>CM077250.1:2353578-2953578 GCA_039654775.1 Spinibarbus caldwelli
CGTGTGTCTGTTTCTCTGCTTTTTGTGTTTTTAGCCATGACACTGTCAGTAGCCTACTGCTTACTACTGGCTTAGCTCACTAGTCATGTGTTATGATAATAGTTTATGACATTAACTGAAATAAGCGAAAAAAGTAGGCCTGTGATGATTAATCACATATATACCCCCCTTCACATCCAACTACCCAACATTTCTGCATTTATGATAGACTTTTGACCACGGTTTCATGTCATCTAAAGTTTATTGCAATTATAGCCAACATACTCATAATTAATAAAGAGAGCTTGTTATGTTAGCATCAGAGTGTTATGTCTTAATTGGGCTGTATATCATTTTATTTTAATATTAAAATAGAATTGGACCAACGATGACTCTGACAGAAAACCCACTGAATATTGAGACACGTCCCTAGTATCTCTACTAAATTTATGCCCTTGGAATGAGGAGAAATAAGATTGAATATGAAGTTTGAGTAATATTTTGTAATATGTAAATTAACTTCATTGCAAAATCACTGAATGCAAACATATTTAGACTGCAGAGACTATTTTAAACACATAAAGTTGTAAATTTTCCATCATAAAATATGGCACAACACAAAATATGAGATAGTCAAAGTGTAAAAATGTCTAATAAATAAATATGTAAAGGTGTGGTTTACCAAGATTTGTGTTCATTTGAGACTGAATATTTCATATACAGAAATGCACATGTGGTTATTATGATGTCATGCCATTACTAATAGATGTGGCGTCTTAAGGAGGTGCAGTACAGTTTCATCCATATTTCATGAGGAATCTCCGGGGGGTTCCTGCTCGATGCATACAGAAGACATCAGCAAATGATGATGAAGAACTATTTCCTTCCTGTAAATGTGATTTCACAGAGATAAGCATGAGGCAGCATAACTGGAATTTTAAAGACATTTCACATTGGTTAAAAAAAGTCATATTAAATCACATTTGTAATGAATATGATATTATTATACAGAATACACATGATATTTAATGTATTATTAGCTAATTCTATATTCCACAATATGCTGTGTTAAATATTATATAATAATATTATTGTCATACTAAAAAAAATAATATACCGTATCACAGTTACAGTAATGGGGTAAATTAATGTACCCTGTTATGGTTTTTACATTATTCTGTGAGTGTTTATGGCTTGAACAACTTTATAATGAGTCAGATATTATTTAGATTTAAATAAATTTTATTAAAATTTAAAACTATTAAAATATATTACATTTTTACAAAAAAACAAAAAAACAAATAGTGATAGCTGATGGCAATAGCTAGTGCTAATTGAATTGTAATATTATTGTTATAATATTATTGTTATAATATTTAATGTAATATTTGCAACATAAATGATATTGTCATATTTAAATAATAAATAAAAATTTATATTATTAATAAATAGCCATATTATGATATTTAACAACATGTGTTAAATATATAATATTGTCATATTTAATTTTTAAAATGATTAAATGTAATTTATATGATTATTAAATAATGAATTATAGTTATTAATATAATATTTAACAATTTGCAATGTTACATATTCTATAATGTTGTTGTCATATTTAAATAATTATTAAAAAAGTGAACACATTTTGTTATTATTAAATAATTAACTAGCTGTTATTATTAACAATTAATAAAAAATAATTAAGTATAAGTTATAGTATGATTGAATAAATATAGCTGTTATTATAAATGTAACAATATGCAATAACAAATGTTAGATAATAACATTGTTGTCATATTTAAATCAATAAATATATATAGATTATATTTTTATTAATATGTTAAATATTAGGCCTATATAATAATATTATTGGCATATTTAATTCATAAACATATGGTATTGTATAGCAGTAACGGGTAAATGAATTCACTCTTTCTAGATATGATTTTTACATGATTATGAAGGTGTTTATGGTTTGAATACAACCCCCAGTCGAAATGAATAATTCATATTTGTGTGTAATCGTTGATTTGCTGCTGGTGAGTCGGTCCAGCCCTCAGCACCTGCTCTCCATGTGCACCGGCTCTGTGCCGCTTCTGCGCCGGAAAACCGCGATGATCAGTGAGTATCACTTCTATCTGTCCACCTCAACACCACACGATCATATCGCAGTTATTATTACGAGCACGAATGACTGAAGAGCGGTTTTAATGACTTAAAGCCTGTGGGAATCGTGGCACAAAGGATGAGACGCTGAAACAAAGGCGAGTGCAGAGACGCTCCCAGATTCTCAGAACATGTTGAGCGCTTTATTTGCTTTCTTCAGAGTGATGCCAAGCTGCTGAGAGTGATGGTGTGTGGTCTCAGTGTAGAGAGAGAGTAAAGCGTGCATCTCTCGCATCTCTCCTCCTCATCCTCATCACTGCGCTCGGGTTTGAACGAGCAAACACTGAGAGAGAAGCGAGAATGTGAAGTGTTATAGTCTCTCTGCATACTGTTAGAAAAGCTTGATTTCGCTCTGATACGGAAAGGCGTGACCATCATGAAATTCCCGTTAGAGAATCCGAGGAAACAGGTGAACTGGGACCCTGAACAAGGTTAGTTGTGCCACTTGGTTACTTCACTCAAGTTCAGCTTATTGTATGCAGCATTTGAGGTTTTATTGCACACTGTTGCACAGAGAAAACATTTCATTTAAGTTTGGTTTGATAGCTTATTGCTGGTATTTTTGTTGTTTTTTAATCATTAGATTTATTTTTCTTTCTTTCTTCACACACACACACACACACACACACACACACACACACACTATATTAAATATAGCCTATATCAATATATATTGAATATATATCAAAAGAAAGATGTACTACCATGTCTTTATTTATAAATATTTTTGATTGTTGAATATGTTATATTTATATCAATAGAAAAAAATATATTTATTATATAAATTTTATATATCGAATTATACACACACACACACACACACACACACACACACACACATAATTTTTTATTAGTTTTAATATAAAGAAAATGAATACACGCACACATACACACACACACATATGTATATATATAAACGTATATGTGTGTTTTGAATGAAGCATTTTCAAATTATAAATTGGAAATATATCCCATTTCATATATGACTGCTTTAAGACTTTGAAAAACACAAAATAATGTCATGACTGTTATCAATGTATTTTATTTATCAGAAAGGGCTATTGTATATATTTTCATTGAATTATTGTTGTTAAATTTTCATGGACATGTTCATCAATGTTTATATATCTACTTGATTGCATATTGATTGGTGAGGGCTGGACTGACAGCTTTTATGTCTCAGATGTCCTGACATAGGCATCCTTGAGTCATTCAAAGTCAAAAATTACGGTTGTTCAAGTGCATTTATTGATTATTAGGCAATACAATACATGCACATACAAGTTCAGTTTATTGAATCGTTACATTTAATCCATGTGGTCTTTCATAAATCCCAAACTTGCAACATTTTCTGTTTCATTTTTACAAAGGGACTGTACTGAAGCATGCTGAGGGGCGGAGCCTGCATAAATTATGGGGTGGTTTGAGCATTACATCATTGTGACTCACAGACTCCGCCCACTGTCCCCCACAAAGGCAGTGCTGAATGTTTAAAAGGAGCGACCGAACGCAGCTGCGCTCACGTGAACACATGAATGACTCTCAGTAGGGGCCCTGCATGGCTTTGTCCTCCTCAAGATATCATCTGTCTGTTAGAAACACCGGATCTCACCTTGTGCTGCTTCACCCCGTTCATGAGCGATAAGGCCAAGCCACAACACCTTAGAAAAAGAAATATATTATCTTCTGAGAGCATCTCTCTACAGAGGTAAAGTCATAACCTGAAGTGCTCTGCATGAGTGCTCGCTTCTGTTTAACCAGACGATTAGATGAAAGCTTCTCAGGAGACTCACAGAAGATCACTTCAGGATCTATAACGCGTGTTAATGGACTGAATTATAACACTGTCTTCATGTTCATATTATGAACTGTTATTTAAATGCATTGTGTATTGTGCATTGTGTAATTGTGTATTTCCACTCAGAAATTGCAAGTACATTTCACAAATAATTACAAAGAAATGGAAAGTATACACATTAAACTAAATGTGAAATTTTAAAGTAGAAAGACTGAAATAGTATTTTCTTGTAAAACGTACTCCAAAAACTCCAATATATATATTCATATTTAATGTATACAAACTTAAAAAAAATCCAATTCTCAATAGTTATTATCAAAAATGTAATATCAAATGTTATGATGTAATAAAAATATATATTTGTAAAGATTTAAAGCTTAAATTAAAGAAGGAAGTATTATAGAGTAAATAACTATAATGTATTAAAACATTGTTTACAATTATTTATTTATTTTAAAAAATTTCACATTACCATAATGAACAAAATTAGCTTAATTTTCATGACGAAAATTTCACAATATGTCTTAAAGGTCCTTAAAACATTGCAGATGGTTAAAAAATCATATGGCAGAATAGAACTGAATATGCAGAATATATATTTTCATAGGCCTAATGGTTAGGGAGTTGGGCTTGTAACCTGAAGGTTGCCGGTTCGATTCTCGCACCGGCAGGAATTGAAGGTGGGGATTATGAATGAACAGCACTCTCTCTGCCTTCGATACCATGACTGAGGTGCCCTTGAGCAAGGCACCGAACCCCCAATTGCTCCCCGGGCGCTGGAGCAATGACTGCCCACTGCTCCCGGTGTGTATGTGTGCGCGCGCGCGTTTGTTCACTATTCACTGCTGTGTCTGTGCACTTGGATGGGTTAAATGCACCAATTTCGAGTATGGGTCACCATACTTGACAATACGTCACAACTTTCCCTTTTTTTTCACTTTCAAACTGTTCTCAGATCTGCCAATTCTGCAGTCAGACATCTCAATATGAACTCAAATATTTCTCAGTATCTTTTTAGAACAAAAACCTAAGATGCTATCAACATAAAATCATCTCTACACTAACATTTGTATGATTTGTGTATATTTTAATAAATAAAACACATCAAAGACCAATGCTATTTCAGCATCATGCTATTATGATATTGTTCATATTTTGAATTTGTTTTTATTTTTATATTTTCTTCTTTCACTTTAATTTTAGTTAAAGTTTTAGTATTTGTTTTGTGATTTTTTAAAATGTCTTTTTAGTCATTTTTTAAAATGTCTTTTTTATGTCATTTTTATTTCAGTTTTAGTTATTTTAGTACATCAAGTTAAACTAATGAAAAAATGCTGAAATTAGCTAATATTTTATTTCAGTTCATGTTTTTTTCCACTCAAGTAACAAAACGTTTTTATGGGTTTAGTTTTAGTGACAATAATCCTGTCTGAGATAAAAAAAAAAAACAAAACAAAAAAAAAAAAACCTCCTTTAGGTCTTTATAAGCAATAAAAGCTAAAAATCTATGCAATATGATGCTCATTTTGGTTGTAATAATCAATGTTGAGGAAAGTTACTTTTAAAAGTAATGCATTACAATATTGCGTTACTCCCAAAAATGTAACTAATTATGTTACTTAGTTAGCCTACTTTTAATGGAAAGTAATGCATTACATTACTTTTTCGTTACTTTTTAAATCTGGGAAAGGCTTGCTTGTTTGTTTTTAATATAAAAAGTTCTGTTGTTGGCAAACGTAAAAGCACTTTCACACCAAAAGGGAAATGAGTAAGCCTCAGGCTGAAGGAAATGTAAATTCATGTCTTTACAGCAGAATGCAGGAGAATAAAGTTTAACACTCTTCAGGAATACAAAAATGAAGCACAAATGTTAGTTTATCTAAAGTAATTTTTGATTATTAGTATGGTTGAATTGGATCATCAAAGGTCAGCAGCAAAGACACTGGTTAATAAAAAAAGATTACAGTAAATACATAAAGGTTCACACACAGCACCTCTGTACTCACTCCCGATTTCTCTCAACACGGCAATATGAGAGCTGTCAGTCAATACATGGGAAACAAAATAACTGGAGTTACTTATTTTAAAAAGTAACGCAAATATGTTCTTTTAAATTAAAAAGTAATGTTACTTTACTAGTTACTTGAAAAAAGTAATCTGATGTAACTCGTGTTACTTGTAATGTGTTACCCCCAACACTGTTAATAATTTCAATTCATTCATTTGTCTTTGTCTGTTTTTAGTGGCTGTTCAGACAAACATCGTCCCGCCGAAGAAGGTCCAGTCCAGTCTGGTTCAGGCCAGCGTAACGGCCATGCAGAACCCGATGGGCTGTGAGGTGAAAGCAAACGGTCACTGCGTTCTCCCGCGCCTCTCCATCTCGTCCCGCTCAGCCAGCGTGGTGACGGGGATGGACGCGGGCGCAGACGGGTCTGCTCTGCACTCGGTCATGAAGTGGAAGACGGTGGTGACCGTGTTTGTGGTGGTGGTGATGTACCTGGTGTGCGGTGGTCTGGCCTTCTGCGCGCTGGAGCAACCCTTCGAGAGCAACCAGAAGGACAGCATCACGCAGGAGAAGGCCCTGTTCCTGCAGAGGAACCCCTGCGTCTCTCCAGCCGAGCTCGAGGCCCTCATCAAGGTGAGATCAGACTCAGAGAGATATTAACTCATGAGAGACTAAAGTAATATCAAGTGTGACTCTATATCTCCAATAATATAGATGAGGTTGAAATGATTCAAACATATAATGCAGTGCAATCCAATGCTGATTGAGAGATGACGAAATAAACGCTCCTCAGAAGATGTGAGATGTTTTGGAGGCTTGTGAAGATCATTCCTCCACTGAGGAACAGTGAAAGTAAAGCTTCTAGAAACAAACGCTCCTCAAAAGATCCTGATGATCAGATTTGAGATGCACTGGTTTTTCTAAAAAAATGATTGATGGAGAATCAAGTAAAGTGAAGAGATATCCAACTCATGAGAGACTAAAATATTCAAATATATATAAAAATGAAGATCATGGAAAAATGGCTATGAAGAATCATATATTTCATTTTAAAAACCAAAAGAAAAAATATTTTTCTATTTTATTTTAAATTTAGTTTAAGTTTTAGTAATTGTGTTTTTTTATTGTTTTATTCTTTATTAGTTTTTGTTTATTAGAAACATATCTGTATGGTTTTATAAATGTTTATTTCTGCTTTAGTTGTAGTTACTTAAGTTAAACTAAATGAAAATGAAAAATGTTGCCTTGGAAACAAGCTGAAATAAAGGTTTTTGCACTTTATTTTATTTTAGTTAACATTTATTTTATTTTTAGGATTTTTTAATTTTTTTTTTTTTATGGGTTTAGTTTTAGTTAATAATAACCCTGATATCTATACTTTCCATATATAACAAATTAAATTAATTAAATATGGTGTTTTTCTTTTATGTGTGTATATATATAACACTATATTTATCTTTTATTTTGTATGCATTCATTTTATAATATATTTAATGTATACATTCATTCTTTTTTATAATTCTCAATCTCAGTGGTGTTTTTTAAAAGAATATTGTACAACAATGACCATTTTCAACATTTAAATCATTAAAGAAAGCAGTATAATAGATAATATCATGATTTATTAAAACATTTTACAATTTATAATTTCAATAATAGCTTTTACAGTTTTATATTATTTATTTTACATTACGGTAATGGAAATTTGGGGGAAAATACGATCAATTCTCATGAAATCAATTTCACAATACACAAAGTATTAATGGCTAAAAACTTAAAATATAACAAAAAATACATATATTTTTTCAGTTGATTTTGGGGCAAAATATGACGGTTTTTTTTTGTTTTTTTTTGCAATTTACCCTTAGCAATTTGGTTGTGAAAGCTGAGGCTTTAAAATACTACTTAAAGCTTACCAATAAAGAATGCGTTCAGTGTCATAAAATAGATTGATATTTATACCACCGTACACTGTAAAGGTAAAATAAAGCTGGTGCTTTATTTTAAAGTGACATTCTCATCTTAGAATGTCTAAAGACCAAAATGAGCTTTTTCCAGCAATGGTGGGCGTCAGCAACCTTCATGAGCTCCTCTGCTGTTTCCTCCGGCTGACGCTGAGCTCTAATTGATCAGTAAATGTCATTCCAAGACACACATGAATCCCTCTGGCCATCATCAGGACTATCAGCTCTCACTTCTGCCAGCGTACACTCACTTCAGCCTGAATTTTGTGTAGTGTGATAAAGCACCAGCTTTATTTGTTACATAACTGAGAGCACATATAGCTCACATATATGGAAAGCCATCAATTAAAGCTTTGCATTGATTTCTCACAGCAGCACATCCTACAGAGTCAGCCTGGGAATACTGGAAGGGTGGATGAGATGGTTGGGAAACATTTCCATTATATAACAGGCTGAGAAAACATTCTTTGTACTAATTTGTTGTTTAATATTAATAAAGCTGTAAAGGTTATTGTTTATGGTTCTTTATAATCTAGAATTAAAACAATCTCAAATAGGACTTTCTTCTCAAGGTTAACTGAGGCTCACTGATGCAAGCGTTTCCATGCAAATGAGTGTCCAGGGATCTATAATAACAAGGAAGCAGATGGTCACTAATAAACAGATCACAGTTCAGTGATGATGTTTGAGACAGAAAGCTAGCATACTGCATACTTTACTGCATACTGTTTACTAGTAATGTATGCCAAACCAGGATTATTATCACTTACTAAAACTAAACTAAACTCTCTCTCTCTCTCTCTCTCTCTCTCTCTCTCTCTCTCTCTCTCTCTCTCTCTATATATATATCAGCTAGTTGCCAAGGGAATTCTCTCTCTCTCTCTCTCTCTCTCTCTCTCTCTCTCTCTCTCTCTCTCTCTCTCTCTCTCTCTGTATAATATTTTAATTATTTAAATAAAATATATTATATTATATATTAAAATATACAGGAAAATAAAAATTACTTAAACATTTTATTTCATTTAAGTAAACAAACAAAAAAAATCATTAAAAAACATTTTCGTTATTTTAAATAAAATAAATGTTATGTGAAATAAAATATGAAAAACCTTAAACCTATTTTATTTCAGCAGTTTGCAATGGAAACAAACAAACAAACAAAAACTAATAATAATAAAATAAATAATATTTTAAATAAAATATTACATTTTTGTAACTTGGAAAAATAATATATATTTTTAAAAAATACATGAAAATAAAAAATACTGAAATAAATATTTTATTTCAGCTAGTTGCCAAGAAAACATTTCCCATTTTTGTTTAGTTTAATTTGAAGCAATGAAATTACTAAAACTGAAAAAATACTAATAAAATTAACAATATAAAAATAAACTACATAGGCATGTTTTTTAAATGTCAAAACAAACAACAAAATTACTAATAAAAATTAGAATTTATTAGAAAAAAATGAATACAAAGTATTAATAAATACTAAAATAGTATATCGATGATATTAAAATCACGTCACATGACTGCACTGCATGAAATGTTTAAATCATCAGGTGACCATCTGACACAGTTTACAATAACCGCATATGTGAGTGATCAGATGTCACTTTGACACACGCCTACATCCTTCTTCATTTCCTTCCTATTTACGTCATGTAAGCATCCTTTGTGACTCAAAGTGTGCCCTACATCTGGTAATTAATCTCATGCCAAAAAAAAATCAATTCTCTATTTCCAACCAAGACAGTTTGAAACAGACCCCTCAATAGGGCATAGACTCTAAGGTAATCAATTATTAATTGTTTGCCCCGCTGAAGGCAGAGTCTCCTGAGAGCAAAGCCCTGCTGGAGCTTTCAGACGTCTTCATAGTCCACATGAAGCAAAACCGGCCATGTGCTGTATAACTGCCCACAGAAATCCAAAATCACAATCAGACATGTAAAGCCATAATAGCCTGAAAAATCTATTGTTTTGAAACCGAACAGTTTATTGAACCTTTATGTGTTTTTGGTGAGTATAATTTTGATACATCAGGTTTTATGGCTCATATAGGCTGATATAGTGAGATTATGGAGGAAAAAACAGCTACATTTTACGCAGAGACTGAGTAAAAATATGTAATTTGGTGCAGATGCTGATATTTTTATGATGAAATTCTGATGCTTGTAAATCAATGAGATCTTTATCACAGTACTGCAGATAACATAAACTGATCTAAATATCAGTCAACACTCTATTTCTCCAATAATATGTCTTAGTAAGATGAAATTGAAATTATTCAAACATATAATGCAAAGCAATCCAATGATGATTGAGAGATGAAGAAATAAACGCTCCTCAGAAGATGTGAGATGAAGATCATTCCTCCACTGAGGAACAGTGAAAGTAAAGCTTCTGGAAACAAACGCTTCTCAAAAGATCCTGATGATCAGATTTGAGACGCACTGATTTTTCTAAAAAAAAAATGATTGATGGAGAATCAAGTAAAGCTGAGCTGCTTCAGTCCAGTAAGTGTTCATCTGGAAATATGACTACAGTTATTCTGACGTTTATGTGATAAATATCAGTCAATATTTGACAACAGAAAGACATGTGAAGCACCAGCTGAAGCTGGATGTTTGTACAATTAGACTAAAAGAGCTTTTACTGGATAAAACTCTCAATCAGATGACAAAAGACGTGGAGGAGATTGTGTGCAACAATAGTAGAATATGATACAGTAGGCTTTAGTGACAATATCTCATTTGCTTCTTCTGGAACTGAGATATTAAAAAGGGAAAGGGAAGTGATGTGTGGCCAAGTACGGTGACCCATACTTGGAATTTGTGCTCTGCATTTAACCCATCCAAGTGCACACACACTGTAGTGAACATACACCTGGAGCAGTGGGCAGCCAATGCTGCGGCGCCAGGGGAGCAGTTGGGGGGTTTGGTGCCTTGCTCAAGGGTCTCACCTCAGTCGTGGTATTGACCTGCCGTACCTGAGACTCAAACCCACGACCTTCGGGTTACAAGTCCAACTCTCTATCCATTAGGCCATCAAATTGTGGTCTAAGACAAAGAATTGAGACATTGTGCTGTAATTGGTTCCAAAACAAGCACTCCGTAGGGCACGTAAAGCAACATTATACTGAAGATTTGGCTCAAAACAGCCTTTAAACGCACATGTAATCTGAACAGAATCAGATGCACAGCGTGTCAGTCATGTTGACATGTCTCTGTCCTGTCATGCGAGACCAGCTGGCTGTTGTCGGTGTTGTTGTTCTTGGCTGTGAGCAGGACTGACTCAAAAATCTTCCCAGCAGGATGCTTGGCAGAAGAAACATTACTCAGAGAAAAGCAGTTTCTTGCTGTTGTTTTATTGTGCTTTTTCTCTTTGATATCATCTAACTTATTTATTGTAATAGTTTACGAGGACTGATTGCAGACCTTACATTTCTACTGCTCTGCTTTTCTGTTAAAAATATCCCTGTTTCTCTGGGTACAAATACATCTTTACAATTACGAAAAGCAAGATCTGGGTGACTAACATAAAAACAGCATCACCACGGTCTGCTCAGACAGGACTGACTGATTTATTGACTAATCCATTTATACTACTTATTCTTCAAATAGTTGAAAGTGAAAGTGAAAGTGAAAGTGAAGTGACATGTGGCCAAGTATGGTGACCCATACTCGGAATTTGTGCTCTGCAATTAACCCATCCAAAGTGCACACACACAGCAGTGAACACACACACACACCGTGAACACACACCCGGAGCAGTGGGCAGCCATTTTTATGCTGCGGCGCCCAGGGAGCAGTTGGGGGTTCGGTGCCTTGCTCAAGGGCACCTCAGTCGTGGTATTGAGGGTGGAGAGCGCTGTACACTCACTCCCCCCACCTACAATTCCTGCCGGCCCGAGACTCGAACCCGCAACCTATAGGGTACGAGTCCGACTCTCTAACCATTAGGCCACGGGGAAGTCGTGGCCTAATGGTTAGAGAGTCGGACTCGTACCCTATAGGTTGCGGGTTCGAGTCTCGGGCCGGCAGGAATTGTAGGTGGGGGGAGTGAGTGTACAGCGCTCTCCACCCTCAACTATTTCTAATGGGGAAATAGTTTGAGAAGAGCCACAAAACCAGATCAAATTACTGACAGACAGAGCAGATTGATTTTCAGAGCAGGAATTTTAGACACTGAAACACAAAGAGGGTGGCTTGACATCACATCAGGCACTTAGCAATTACATCCAAGTCTAATCAGCATTCTTGTGAATTACTTTGAGAAATGTGACGTTCTTGGAGTGTCTGGCATTGTGCGGGGTGACTCAGGGAAAATGGCTTTTTAAAATGATTTGCTAAAATTGTTATACTTTAGTCACTTACGGTCAATGAAGCACTTCCAAAATGGCTGTTTGAGTCTTTCTCTTTATGTGCATCTTTTCCCAGCATGCAGTGGATGCGGTCAGTGCTGGAGTGAGTCCCATTGGAGACACGTCCAATAACTCCAGCCACTGGGACCTCAGCAGCGCGTTCTTCTTCGCTGGAACCGTCATTACCACGATAGGTAAAATAAACCATCCATCTCAATAACACCAAAATTTGCTGCAAATGCTATTTTTACATTGACTTTAAATGGTAAAATTAGTTACAAAAGCTGTTTTACATTGACTTTAAATGGTTAATGCTGTTTTGCATTGAATTTTAATAGTAATATTTGCAGCAAATCCTGCTCTACATTGACTTTAATTTATAAAATTTGTGGCAAATTCAGTTTAATACATTTTTACCCATTGCAATTAGTTTTTTAATGTTTTACTTTCAACAAGATTTGCACTGACCTTCAAGAGTGTAACTGCAGAACACATGAGACTTTCAGCCCAGATCTCCTCTCTGACTGAAATTGTTTAGTCTGTCCTTGTCTTAACGTCTCTTTTGTTCAGCAGACTGTAATTACTGCCATGCTCTCTCAGTGGAAGCCACCAATTGTCTCCCTCTGGATCTATGAATGTGGTTTTAATAGAGGGGGTCAACGAGAGCGGTTTGTTTTATAACGATTAAATAACCTCTTGTCTTCTCCACCCACATCTACAGGCTATGGAAACATCGCCCCCAGGACTGAGGGCGGCAAGATTTTCTGCATCCTTTACGCCATATTTGGCATCCCTCTGTTTGGCTTCCTCTTGGCCGGGATCGGTGATCAACTAGGGACCGTGTTTATGAAGAGCATCCTGAAGGTGGAGAAAGTTTTCAGGGTGAGTCGACTTACTTAAAGGATATTCTACTGAGGATAATTAATTAATAATTGGTTATGTAAATACATTAATTCACATGCATCTGCTGCCCTTTACAGCAAAAACACAAGCAAATCAGTCAGACCAAAATCCGCATCACCTCCACCATACTCTTCATCATCGCTGGCTGCATCATTTTTGTCACCATCCCAGCGGTGATTTTCAAACACATCGAGGGATGGAGTACTTTAGAAGCCATTTACTTCGTTGTCATTACTCTCACAACCGTTGGCATTGGAGATTATGTAGCAGGTAGGTGCACTGATGAGGGCATTTTACATCATTTTGTCTAGTACAGTTAAGGGTTACTTAATTTTATAACAAATGCTGTTTTATTTTGACTTTAAATAGTAAATTTTGTTGCAAATGCTGTTTTATGTTGACTTTAAATGGTAAATACTTTTTTAACATTGACTTTACTGTTGTAAATGTTGTTTTATGTTGAATTTAATGTGGTAAATGATGTTGACTTTAAATGGTAAAATTAGCTGTCTATGCTGTTTTATGTTGACTTAAATTGGTAAATTGTGTAGCAAAATTTAATGCTGTTTTATGTTGGCTTAAAATTATCAATTTTGTTGCAAATGCTGTTTTATGCTGACTTTAAATGGTAAAATTTGTTTCAAATGTTGTTTTACATTGGCTTAAAATTGTTAAATTAGCTGGAAGTGCTGTTTTAAATTTATTTTAAATGGTAAATTTTGTTGCAAATACTGTTATGTTGAATTTAAATGGTAAAATTTGCTGCAAGTGCTGTTTCATATTGACTTTAAAATGGTAAATGCTATTTTACATTGACTTTAAATGTTTTGTGACCTTGCTTTGATCTTATTGTTTGTTTATTAATATTGGTTTTGGACCTTCTGATTCTGTTTATATGTAAGATAAAGTCTATTAAAACTGTACAATTTTTTTTTATAGGTGGTGATCGAAAAATAGAATACATGAAATGGTACAAGCCTCTGGTCTGGTTCTGGATTTTGGTGGGTCTGGCGTATTTCGCTGCAGTCCTGAGCATGATTGGAGACTGGCTCAGGGTTCTGTCCAAGAAAACAAAAGAAGAGGTATGATATTTCAGACTTTATCTCCAATGTACAATACAGCATTATTTCACTGCATCATTTTTAGGTTGCCTTTTTACAGTATTTTACTGTTGATTAATGAGCATTGTCCCTGTTAAATAAATAAAATTCAAAATCAGAGCCCTATTTTCTTTGCATAGACATTCCTGTTCTTTCCTTTTCAGCTGCTGCTAACTAGGGCGTGTAGACCAGGGGTGTCAAACTCAGTTCCTGGAGGGCCACAGCCCTGCACAGTTTAGATGCAACCCTAATTAAACACACCTGATCCATCTAATCAAGTCATTAAGGCTTATTTGAAAACTACATGGTATGTGAGTTTGAGCAGGGTTGGAACTAAACTCTGCAGGGCTGCGGCCCTCCAGGAACTGAGTTTGACACCCCTAGTGTAGACTATTGGTTAATGCTAATCAGTAGGCAAGTAGTCATTAGCTATGTTTCCATCCAAAGATTCGAATTTAAATTATGCGCAAAACTGGAATATCGCATAAAACATATGCGAATAAAGCACCGTTTCCATCCAACGAGTCAAAGAGAACAAAATCGTCACTTCCTGGTAAACTGTGGCACTAAATATCACTAAGAATATAGGAGAAGCCATTGAATATAATAATTTTCATATATGATATAAATTACTTGCGCCTCAGAGAGAGCAGACGTAACACAATAAATGCTGTCACTGGTTCTGAGGATGCCAGCTGTTTGGGAACACAGTCGTGTAAGACAATTATACAGAAATACTTTGATGACAGACTTTGCTCAGGCTTTTCAGAGTGACAACAACAACTTATAGATGCTGTGAACGAGATCGGTCAGCTGGTTAGTCAAGTTATCCCGTCTCATAGTGCAAAGTCACATGACTCTTTTGATGCGCATGGAGGAATTTATTCGGTAAATGTGTTTCCATCGTAGTTTATGTGCATTTTTTCTTATCGGATAAAAAGTTTATCCTACTCAGTTGTGCGCATAATTTTTTTATGCGCATTTTCAGAATTTATGCGCATCTTGGCGTTTCCATCCAGCGAATATTTTATGCGATAGTCCAAAATGCGCATAAAAATAGGTGGATGGAAACATAGCTACTGATTTGACTGCTGTTGGTAATGTAGCCTTTCTTGTCAATAGTTAACAGAGTTATTTTATGGTAGTTAATGTTAATAAAATACTGGTCACAACAATAATATAAAATAATGCTATATCAGATAAAGAAGCGTCACCAAGATGATGTGGAGGGAGAACTTTACCTTCAACTTCCATTAAGATCCGACTACATTCTGATAGGAAACACTTTACACCATCTTTATCGTGATAATATCAAGCCCAGTTGCTGTTGAAAAGGAAAAAAAAAGAAAATAAAAAAAAATAAAAAAAAATTTCACTGTGAAATACATCATATTATGAAAAATAGTTAATAAATAGTTATACAGTATGTTGACTGTAAATGGTAACAGTTTTTACAAATGCCGTTACGTTGACTGTAAATGTTAAAATAAGTTGCAAATGCAGTTTTATGTTGGCTTTAAATAGTAAAATTAGTTGAAAATGCGTTTTACATTGATTTTTTTTTAAATTGTAAAATTAGTTGCATGTGCTGTGTTATTCTTGACTTTAAATTGTAAAATCTGTTGCAAACTCCATTTTTTGATTTTAAATGGTAAAATCTGTTGCAAATTACATTTTACGTCGATATTAAATGGTGAAATTAATTGTAAATGTATTTTACGTTGACTTTAAATGGTAAAATCTGTTGCAAATGACATTTTCCGTTGATTTTAAATGGTGAAATTAATTGCAAATATATTTTACATTGACTTTAAATGGTAAAATCTGTTGCAAATGCTGTTTTATGTTGACTTTAAATGGTAAAATCCATCGCAAATGTATTTTATGTTGACTTTAAATGGTAAAATCTGTTGCAAATGCAGTTTTATGTTGATTTTAAATGGTAAAATCTGTTGCAAATGCAGTTTTATGTTGATTTTAATTGGGAAAATATGTTGCAAATGCTGTTTTATGTTGACTTTAAGTGGTAAAATTTGTAGCAATTCTGCTTATTTAGATTTTAAATGGTAAAATTAGTTACAAATGCAGTTTTACATTGACTTTAAATAGTGAAATTAGTTGCAAACTCAGTTTTACTTTGGCTTAAAATACTGAAATTAGCTGCAAATGCAGATGTTAAATGATAAGCTATTTTTGCACTACACTCTTTATATCTGCACAGTTTTCGTTTTGTTAAGCTCTTTTTGCACTACACTCATATCTGCAGTTTTGTTTAGTTTTGTTTATTTAACCGATTTGCATTTCATCTGCCATGTGCCTTATGCCACTTAATCTAACTCTTTTCTACAATGTCCTTATTTGTATATCTGTATAGTTTGTTTTTATATTTTAAACTGTATTTATTTGCATTCTACGTCTACTGTTAGTGTTTTACTGTTAACTGTATGCACCATGGGTCTGAGAGTCACGCAATTTCAATTCTCTGTATGTATGTGCTGTACATGTGGCAGAATTGACAATAAAGCAGACTTTGACTTTGACTTTGAAATGGTAAAATTAGTTGCAAACTCAGTTTTATGTTGGCTTTAAATAGTAAAATTATTTGTAAGTAATGTTTTATGTTGACTTTAAATGGTAAAATTAGTTGCAAATGATGTTTTACTTTATCTAACACAGGTCGGAGAGTTTAAGGCCCATGCGGCAGAATGGAAGGCAAATGTTCGCGCAGAGTTACGCGAGACACGGCGGCGCCTCAGCGGTGAGATCCACGACAAACTTCAGCGGGCGGCCACCATCCGCAGCATGGAGCGCAGGCGTCTGGGCCTGGAGCAGAGGGCGCATTCTCTGGACATGCTGTCGCCTGAAAAACGGGCCGTCTTCGCTAGTCTGGACGCCGGGCGCTTTAAGACCTCCTCGCAGGAGAGCATCGACACTAAACTGAACAACCTGCGACTGAAGGCCGAGCGCGGCGAACAGCAGGCGTCCTCTGATGAAAACATCTTCAACCGCTTCGGCTCGCTCACCAAACTGGCCAAGCGCAACAGGAGCAAAGATCTCCGCAGGAACATCCCAGAAGACACCAGCAGGCTGGGCGATGTCCTCAGCAGCAACAGCAGCAATGTCACTCTGGGAGAGGAGAGAAGAGAGGATGAGGAGGAGATGGAGGAAGAGAAAATAGCAATGGAGGCCAACACTGGCTTCACGTGTCTGCCTCACTATCCTGAGGAACCCAAACAGCAGAACGGTTTCGCACCAGCTCAGGCCAAAGAACAAGAGCGAAATAAAAGACTGGAGCAGAAAGAACATCAACCGTAGGCAGACAATGACAGGGTGAAAATGTGCCTTTGTGTTTTGTAAGCTGCGGCTCGATTCGTTATGATCAACTGCAGTTGATTTTCACTGTGACAAATGACAAGTTGCCAAAAACTGTGAAAAGACATGGAGAGCTCAAGCAATACAGACTGACATCACCTTAAAGGGACAGTTCACCAAAAAACTGGAAATTCTGTCATTGTTTACTCACCCTCATGTTGTTCCAAACCTGCATGAATTTCTTTCTTCAGTGGAAAGCTACAAAAATCACAAAAAACACCATAAAAGTACCGTAACAATAAACTATATGACTCATGTGCCATATTCCAAGTCATAATGCATTGTGTGAAGAACTAAAATTGAAGTTATTTACTGAAAACTTTCAAAAATGCTTTAATCATTGATGTTGAATTTGGTGCTATATGCCATTTTTCATTTGAATGAGATTGACAGCTGTGGTGGAAGTGAAGATTTCAGTCAAGAAGGTTTTTTTTTTTTTGTAGCTTACTATTAATCATTATTAATACGAAAATGAACTTCTGCAATACATCTGCTTTAGTCAGTTCCACAGAAAAAGCAGCCGAAACGGATTTGAAGTGACATGAGGTCGGGTAAAATGTCAGAATTTTGTGTTCTTTAGATGAACTATACCTTTAAAATGTATTATTTCTGTTCTTTACAACTTGAGGACCGATTACTCATCACTCATACAGTCAACAGAGACTTTTGGAAGGATTTTGATTGAAAGGTGTGTTACGGATCGCTGAAAGCCTTTTTTGCTATAAATCATGATGTTGTTTGGAAAGAAAACTTGCATGAATATCTACTGCTGCTCAGATGAGTCCGTCATCTATGATGGCAAATCATGAACTTCTATTAAACACCAACTTATTCAGTTTGGTTGAAAAATTGACACATTCTCAATAACCTTTTGATTGTGATGCCAGAGTTTAAGCAACAATGACTTAATAGCTGTTTGTAAAATGCTGCGTTCACACTGAACTCTATAAACATATCAAATCCCCTGAAAATGACTGGAATCAAAGCCATATTGATGATATTTAATAAGAGTGAAATCCATTTTACTAGAAGTATTGGAGCGATGAACAAATGGCATCTTTATGAGATATACAGCGACCGCAAAAAGTATCTGGACACTTAAATCACACATAAAAATGAAGAGATATGATGAGATATTTTTTACAAAGAAAGATGCAACCTTTACAAAACATCTGATTAAACAATACATCTAGTGTTGAAAATGAAAACAGTCAGTACTGATTAAGACAAAAATGAAGGAAAGAAGAGAAATGACAGTGAATTAAAAAAAAATGTGAAGTACATCACATGAAAAATAGTTTATAAATGGTCAGATTTAAGGTAAATGTTGTTGTACATTGACTTTAAATGGTAAAATGTGTAGCAATTGCGGTTTACTTTGAGTTTAAATAGTAAAATTAATTGCAAATGTTTTATGTTGACTTTAAATGGTAAAATTATTTGCAAATGATGTTTAACATTGACTTTAAATGGTAAAATTAGTTACAAATGCTGCTTTACTGTTTTAGAGACACACCGTTATTTTCAAATACTTTCTGGGGTTGCTGTAAATCCACAGTTACTCCATTATTGCCATAAAACAGTCTGATTTGTTAGGTTATCACCTGATGTCAGTTCATATATCTGAACCATTTTTATGCCCACAGAACAAGGTCTTCCACCATAACTCAAAAATATGGTAAAAAGTGTGAATGCAAATAAAACATTATTGACCTTTCTGATCCACAATTGTGAATGCAAATGCATACATAAACACACAAAAAGTACATTTCAGCTAAGACAGCATGCAATAATGGTGTTGATCATGTAATGCTGATGTAAACGTCACAGTGATGTGAACTGGACTGAACAGCGTTCCTGTTACCTCTCGAAAACATTACAGTAATCATAGTCATGCTCCGTGTTGTCATGGTGATCACATCAACGGTTGTGCAAACATTACATCAAATGTAATGAGCGCCTTTGAGAAAATAAATCATGAAATGTGGCTTTGGCTTTGTAGCACTTACTGACGATCCAGACCCTGATTTTTTTCATTCAAGTTGGAAAGTTAGCCGGAAAACCTGGAAACTTACAAACGTGCAAATAAAACACATCAGTGAATCACAGTTCCTACATTACATGACATACATTGTGTTTATGTGCTTGTGTAGAGTTGATGTTTCAGGCCTTAACCTGTCATAACCCTCTATGGTACGGAGTTGCCATATGGCAACAATTAATTTCTACTTATTTCCTTGTTATTCTGAATAAAATTCAATATATTTCAATATGGTAATTAAAAGGGCCGGCCTTAAGGTAGTCAATAATGTGCTGTTTTTAAGTAAAATGACATTTGAATGTTCATCCAAAACACTTTTTTCCCACTGTCACCCTCACATGGAGGGCACCTGTTGAAGTGCTCCAGAAATTGCTCTGTTAACCTAATTTCTGAACATTTCTTCTCAAGGGGGATTTTTTTGCATCATCTTTGATTAGTAAATTACATATTTTTATTCACAAATCAACATTGTCTAATATAATTTTACTGTAAATTGAGAAAATTTCAATGTTGCCACATGGCAACACTGTACCACTATGGAAAAATAGGTATGTCGCCATATGGCAACGCTGTACCACAGAGGAATTGAAGTAATGTATTTCCCCATTGGGATTTTTTTATAGATAGTAACATCAATAATATGATTGCAATTATTTATTTGAAGTGTTTATTGTAGTATAGTTGTATTTATGTATGAATAAGAAAATTATTTATTCTTTTCAGAAAATGAATACAGCAATATTTCATGGAAAGCGCAATAGGAAGTGTGCAGAGTTGGCTCTTCCATGTGTTGACAATGAGGATGAGTTAGCCTTCAGTGACCGTACAATCTGTGCAATCTACAACCCTACAAAGTGACTGAATCTGTAAAATTTATGGTAAAAAATGGCAGCTGTGGTTTTACCGTAAAAAATATGGTAGCAACATTTTACTATTTTTAACTTAAATTTACATTTAAATATCGTAATTTCAATAACTGATATAATGTTAATATACCAACCTATTGAAGTACTGAAATCTGTTTTGTACCTTTGTAATACACTGATAACCACCAAAAGCAGGAGGTGATGAGAAAGTCACATGATGAACCAAAGCCCATCACAAGCAGCTTTTAAATATTAACATATATAGAAGGTGCTCAGTGTCGTTCACACAAACACTAAAACCATCATGGTAACTGAAATAATGCAAGAAACATTAATTTAACAACATTAGATGTAACATACAACCCTAATGTACAAAACTGATAAGAAAAAACTTAGAAGAAAGAGTTCTTTCAACAAAAAAAAAACAAAACAAAACAAAAAAACAAACAAAAAACATCAAATTTGAAGTGACGCAGGGAATTCTGGGAATGTCAATTTACAGTTATTCACTTTAAATTATACATTCTTTTTCACTTCCAAAAACGGTATACTACCGTAAAATTGTAATGTAATGTCCAATACAGTTTTTCACCGTATATAGTAGGGGAACTTACCGTTAACAATTTAACAGTTTTATACAGTAGCATTTTTACAATCTTTTACCGTTAAATTCATGGTCATTTTTTACAGTGTAACAATGAGTGTGTGTGTGCATGTGTGTATGTGTCTGTATGTGTATGGCAGATTTTGATAGAAATTAAGATTGGATGCATCAATATTTAAAAGAAATGTGTATTTCAATTGAAAAGAAAATCATAATTTAATAGAAAAACTACTTTTTTGGCCATTTTCCATTGTGGTACACTGTTGCCATATGGCAACGTTTTCCGAAATACCCCCCAAAAATATTTTTTTCAAAAATCTTTTTTGATTTGTATAGTTGAAGTGATTTTATGTAATAAAAACTTATTTCAAAAAATATTTCATGGTTATAACATAATGCATACCATAGAGGGATAAGAGGTCTGATTTGATCAGATTGCCACATTAGTCATTGTTTCCAGCAGCACCTGACATTATGTACTCTGACACATTCAGAGAGCACAAACTCATTATTTTGAGAGAGGTTTCACACCCTGTAGTTGAGTTTCCCAACCAATCGTTTGTTAAAATTATCGCATGGAGTTCATGCAAATGTGAGAGAACTGCTGAAGTCAGGTTCAATAAAAGGCACGGTAGAATTAAAAATACAAAACAATCAAAAAACTTAGGCATACATTTTAAGTGTACATATTTTAAATCCATATAAAACTTTCATCCATTTGGATTACACAGTTTTAACAATAAACTTATTTTGATGCATATTTGTTACTCATATTTAAAAGATTTCATGCCATAGTTTATGAACTTTTTGAATCTATTTGATTTTATTTAAATAATGACATTTTTAAAATGCATTTATTCAAATTGCTTAGAATCAGCATAAATCTGTTCATTGTGAAATCAAATTTATTCAGTTTAAAATGATAAAACATGCTTAAAACGACTAGCTGTGGAACAAGCAATATTCAGTTAGTTCAAATGTATGAGATTAAAACAAATCAAATTTATTAATGATAAATATACAAACCTGGTTATTGTGCATTTAAAACACATTCAGTTTATTAGTACTACTATAGAAATCTGACCTGTTTCATTTATGTATGACTGACAAATATGCATCACAGTAAGTTTAATAGTTTGTTTATGTTAAAACTGTGAATTTTGTATACAATTCAAATTCCTACATCTTAAATTTATATCTAAACATGACTTGGTCTTATACAACGAGTCAGTAATGTCAAATCAAGCCTAATTATTAGTGCTCATGCTTCTTGCAAAAATGAGTATTAAACTTGGCTGATAATTAGTGCTGCTAATAGGAATAACACTTCAAATCATGCAAAACAGCCTCTTGTTGAAGTGAAGTGTGGTTGGTTTTCATCTGCTGGACGATATAATAGTTGGAAAAAAATCCCACACTTGACTTGATTGAAGAAGGGACACAAGCCATTCCTAGGGACCAAAATAAATCATCTCTTGAGGTTGGGCTCTTAATTTGGTCCAGAAAGCAACCACCTAGCAACTGCATAACAAAACGCTCTCAGAACAACTAATCAACACTCAGGCAAGCACAATAACATTAGCAGTGATTTGCATGGGCGATTATTAAAAAAATGAGGTTAAAAATCACTACAAATTATAGTACAAATTATCCGTTTTTTTTTTTTTTTTTTTTTTTTTTTTTAACAGTTGGGGGTATTTGGAAATATATAATTTAGGGTTGGGAATGCCAAATATTGTCAGTGGTAAAGATACAGATGGGAAATACTGAGTTTGTTCCACTAGTACGACCTGCATTGCTGGAACATTTTCACAGCATTTACCAATCAAATTAATGCAGTGTGGCAAACAAGATGCATCAAACCTGTGAATACACAGCCTCAAGTGTGAAGAAAAGGTGAGAGAGGCAGGAAATTAGTCTTTTTAGGGAACACTGATCATCTTCTGTGATCATCAGGTGAGATGCATTTCTGCACCAACAAAGATGCTGATATATGATGTTTGCTTCTCTACATTTCAGTAAATTCGAGATGCATTCAACATGAGTTGCCTATTTGAGGTCATGCATGTGTGATTTTCTCATGCTTTATTGGAAAAATGAATCATGTCAGCAGTATCGGGGAATAGACATCAACTGTATAATGAAAGCAGAAGGTAAATGTGTCCAAGGTTGAAGTAACCTCCACTTATCTCTGTCTGTAACTGATTAATAGTGATGGATGGTCCACATGCGTCTCTCTGTCACAGCTTCACCTTTAATCATGTCACGGGTGACTTTTCATTTAGTCATTTATGTTCTTGCTCAGGCGGTCAGGATGTTAAATATGGCGTCATATAGAGCTATGGCGTCATATGGAGGTAATATGTAATAATGCTCACGTTTGGAGCATTGGAGCTGAGCATTTATGGCATTGAGAAGTCAAATTCTACATAAAGAAGGCTGTAAGTTGGGTAGGACCATAAGACCTTCTTTATCGTCATCTTTTGCTAGGTATATCGTTGGTAGATCATACCAATCTGACACAAAATCCTAATGTATTCTATGCAAGAGCATGAATGCAAATGTTTCCAGCTACACAAGCGCAATTTTACAACTCATTGCACTGGGGGAAAAAAAATAAAAATTTAAATCTAATGCAAATATGCATTGCGTTTTCAGTATTGCCTACAACAGACATTAGTATGTAAACTGTCTTTCACAATCAGTCTTCTACTTCTAAACTATCATGGCAGAACAACAGAACTATCAACTATATTTGAATAACAATCCGTACTTAATCTACTGGGGATTTTCGAAGCACTGTTTGAAGAAGCTTCAAAACTTTTGCGAATCATTTGTTTTGAACCAATGGTTTGGAGTGCGTATCAAACTGCCAAAATCACGAGCTCAACGGTTTGCCAGTTTTTACCTAATTCCAGATCAGTTTAATAAATTTTTACACATTTTTTAACAAGACATTTGTGTAATTAAGAGGAAGAGTAGTAGTTAATAACACTCTCCTTGGGCTTTTTAGACAAGCCCTCCGTAAATCAAACAAAACAACCCCCACAAACGAATAAAAGAACACATAGTGCTTAATATATTATACTTTCAATAAAACGTTTGCAATGGGCTTGTAAAAGCTGTTTTTACCATAGACTGTATAAAAACATGGACGTAGTGTCCGTGACGTCACCCGTAGGTTTCTGAAGAGAGTTTTTAAAGCTCAAATTGGGCGGAGCCAGCCATCGCCATCTTGGCAGCGCGTCACTGTCGGATAATCGAAAATGGGCAAAGAGGCGGGCGCTGGTTGCTGAAACCACACCCACTTAGCTCGACGGTGATGACAGCAGTGGCAATCCACCTGTCACTCAAGTGGCCACGGCCTTCATTATGCAGAACTTTAAGGGTTAATATAATTTAAATGGATGAGTTATAAAAATATTCACCCTCCTCACAGTTGTCATGAAGGGCAAAATTAGCTATATAGACCAAAACCACTTTTTGTACCAGGCTGTAAACATGTTTTTTTTTTTTGTTTTTTTTTTCTGCTGTAAAGTTGGGCATTTTAACATGAGGAGTCTATGGGACTCAGGAGTCAGCCTCTTGCGGCCAGTCGATGAATTGCAGTTTTAGTCACTTCCGTGTTGGTTTCACGAGAGAGAGCGGGAGGTTGCCGCTTGGTTTTTACTCATGTTTGGCCTGTTTTTGTTGCATTTACATATAGCATCACCACAGCGTGTGGTTCGAATCTAGTGATTCGAAACAGTGAATCACTTTGCGAAGCAACTGGTTCACTTGTTTCGAAGCTTCGATAAGGTCCGTTTCTCCCATCACTAACTCCATAATCTTTGCGAAACCTACGTTTAAGCAATCTAATCCACAGGTGCATGTTTTATGTGTAACTTATGTTCGCAGTGAAACAAAAATGAGCGCTGAAGAAACATCACCTAGAATTCAGAAATTAGATTGACCTTATGAGTCTACTGGCAGAAAAGAAAATCCACTCGATACCGCTAAAAACGCCAGAGAAATGTATAGCACTAGCTCACCTGACTACGCCGGCCGCTAGGAAATGGCGCCCCGCCCCAAAGACCAACTTAATTTTATTATCTTTTTTTATTATTTGTATTGAAACATTTTATTAAATAACAATTGTATTTAAAACGACACATTAAAACAAAAAGTCAAGCTATAATTAGCTCTGTCGTCATCGGTGACAGATGTAGCTAAGTGTTTGGTTCTTCGACAGTAGTTTTTAGAGACGATGGATAAACACACTAGTTCAGATTTAACCACTGATCTATAAAAGAAATCTACATTTATATAGATCACTGGATTTAACGAAGAAATGTAGGACTGAATGAAAGGATAATGGCCTCAGGAGGTTCGCACGCGCCGCCTTTTCAAAAGGATCCTTTATTTACTTTGTGTAAGCTTGTTTATTAGCAAGATATTTGATTAATGTATGGTTTATGACACATAAATGTATCTCAGAAACCTGTTGCTGTTTTAGTGTGGTAATAGATTTGGGCGGTTTTCTCAGCGTGACCGTTTGTGTTTGTTTGCGTGCTACGTGCCGACTTTGCTGGAGAGCGATTGGTGCTATTTATATGTTAATTCAAAATTTGACTACTGGTGAGTGTTGTTTGAAAGATTACTGTTAAGAGTTTGTTAGCTTTGTTAAATATGAAAGACATGTAGTGTTTGTGTGGAGCGGTTTCCCTGGAAACTGTTGTTTATTTTAGAGACTGGCAGTGTTGGCTTTTATTCTCACAGATCTCATCAGCTTTAAACAAATGATGTAAATAGAGTCATTTACATTTATAATAATTCATTTACTTCATATTTTTATACAAAGGAACAAGTGATAAGCAAAACACAAGTTGTCATATCAGGAATTGGGAGTTGAAATTAAAAGTTATCTGCCACAGTTTGCATGTATGACTTCACAAGTTGTATTTGGTCCTTTTTAAATCTTTTGAGGATATCTGTGCATACATTAGTAGTAGTAGACCACTATTTTCCCCCCATTATAATAGGTTTACTATATGGAAAATACAAATGAGCATTGAAATGGGCATTGATATCAAAGGCTGAATGGATTCAGTGTCTGCCTGGTTAGTTGAATTTGCTAAATAATTTGCATATTCCACCGAAATTTTTCCCATGTCATAATTTCCCCATCTGATGAACATGAGTAACACCACCACACTTGCAAAACTCTGGCCAAACAGCCAAATCTGGCGTACCTTCCTCCTCTTCAGTTTCATTTTTGCATCTTTGTTTTTGTACATCTTCTCACGATATTACAACTAAAACTAAAACCATATTTAAAAAGAAATGTTACTTGAAATAAAATGTAACAAAAAATTAAAACCATCTTTAAAAAATTTAAATGTGCCAAAGCAACATTTAAATTAACTTGATGTATCAAAATAACTAAAACTAAAACTGAAATAAAATTAATAAAAATTATATAAACATATTTAAAAAATACTTATAAAATGACCAAAACTTAAAATTAAACTAAAATTAAAATAAAAACTGATGCAAAAATAAAAACTGATTAAAAATATCACTCATTTATTTTTGTGTCATGGTTCAGTCACCACATCATATACACGTGTTATTTAGTGTCTTTACAGTTATTCAAAAATGTGAAAATGTTGTATTTGATTGTGGAGTTTATTTATTTATTTATTTTATCATTATTATTTTACTGAAAACAATGTAATGAATAAATGAATAAAACCAGTTTTACAGTCAACTTCTGACTGAATAACTAAGAAAGATCAGTAATCTTGCACCTGTCATGGAAGGAAGACATTAGATTCATGCCTATATTAAGGAGGGAAAACAATATTTTAAGGGCGAAACTGAAAAACAAAGGGCAGGTTAGTCATTGTGTAATTTGACCTATTCATGTTTTATATATATATATATATATATATATATATATATATATATATATATGTGTGTGTGTGTGTGTGTGTGTGTGTGTGTGTGTGTGTTTGTGTATGTACAGTATGTATGAAACAAAAACTACTAAAAATGACAAAACAACAAACTAAAACTGAAAAATGAAATGAACTGAAACTAAAATTGAAATGAAGTTTTTATTTAATTTTATTTATTTTTTTATTTTTTTTAAGACAGCTTTTTATGGTTTAAATTTTAGTTTCAGTTTTAGTTAACTATAATAACCCTGAAATCAACAGCTAATATAGCACATGCTAATTGTAACTTTTTTAATATGTACATTTAATGAACAAGTATATTATTTGTTACTACTAGCAATAGCGCAGTCATTGGTCAAAGAATCAAAACAATGTATAGATGGTTTCAACGGCAACAACATAAACAAACGTTACTGCGCATACGTGCTTTTGTGGTCCTAACTTCCAAATAGAATCAGTAACAACAGCTAAGTCCCTCTAGAGTAGATTATTTACAGATAACAAGCAAAATATGTTTGCTGCGTAAATCAGACGGACTTATTGAAAATGAAAATTCATTCTCTGCCAGCAGGAGGTGCTTTAAAGCAGGAGAAATAGAGGTTTCCCCAGTAACGGCTGTACACAAAGCAGCGTTGAGCTTACAAACGCTGCTTTATCAGGCATATAACATGCAAATATCCAAAATTTCCTTCAGAAATACAGTGATATAAAAACACCCGCACCCCATTTTGATTTTTAAACGTGCAGTACATGCTCATGTTTATTCAACAAAGCCTTTTGGAAAATCGGTCAGTTTTGATATCGTGGTGGGTCGCCACAAAAATAAATAAATGTATGGGAAACACATCTCACAGCACAACCACCTGAGCCCAACTTCATTACTCATCACTATAACTTTAACTGCGTTTGTAGCCAGCGCCACTAGCCAGACTGATAAACAAACACAGACCGGAAGTTAACTTAGGGCCAGGTGCGTGCGCCCGATGAAACCGTCTATACCTGTATGTGGCCAAACACAACCAAACCACAAGCTACTCTTCAGCACAATAACCACAAAAACACCAACAAAACTGAAACCCTTTTAAACGCATTACATGTGTTAAATTGCATTAAGCGCTAACACACACACACACACACACTTGTTTCACTATCCTTGTGGGGATTTCCATAAGAGTAATGGTTTTTCTACTGTACAGACCGTATATTCTATTGCCCTACACCAACCCTACACCTAAATTTAGCCCTCACAGGAGACTTTTTGCATTTTTAGATTTTCAAAAAACTTCATTCTGTGTGATTTATAAGCTTCTTCACCCGTGGGGACCTCAATTTAGGTCCCCACCGTGACACGAGTCCCCATGAGTCTGTGTGTATTCAGGTTTAAGTCCCCACCTGAATAGAAAAACAGGTACACACACACAAACACACACAAACCTTCACTAAAAACCCCACATAAAATAACACTTAATTTCAACATTTATTCTCCTCATCCAGACCTATACAAAGTATAGGTCCAAAGTATAGTATTTCTTCTCTTGCATTTATTTGCACACATTTGAAAGTCTTTGATTATTTTCTGTTAAACTACAATTAGTGGCCAGTTGTGTGGGTGTGATCATACATTATATTTATATTTGTATGAAAGCTTATTCTGGCCAAGAACAGGAAGACTTAGACAGGAAGAGAGCATCTGACGCTTTTACGCTTTTACCATTTACGGGTGTGTTTATCTGATGGTACTTGTGCACAGTTTGTATCAGTGGGTGGTTTGTGGACGTCTGTTTTGTCTGCGTATGAGATACTTAGGTCAGATAACATTGCTTTTTTAATAAAATCATTTGTGCACTGCAAAAAAAGAGGATTGGAGTACATTTTACAAGAAAATAACTTGAAAAGTCTTTCTACTTCAAAATTTCATGTTTAATTCAGTGTCACTTGCATTTCTTTGTAATTATTTGTATAATTTTGGAACAGTTTTTAAGTGAAAATTATTCAAAAGTCAATCCTACACTTTTTCAGTTTGATAAAAAGTAATTCTTATGTCAAGTAGATTGCACTATAATTATGTTTTGCAATCTCAAGGCATGTCTAGGAACCTGACAGATAAATAGTGAACTCGCAGACGGTTTAGGTTTAGCGAGAAAAGACCATCCAGTTAGATCATGTTTCCCATCACGGGGCTGATCAGTGATGTTGTCGGGAATGATGTGAAGGATGTGGATGGAGATTTCAATGCCAGTAGACACTGATGACGAAAGCTTTTGGTTTACAAGACGATTGATTATGAGCTGACCTCAGAACACTGGGGTGAAAGAAGAAGATGAGATCAGAAGGTTTATGAATGTTGATTAGGGCCAGGGGTGTTGTGATTCTCTTTTTACAGAGTACAGTAATAAAATTTTATAGACGTATTCACGTTTAAATTCAATAAGCAACGTATTATTCAGTGCATGCAGCACAGCAAAAACAGACTTGGTGCAGAAACGATCGCTGCACTGCTGCAGACACACCACTCCTGGTAACACGTGGTCACACATGCCGACTGTAAAACACGATTAATTTGGTACTTCAGGCTGCTGTGGCCGGGCGTGTGTGTGTTGGAGAGAGATGCATGCAAAGAGAACTGTTCAATTCAATATGGAAACCGATAAGATACTGATTTTAGTTGATCTAAATTAAGTAGGTTAGGGCAACGCTATATCTCACGACCTATTCGTACGTATTTTACGAGGTGGCTAATTTATGAAGGTTAATCAGTAGCTAAACTCGAGAGCTTGCTGATTTGAATGTGAGAACTTGTCATATTAATATTCGTATTTGTAAGTTGAAATTTACACTCACAGCTCTGATGTGAAAAGCTGAATCTTTCGATTTGCACACACAGACAATAATCAAAACACCCGTGTTTTAAATTTGAAGTTGCAAATTAATAGTTACAAATGTGTATGACATATTTACTTTTGCACTTTACTTCAGTTTCGCTGTACAACCTCAAGTCGGCACTTACAACCTCTCAGATCTGGCAGTACAACTTCAAATCCTAGCGCTTTGACTTTTGCTGCTCATTTCGCGATATTCCTGCAGAAAATCTCACCTGTGCGCTTGTAAATGCAGACGCGAGAGCGCAGAGCCGGGGGCGGGGCTACGGTGCGAATCAAGACATTTTATTGGTCTACGCATCTCCGTTCAAACACAGCGGTGTTTCGTTTATGAATGAACCTGCGTTTTTAAATGAATCTAGTGAGTCAGTGATTCAATTACCCATTCATAAAGACAGTCACTTGCTTCGTTCCTGAATGAATCAGCTGTTCAAACGAATCAATTCAATGAATGATTCAGTGATAAAATCAGTGACTTGCCGCCACCTGTTGGCAGTTTTATTTTTATTTTATTTTTATGTTTAAAGTGTTATTTCAGTTATTTAAATCATTTCAATCAAACAATAGTTCTATATTCAAAATTTTATATTTAAAACATTAATCTCACAACATTGTTATGAATTTAAGACATCCATCCCACCTCTGTGCCACCAGTGGAAACTAATTTAGTTCATATTGATTTCTTTTGATTGGTAACTTATTCTTATTATTCTACCTGTTCATATATATATATATATATATATATATATATATATATTTAGAAATTTTGGAAAAGCTTATAAATATAGATTTTTGAATATTTATTATTTATAAGATTTTATAAATATTTATAACTTCAAATGTGCTCACCCATAGGGCACAACACTGTGTTAATCCGGATTCCAAGTGCAGCACACATAAAGTGGTCAACATGGTGTAAACGTAAAACAAATGACTTGTTAAATTTCTTTGCAGAAAAGATGCATGAAGTATGAAGGCATATATGTATGCATATATATATATATATATATATATATATATATATATATATATATATATATATACATACGCACACACACACACACACAGTCATGCACACACACATTGTGTCAATGTAAAATATTGCATATACCCCAAACCTTTAAACAGTCGTGTAGTTTTTGGTCATAAACAGTACACATTAGTATAGGAAATTGTATTATTGAAAAAGCAAGGCAGTGTTGCTATCAAAGTTGGACACAGCCTTAATATTTTGTGCATAATATTAAGGAAGAAGAAGGACGGTGTGAAAATGAAACTGATAAGAGTGATCTGGTGCATACACTAGATCAGGGATCCTCAAATCTGGCCCACGAGATCCACTTTCCTGCAGAGTTTAGCTGTAACCCTAATCAAACACACCTGAGCATGTTAATCAATGTCTTCAGGATCATTAGAAAATCACAGACAGGTGAGTTTGATCAGGGTTGGAGCTAAACTCTGCAGTGGATTGGCCCTCCAGGGTAAGATTTGAGGAACCCTGCACTAGATCAAACCAACAGGAAATTCTGATGAAACACTGTTCTCATTTCTCAAAACCAAGGTTTTTCGAAAGTGTACATTGTCTTGATGCAAATGTCAACTTTTCCTTTATTAAAAAGGTCTTATCATTTCTTTCAGTGATTTTTAATAAAGGAATAGTTTGTTTGAACATTTTACAACCTGGATGTTTTAGACAAATGAGCTTAGGCAGACAGTTTGTGTTTGAACATACAGCTTGTAAAGTTGTAAAGCTTCATCTCATTCTTCAGTAGTCCAGTCTCTTTTTAAAACAGTATAGCATATATAAACATCAGCATGATCCGATCACAAGCGGTCAGTGCTGAATTCAGTCCTTAAGGGTGCTTCTGTGATTGGAATGGTAGTAGTTCCAAGAATTTGGTTGTTTTTTTGTTCCATCTCTTTTTGACACTCTTTCTTGCATGTTCTCCTTAGGATGAGTAACACATTTGAAGCGCTGGCTTGACCCGTTCTGCTCGTGAAGCAGTACAGGAGTGGATCGGCCAGGCAGTTGAGCATCGAGAGGAAGGTGCAGACCTTATATCCGATGAAGAGCCAGTTGGGATATGGACAATGCTCCAGCAAAACCCTCAAAACCATCATGATGTGCACAGGTCCGAAACACAAATAAAGGGTCAACAAAATGCATCCAAGAAGCCTGAAGACGTGCCGGCGCTCCATTGACCCAAGCGTTTGGTTTCTCTTCACATCCGAACATATCCGCCAGTAACAGAATCCCACAACCAATGCAGGAATGAGGAAGCCTACAATAAAACGAGCAATGTTGACCAATCTTTGCCTTGAGGACAAAGGAAATAAATCCAAGCAGACTGAGTCATCCTCATCGTAGACACTGTCTGGATGCACAGTCAGTGCATTGAATAGGACAGTAAAAATCCAAGCAGCGATGCTCACGCTGACCGCAGTCTTGCGCTTTCTAAAAGTGTAAAATTGGAGCGGGTGAACGATGGCTAAGTAGCGATCCACTGCGATGCAGCTCAGAAGCACAGCGCTGGTGTAGAAGTTCGTGAAAAGCAGGAAAACACAAATGACACACATTGTCTTACCGTAAGGCCACTCGTCGTAAAGACTGAATCGAACCCACACTGGTAAGCACATGATAAACAAGAGGTCTGAGAGAGCCAGGTTAAACAGATAGACGCCCAGCTCGTTCTTCTGACGGATGAGCCGATACGACACAAACAGGAAGAAGATGTTGGACGGGATGCCGATCAGGATCACAGTCAGATGCAGGGCTACGAATACCATCTTCTCGGGATGTGCAGACGGGTAGCAGTCTGATTCATTCAGGCTGGAGTTGTTTATCAGTTCGCCCATTTCGCCCATCTCAAGGCAGCTAGTTTAGAGATAAACATTATTTACTGTGTGATAGTTTTACTTCACAGTAGAATAGCAATTATAAACCAAATTATTCATGCAAAACTGTAGTTAATTCACCATTGTTCCAAACCACTTTTCATGCTATTCTTTTCTATAAGTGAATGTGGACAGATGCTGCTGAGCTCACAAATGGCAAAAAGAAAAAAAAAAAAAAAACACCTACAGTTATATGATAGCACATTTAGAGATTAAGGTTAGTAAGATTTTTAATTTTTTTAATTTGGATTTTTAAACAAGATTCTTCTGCTCAACAAGTAAAAACAGTAATATTGTGAAATATTATTACAATATAATAACTTGAATTATATAATCATTTGAATATTTTAAAACTTTTTTTTTCTGTAATGCAAAGTGTAACATGATCCTTCAGAAATCATTCTAATATGCTGATTTGCTGCTCAAGAAACATTTATGATTATTATCAATGTTGAAAACAGTTGTGCTGCTTCATATTTTTGTGGAAACTCTCATACATTCGATATTTGATAAATAGAACATTCAAAAGAACAGCATTTATTTGAAATATAAATGTTTTGTAACATTATACATGTTATTTTGATCAATTTAAGGCATCCTTGCTCAATAAAAGAATCAGTTTATTTCAAAGAAAAATCATAGTGATCCCAAACCTGTGATGTAGATCAAACAGTAGAGATTGACATTGGATTACCAGGGAATACATGAACTGAAACACCTTTAATGCAATAGCCAGGTCAATATTCTGCCTAAGATATGCTTATACAAAAGAAGCAAAGTCACATGAGTTGAGCGACATGAGGGCAAGTAAATGATGACAGAACGAGTGAACTTTCTCTTTAAGTGGATCTATTTACTGAGCCACAATATCTATCACAAAAGACCTAATATTACTAGAATAACATTGTAGCTTCACTAGAATGTTGCAATAAATCAACCAACCAAACCTTTGTATGTGCAAGGCCATGAAAAGCCCATGTGCTGAATATTTACCTGAAGAGAATCAAATCTAAACTCACCATAAGTGCAGCGATTCAGGAATCAGTTTTTTTGGACAAAAAATTTAAATATGATAAGATTTACAAAGATATACAAGAAAGAACTGCACGTACAATTATCTCCTCCACATGGGAGGAAATAAGAGCAAACATCACTTCCTTGTTTGCTTCTGTTTAACCACAGTGTGCAGAAACCACCAAACACTCAAGAAGTGACACTACAGTCAGTGTTCTGCCTTCCCGAAATATTTCTCGTTCTTCTGTTTCTTCTCCTTACCACTGTTTGTTTACTATATATAGGCTTTTTTTTCTTCCTTTTTTTAAATAATAGTCACTCGTGTTGTTGTTGGATTACTGTCTTTAAATTTTTGATAATGAGGTTGAGTAATCTGTCATCATTATGTCAGTTTGGAATTTAAGCTAAATATTTTAATTTAGGCAAGGCAAGTTTATTTATTTAGCACATTTCATACACAATGGTAATTCAAAGTACTTTACATAAAAGGAATTAAAATAATCATAAAATCACAATAAAAGCAAGGAATTTAAATTTTAAAATGATTTAAAAATTGATTTCAAATGAATTAAAACAGGATAAAAGATGATGACATAATTTAAATCAATTTGGTGTCAGAAATAGATATTATAGAAGGGCCTTTAAGAAGAGCAAAGTCATTGTCAAAAAAGCCGCATGATCATTTTGCTAAATTTCCCATTGTTTGTGTTCTTTGTTTGAGTAGAAAGCCATTCCTTTAATCTTTGCATCAAGTGTTTTAATAGCAGTGGTTTGTTTTGCATTTCTGGCAGAAGAACAGGTGAAGTCAAACATCTCTCAGAAACCACAGATGATGTTTCGATAACAGCTTTGCATGTTTGTTGCAGCAGATAAGATACATTTCACAACTCTCTTTTCTTTTCTGGAAACAAACACACATACACACACCAAACAAATGCACGGAAATGCACAGGTTTGGATTCACCTGCTCGTTTGTATATGACTATTTTCCACATCTAAAAATAACAGTGAAGTCATCAAAACAATTTCACAAATATTCACAATTTGTATTTGTATACAAACTATTTAAACAGAAGCCTTTAGGTTTTTTAACCCTATAAAGCTACTGTATCACATTTGATACACAAATTTGTAAGGCCTGTAAATGATCAACATGATCAAAATTTTGCTGTTTCATACCATGTACTCCATGCCTTCTGTCGTCTCATTTACTTTTTAATCAAGTAAATGTCTTTTTTAGTGTAATTGTAAGTGTCCACCTTCAGCTGGTGCTTCACATGTCTTTCTGCGGTCAAATATTTACTGATTTTTATCAGGTAAATGTAAGAATAACTTTAGTAATACTTTCAGATGAGCACTTACTGGACTGAAGAAGTTCAGCTTTTCTTGATTCTCCATCAATCATTTTTTAGAAAAATCAGTGCGTCTCAAATCTGATCATCAGGATCTTTTGAGAAGCGTTTGTTTCCAGAAGCACTCACTGTTCCTCAGTGGAGGAATGATCTTCATCTCACATCTTCTGAGGAGCGTTTATTTCTTCATCTCTCAATCAGCATTGGATTGCATTGCATTATATGTTTGAATCATTTCAATCTCATCTTAATAAGACATTAATGGAGATATGGAGTTACGACTGATATTTATATCATTTTATGTCAGTATCTGCTGTACTGTGATAAAGATCTTACTGCTTTACCTTACAAGCAGCAGAATTTAACCTGTTTGTCCACATAAAAATATTGGCATCTGTACCAAATTGCATATTTTTCCTCAGTTGTCTGAATAAAATTGAGCTGTTTCCCCCTCCATATTCTAAATGAGTCATAAAAGCCTGATATATCAAATATGATAATCAACAAAAACATATATGCAAACTTTTTTTGTTTTTCTGTCTAGGTGTTTAATAAACTGTTCCATTTAAAAATATATATATATACATTTTTCTGACTATAATTTCATATGCCAGACTTTATAGGCTTATGATCATGAGAGTCTGTCGAGACATTAATATTCAGTATATTCAGAACGTCATGCTTTCACCACAGATGAATAAATCTTACTAAATTGTTCCTCACAGAGCTTAAAAAGTCTTTTCATTTCAGCTTTGGCACTGTCACTTATGAGACAATAGAGGATGGGGTCTAAAACGCTGTTTATTGTGGTAGTGGCCACAAACACCATGTAAAGTTCTCTGAGACTGAGCGCGACGCTGCAGTTTCCAGGCTCCTGCAGTCCTCTGATGAACATCACCACCTGGAAAGGCGTAAAAGCCAACAAGTAGGTGAAAAGGAGAGAGAAGAGAAGACGGCAAATCTTTCTCCGTTCGCTGACCACAGTGGATGTGCTTTTCTTCAGCGCCCTGATGATCTCCTCGAAGCAGAAGCTCATAATGAGCACAGGAACCAGAAATCCCAGGACCGCGCGTGTGATGGCCACCTTGGCGGCCGCGGCGGTCATTATCTTCGGCTCCTCGCACATACGACTGGCAGAAAAGTTCCCGATCGCCTCTGTGTAGGTTAGAAGACCCACATGAAGCACGATCTCCACCAGCCATATGATGGCGCTCACCAACACGGCGGTTCTGACCTCTCGCACACGAGCGAAATGCAGTGGAAACGCGATGGCTAAATATCGGTCCGTAGAAATGCAGCAGAGGAACCCTGAACCCACGTAGAAGCTATTAAACATGACCACCGCTATAATGCTGCACAGACTGTCGTTCACTGAATACCCGAGTGCCATCAAGATCCAAACGGGTAGAGTTAGTATATACAGCAGATCTCCAACAGACAAATTGATCAGATAAACAGCCAAATTATTGCCCCTCTTCATCAGAACCCAGGCCACGTACAGGGACAGACAGTTTGCTGGAAATCCAACGATGAAGAACAGCGAGTAAAGCGTCGGGTACATGTGCTGCTCCACTGTGTTTCCATGTTGGCAGATTCCAGAGTCCAGGGTCCCGTTTTCAGAAGCGTTGAGGGCCATGGTAGATGCTAAGGTATCATTTTTCTAAAGAAGGTGATTGCTGCTCTCAGGTACTTCCAGTGTATTAGTACTATACTGTGAGTAGGCGTTGCCTTCACGGAAAAACAAGCCATGCAAATCATGTTTTAGAAAGAACTAGGACAGCATGACTATTGATTTCCAGGATAAAATGTATATTTATTTATTTAATAAATATGATCACTAATCATACATTTGGGATCAGTTACCATTTATGTATTTACTTTTTTTTTTTTTTTAATAGGATTACTTATTAAAAATATTTTTTTTAATTTAACTAATAGGATCACTTGGCATTTATTTATTTAACAGGACCACTTCCCATTTATTTGGCATCACTTCCTATTTATTAATTAATTAATTTATTAGGATTACTTATACATTTGTGATCAGTTCCTAATTATTTATTTACTTATTTACTTATTACTTATAAAATAGTGGGTATTAAATTCAATATTTAATAAATGTTCATCTCAAATCTAAACTCTTTTGTTTTGTCATAAATGAAAAACATTAATTTGCTTATTTTAGTTGCAAACATAAAGTCCTGAGTTGTCGTACAAGTATCTGTCATGATGTATTCATGAAGTATTTATGTGGAATACAGATGGTCTTAAATGGTAAACGTTTTTTTTTTTTACCATTTAAGACCATCTGTATTCCATATATATACTTCTGTCAGGACCACTATTGTCAATATAACTTACGATTAGCGTACATTTTAGGTTGGGGGAATGGTTCTGTTCTGGGCAAACACTTCCTGCCCATCCACACAGCGTAGCATAGATAGGAGCAGGGAGAGCAGAATACTCCCCCTAGGGTAACAGAACAGAACCAACATCAGTGATAAATGTAGCAGATACCATTAATGTTCTACGTGATTATTTTAACAACATGATTCAGTGGTCTGACTCAATGATATATTCACTGCCGAGTCCTGACTGGACGAGAGGAGGAGCTGGGGATGGAGGTGGGTGATTAGTTCCTGAGCGAAGCGATAGCTGCTGAATAATGACTGAGGGACCTTATGAAGGGAATTATGACTGGTGTCGTGATCCTATAGGTAGACGTGGATCAGCTGAGTGTCAGCTGATGCGAGCTTGACTAACATGGCCTGCCAGAACTAACGCTATGCTCCATTTCATGTCCACTACACATTGTATTAAATGAGACCTTCAGTTTAAAAATTAAAAAATTAAAACCAATTAAAAAAACTGCTGATCAGATTGAATAATAGTTTTAGTATTTGACAGTATTCAGCTGTATTTTTATCTGGATGGTTGTTTTACCATTTCTCTAACCTGTTCTTCTGTCCCACCTGCTCGTGACATAAAACCTCTGCACAAATTCCTTTAAGACTGATGAACTGCAGATGCAGAAATGTTATCATACCGTACGTATGGAAAATTTACACATCTGGATTAACAGCAGATAACTGAAGCATCTTACATGTGATGTACTATGTGAAATGAGAGTGGTTTATGTGAAGAATTGCATGGAAAATTGCCTGACTGTATATGTCATTTCTGAAGTGAATATTAGATCCTGGCTGCATCCCAGTTCTTGTACTTGTAGTACACTAGAATTGTGTTCTGGTGGTGGAGAAAGTACATATTGTACCTCTGAGTATGCAGTAAAACTGTGCCAGTTTTGGTATATAATACATCATAGAATAGTGTCTGGATACTTGATTCTGTTTGTGCTGCATGTAAATGTGCATTCGTTAAGCTTAAAATGATAATACTTCACCTTCTGGGGTACCTTTAGGTTTTTCTGAAAAAAAGAGATTGTAGGTCTAAAATTACCCAAAATAATACAATGAAATAACATATAATAAAACAAATAAAATAATAATATCTTACCAGTTAAAATGTATTTTAAATAATTTTTATTTATAAATATATGTTATATATTTTGTAAATGCACACAATATGCATGTGTATGTTGTGTCACAGCACACATTTAAATGAGAGGAATACATTAGTCAAGAAATATCTATTTATAAATGTAAATAATAAAAAAAATAATATTATATATTCATTTTTGTGTTTTGGCAACATTTTTAAAACATTTTGGCATCCTATAGACAAACTGAGGTAAAAGTTGAGCAATGTGAGTCGTGACGTGTTTTCTGCAGTGGTCTTTGCTGATATCACTTATATCAGTGATCAGGATCAGACTACTGCTATTTAAACCCTGTATGATATGTTGCAGTTCCTAAACTTTATTAAAAAAAAAAAAAAACTTTCTTTCTCTTTATTTATTCCTTTCCTTTCTAGCTTGTACTTATTTGAACAATGCCTGAGACCTGTTGTTACGAGCACTTCCTCTGTCTGATTGCCTCTTCAAGTATTCCCCAATTGTAAGTCGCTTTGGATAAAAGCGTCTGCAAAATGACTAAATGTAAATGTAAATGTAAATGTCCTGGTGGGTTCATGGGATTGATGGAAGATGATGGCACAGATGTATGTGGTTTAGTAGAGGAGGATTTGCTTATCTGTAGTAGAGTATTTGCATGTTTACAAGTTAGCAGCAAGGTATAATTATAAACATAGAAACACAACATTATGCTGTGCAAAAATAATTGAAATTACAATTTCAGTGCCTGCTTTTTGAAATAGGCTAACACAATTTATTTGACAAAGTTTCATTCTAATAACCCAATTTGATAACTCATTGTAATACAGATTTGTAGCCCCTGTGTTATTTCTAGTAATCTAAAGGAATCCCATTGCTGTACACTCTAAAAAATGCTGGGTTAAATACAACCCAGTGCTGGGTAAAATATGGAGGAACCCAGCGATTGGGTTGTGGGGTTGTATCTTTTTAATGGTCAAATTACATTTTATTAATCAAAAAGCATGTCTAATTAATTAAAATCATGAAACATAAACAATTTAACATAAATTTATTAAAAGTTTAACAAAAATTACATGTTTAGGGCCCAATGAAATGTTTTATTTTTTCCAACCTTGAATTATTGTTACCAAATTCTGTTTTAGCATGACTAATTATTTGAAAGTATAAAAACAAGTTTCATTTATTCTTACAATAGCCTTATGATTTTTTTCCCCAGAAACTCTGTGTTGTGTATTTACATTTTTAAAGTCGGCATGAAATCAAAATTGAATATTCTTAATTTTTGATGGAATACTGTAGTGTTTATTATAAATAATTTATTTGTGCACTTCATTATTTTTTTAAAATTCATGTGCCCTCCTAATCTTTAATCAAAAATGTTAACCTCCCCTCCCCCTCAAAACGTGGCCTAATGGTTAGAGAGTTGGGCTTGTAACCTGAAGGTTGCCGGTTCGATTCTCGCACTGGCAGGAATTGAAGGTGGGGATTGTGAATGAACAGCACTCTCTCTGCCTTCGATACCATGACTGAGGTGCCCTTGAGCAAGGCATCGAACCCCCAATTGCTCCCCGGGCGCTGGAGCAATGGCTGCCCACTGCTCCGGGTGTGTGTTCACGGTGTGCGTGTGTTCACTATTCACTGCTGTGTGTGTGCACTTGGATGGGTTAAATGCAGAGCACCAATTTCGAGTATGGGTCACCAAACTTGACAATACGTAAAAAAAAAAAAAAAAAAAAAAAACCACTCCTCTAGTCTTCCGGTCACGAGTGATGGCGTAGGGGTGGAGCTAGTGACGTAAGGGGTAAAGGCTGGGATAAAGGACAGGGGAAAATCCCCCACCACTAACCGCAAACTGGCATTTCAGATCTGCCTCCATTTTGTTAGTAACGCCCCAACTTCCAACGATCCAATCAATTCTCGAAGGACGAAATCAAGTCCCGCCCTCTCATTTCAGATGCTGTTTCACTCGGATATACGTCACAGTAGAGAAAAAAAGACAGTCGCAACTTCCGTTTTATGCCGACTTTAAGGCATAAAACATTCATTTAATTTATCTTTTAATTAATGAGAATTAAACAAATTCACATTTTTTGGAAAATAAAGGGGATTTAATATTACAATTAAAACATTGGAGAAATATTGTATGATTATTCCTTAAAAATAAAGTTTTAATAATTTTAGTATAGCCTACATTCTACTGGACAATAGTAATATATTTCTGCCGCAATGTCTTCAAGTGAAACCGAACTTTTATTTTGACGGGTTGCCGTGAATACCTTTACATTAGCCTATAGGGGGAAGGGAAGGGAAGTGGTGTGTGGCCAAGTATGGTGACCCATACTCGGAATTTGTGCTCTGCATTTAACCCATCCAAGTGCACACACACACACACAGTAGTGAACATACACCTGGAGCAGTGGGCAGCCAATGCTGCGGCGCAGTTGGGGGTTTGGTGCCTTGCTCAAGGGTCTCACCTCAGTCGTGGTATTGAGGGTGGAGAGAGTGCTGGTTATTCACTCCCCTCACCTACAATCCCTGCCGGACCCGAGACTCGAACCCACGACCTTCGGGTTACAAGTCCGACTCTCTATCCATTAGGCCACGACTGCCCATATATGAGGCGGCAGATGTTAATATCACCGCGCGCTTCTGTGTGAGCAGTAAACAAAACCTGCGCCATACATTAACACAGAGACACACAGAATTCATATTTAAATAGTCGTTTTGGCTTAATATTTACAAATACTAGAGGAGGGAGTGCGTTTGTGTGTGCGCGCGCGACACAGAGAGCGCGAATGTAAAGTAGAGACAGAAATAACATGCCCTCGTGTAAATAAGACAAATAACATAAGGCTATTTAGTTTGTTTAATAAGAGAACAAGGTATAGACCTGTTCTATAGGAAAGGTAACTTTAAATGACTTCTGATGTGATCTGGCGCTATAGAGAAAATAAAATGAAATAAAATTGACCTTCGATTTTATTTATTTTATTTTTCATTATATTAGAGGGCCGCCCCCTAATATAATGGCAGGGGAAACACTGTTTTTGTGATGATGAATTAATGACATTCATTCGCCAGCACGGCTGGTTGAATGTAAATATTATGTTTAAAGTGTTTCTTCCCCATATTTGGTTTAGAAATCGAATGACCTCAGCCACAGCTTTATGATAGTTTAAGCAATGTTTACAGACACAAACAGAAATCTGTGCTAGTTTAATGCTCCTCTGATGATGGTAAACATCCTGCTCAGCTGTTTTTGTGAATGTTTTGCTGTTTCGATATTAAGCGTGTAATAAGATATTCGATGCTCCTCTTTTTTCAAAGTTGCATCAAAGCATTTGATTTGAAGAAGTGTGTCTGTGCTTAGCGTTCTTTATCTGAATCAGCTTCCTCTAATATGGCACTTCCGGTTTATATTGAAAGCTCAACCCATGAACCTCAAGGGAAAAAGCGAAGAGTTTATTGGAAAAAACTATTCATCATTGCTGTAAATACTTTTAAGCGTAACCTTGGTAAACATTTAGATACATGAAAATTTGTAGCTGCTTAATGAATTCGTGAAACTGAATTGTGTTAACAGTGACCAGTGAACCATATACATCTGAGCTCTCTTCCAATCAGTAAAGCATCATGTTAGCATCTTTAACTGCTGCTTTTCACCTTTTTTTCTTCTTTTACCGTAAGTGCTGAGGTTTTGTCAAGTTTAAAGAGGTGCTTGCTGTGTGAAAGTCACCTGAGTAGGACGTTGTCTATGTAGGCGATACACAGGATTTGGAAAAGAGCTATAGTGTCCAAGATTTTTTTGGGCCAAATTAAAGCCAGAATGAGCCAAAATATGTTATTGTGCATTTGGTTATGTTAGTATGTTATTATGCATATACGTCAGAATCAGAATCAAAAAGAGCTTTATTACACACACAAGGTCTTGGTGTCAGGAGCTTCCAGTGTAGAAAGTACAGACAAAGTGCAGACATACATACACTTTAAGGTACGGCTGTGCAAATAATCGAATGCAACGATCATGCGCATCTCGTCAGTAAAGCCGGTTCTGTGATTAGTAGTAAATCTCCATCACCTGTTTTCAGATGGAGCGCCATTTGCTACACAGAGCCGTAGATCACTGACAAGCTACGCAATATCGCGTTCATTATCGGCGATGTATCGCCTGCGATTATGAACACGATATTGTGTAGCTTGTCAGTGAACTATGGCTCTGTGTATTAAATGCCGCTCCATCTGAAATTTGAGAAATTTTATGAAAATTTGTTTGATTAAAACCCTCATAATTTCATCAATACTAGAAATACTATAATACTAGAAACGTTGTAAAAATCTTACTCTAGTCTTTCTCATATAACACAACAGGCTTGATTTGATTGGCGGTTGTCGTAGAGGTCAGACCCGTTCGCTGAAGCCCAGTCACATCCGAGGAGCGTTTCCTTCTGTTATAGATGCTGCTAACTTTCCTCTTGAAATAGTTTCCTGAGCAAACATACAGCAGCGGGTTCAGGCAGCTGTTTGAGAACGCAAGGTACACAGAAAACTGGCTTCCAATGTTCAGAAAGTGAGACCACTCATTCTCATCCAAAACCTTTAGATCACAGAGTATGTCTAGCAAAGTAATGAAGTGAAACGGACCCCAGCAGATGAGGAAGAGCAGGGTGACGGCGCACACCAGGACCGTAGCCTTCTTGTCGTTTCTGTCCTCCCAATAACCGATGTCTCTCCGTCGCTTCAAAGCCCGGATGATATTGATGCAGCAGAACGTGATGATCAGGAACGGCAGAGCGAAGCCCACCAGGTTCAGCTGCAGAAGATGAGCGAGTCTCCAAGTCGTGTCGGGATAATGCAGGTAACATTCGACGGCTCGGTGACCTGGGATATCTTTCAGTTTTCGCATGACAGCCGCCGGAGCTCCCATTCCCAAACCGAACAGCCAAAGAACAACACAAATGAACTTTGCGTAGCGTTTCCGTCGCAGCCACATGGCCTTCATGGTCAAGGCGAGCGCGAGGTAGCGGTCCACGTTCACCATCACCAGCATGTAGATGCTGGTGTACATGTTGACGGTGATGGAGAGGTTGACCACCTTGCACATGATCTCTCCGTAAGACCACATGAAATAGTTCAGGATGTTCATGGCCCAAAACGGCAGACAGACTAGTAGGATGAGGTCGGCCAGCGCCAGATTGCCGAGATAGATCTCAGGCACGGACCAGCGGCTTCCCTGGAGCAGGAACACTAGCAATACGAAAGAATTCCCCAGAATTCCTGTCAGGCACACGGTGAAGATGTACGGTGGGATGATGGAGTAGACCAGCTGCCACTCTGTTGAGTTGAAAAAATCCAGGTATGCAGGAGTGACGGATGCATTTGGAGGCTGAAGCGTCGACAGAGACACGAGCTCTGACTGCATTCTAGAAGATAAAAGAGCTGCTGGAGATCAGCTAGAACATCATGAACTTCTTCAGTCTTCTCAATTGGTTTACTTCAGTTGAAATTTGTTAATGTTAGGCTATAATTATTTAATTTTGGGAACTGCTGTTTTAAAGTTTGTTAGTTTAGAACCAGGGTTATTATAGTTAAAACTAAAACCTTAAAAAATAAAAAATAAATAAAAAAATAAACCTTTTGTGGCTTGAAATAAAATAAACTATTAAAGTAAAATATTACAAACCTTATTTTATTTCAGCTAGATTCTCATTTTAATGTGGATTAATTTGTACTAAAATAATTAAAACTGAAATAAAAATGGGAAAAAATCTATAGGAATTAGAAAATTAATAAAAATTACAAAAACACAACAAAATGAAAATTTTAAATTAAAACGAAAACAGAAAGTATAAAAATAAAAACGAATACAATTTTTAATACAAATAAATATACTTTCTGAACTGACATCAGAAATTTGGTGTCTAATCTATTCCAGAGTGACTCCAAAAAGTATTTAGACTCTTAAGTTAAACTTTATAGTGTGTGAATGTGATTGCATTAGATGTAAAATATCAAAATAGAAATCTATTAAGATTATAATTGAAATTTGGGAACTACTGTTTTAGAACTTTGGTTTCTGATGTATATTTGTTTACATTTGGGGTCTAATCTAAACATACTTCAACCAAGAAGAAAAAAAAAAAAGGACTCTTACATTACACTTTATAATGTGTCATTTATTGCAGGGATTTTTTTGTCATCCAAACCACTTTGATTTAAAATACTTTCTTGAAGTCCCTCTGAGGTAAACATTTATATTTCAATTATTAAACAACGCATGCATGTTCATGATTCCCTGATGTTGGTTAATCATCCTATGACTTAAAGTAAACAAATAAAATATGTATTTTATTTAAAAAATATATATTTAACTGTTTTATTTTGATTGTTTTTACTTTAAAATGATTTGTTTTAATTTGACATTATTTTCTGATTTAATCAAGCTTTTCATCAGCACATGATCCTCAATTTGAGGAACTATAACTTGAATTTATTGTTAAAAAACTGCACAAACTTTGAATCATAAATAATATATTGTCTTTACTTACCTTACTTTTTCTTTTTTTCTATATTTTCTGGTGGACTGATATTCCTGGCTTTCTCCTCACCTCACAATCTTCCTGTTCTTGCAGGAGTGTTCAGTAAGAGACAGAGAACACCTCATTCCTCCAGAGCCATTGAGCAGCTGCTGAGGCTGAATCTGTTTATACTCAGAGTTTTTCTTCCCTAGTTGAAGACACAAACACTGTTAAGCCACTGAAGAGAGACAGATGAAGCCTTCAGAGTAATGCAAACATAATGTATGTTGGCCAAAACTCTGATGTGGTGCTGGAATGAATTGGCTTGGTTTGTTAAGTGTTATATACTTCACATAATACTGATAGTATAATATAATATTTCAGTATAATACTAAAAATGACACAAATTGGGCAGTCAAGCAGTGTGACATTTTTATCATTTTATACTTGCAGTTTTTATGAGCTTATATTATATAACTAGTGAAAAAAAGTTTGTCAAGACACACTTTGGTATTGGCTAGAGAAAGCCTGCAAATTTATAGTAGTTTTAAAAGCTTGACGTTGTATGTTTGGAGGTTTTCAGTTTGATGTAGTTTGGAGTTTAAAGGTTTTGAAGCCGTATTCCAGAAAAATATTGATATTCTGGATGGTTGCAAAAAGATTGCAGTGCAGTTGGATAATGGATTATATAATGATAAAGATTTGGACAGACAGACAGACAGACAGACAGACAGATAGACAGACAGACAGACAGACAGACAGACAGACAGACAGACAGATAGACAGATAGATAGACAGACAGATAGATAGATAGATAGATAGATAGATAGATAGATAGATAGATAGATAGACAGATAGATAGATAGATAGATGTACTGTTAAAGGTTTCAGCTATTACACCATAGAATGGACACTTGTAATGTAACATATCTACCAGCAGAGGTCAGTCTTAGCTTCAGATGTGGGAGTGTGGGAGTGTGTAAATTTTTAAAATGCAGTGGGCAAAAATGTACCTCTAATGACTTCCTGGTAATCAGTTCTGGGTCTCTTGAGTGCTTCTGCAGACACTGTAGTGACTGACAGATTAGTTCTGTATTCACAAAAACTTGCTCTGGAAGAATAACTTATAACGTTATCACAACTAGTCTTCACTTGATGTTTTAAGGAGTAATATTTTTATATTTAATATGGAATGCATATATATGCATATACCTTGGATGTTCTGTTGACAACATGAGATCAGATTCTGTGAAGCAGAGAGTTTGAGATTGCTTTTACAGAGCTATAAGCAGATTAAACCAGTATTATTTTAGTACAATTGAGATTCTATTATAGCTTTTATTAATATTTTAGCTTTGTTTTTATTTAACAAAAGTATTTTATACTTTGTTTTCTTTTCAGTTTTAATACTTTAGTTACAGTTTTTTTCTTCATTTTTTGATGTCTATAGTTTTTTTTTTTTTTTTTTTTTTTTTTTACATTTTACCACAGTTTTAGTTTTTGTTCAAGTTAAACTAAATTTAAAAAAAATGTTAGCTTGGCAACTAGCAGAAATAAATATTTTGAACTTTTTTGTTTTTGTTAAATAAAAATATTTTTGTTTTTATTTGTTTTAAGTGTTGCATTTTGTTTGAGGTCATCAATGCTGTATTTACTTTTGGTTATGTTTCTTCAATTCTGTGAATATATTGAATATAACAATAACAAGCAGCTTCATAAATTACGCATTTGAACTCTTACATTGTGAGGGTCATACATGCATCTGAATGAAAGATCTTAATATAAGACTTAAATCTGAATATAAGTGACCTTGCTTAAGTTTACTGAATCTCATGGCTCATTTCTAAAAGCAGAACTGTACATTTCTGAAAATAAAACTCATTTCTAAAAGTGAACTGGTAGTTCACTTGACCTCTTACCCAGGTGAACTTTCAGAACTTTCTGACTTTCAGTGGTAGTTTGAGTGAACTTTTTATAAACTGAAAAAAAATAAATAAATAAATAATATAAAAAAAAGTTAGCAGGCACAAGTAACAAAGTTTAAACTCGAAAAGAAAAATAATGGTGCTATATAGCACTAAAAGTGGTTCTTAGCTTGTAATCATAGGGGAACCACTTTTGGTGCTATATAGCACCATATCTTCAAAGGTGCTATACAGCACCTTTGTCAAATGGCGCTGTGTAGAACCATAAGAGGTGCCATATTGCACTGTATTTCTTCAACAAAAATGGTGCTAAACAGCACCAACAGTGGTTCTTTGGCTCGTAAAGAACCTTTAAAGGAGCTTAACAGGTTCTTTGTACGGCAGTGGTGCTATATAGCACCTTCATCACCCCAAAGAACCACTGAAGAACCGCTGAAGAACCATACAGAAGCTTAACAGGTTCTTCATATGGTAGCGGTGCCAAAGAACCAGTGAAGAACCGCTGAAGAACCACTGAAGCACCAAGATTTGGTGCTATACAGCACCAAAAGTGGTTCCCCTATGATTACCAGCCAAAGAACCACTTTTAGTGCTATATACCACCGTTTTTTTTTTTTTTTTTTTTTAGAGTGTAGTGACCTTAAAAATGCTTTGCGGCTGGTTGCTTATTTGTAAGATAACTTTATTTTGTTTACAGTTTCAGAGATGAGTGTTGTTGATGAATATGAATATAAGTTGAATGTGGAAAACAACTGTTATAGCGATTCAAATTGAGAATGTATTTCTATTAATCCATTCAGTTGTAGTATTGGATTTGTTTCATGTGTTTAGAAAAAGAAATAAGCCCTCACAAAGGTAAAAATATCCCTGAAAATCAAATCCTCAGGGCCAGTGTTGCATAAAAATGTTTGAAGCCCTGGCGATGCAGCCAACAGATGTTACTTTTAAAGAAGGAGGTTTTGTTTTACAGACTATGATGAATTTATACCACTAATATATGCTTTATTTGAGGGAATGCTGACAGATTATAGTCCAGCCACCCATCCGCAATCATGAAGGTCCCACCACTCTGTGTTACCAACCACAGTCCTTTTAAAAACATGTCTGGCCACTGAGGTATCGCTGGAAAAACACTATTTAGGAGCTTGTTATTCATAGACTCACAAAGAGGAACGGGTGTAGAGTCATTACTGGAAAGTCTGTTCTTTAAAAACCAACTAGTCATTTTCTTACCCCGGAAACAAACACAGTCTGCAGAAATCATCGTCTGTCCATCTCGGTCTGATATTTAACATGCATTGCACAGACAAAAAATGCTGTTATATTACCATGTTTTTTGAACAAATGTCACAGTAGTGTCACTGTATTCTCTGCAATATTTTGTAAGGATAAGGATATATGTATAAATAGCCTATACATTTACTGTATATTCATTTAGGAGACAGTTTTCTCCAAAATGACTTAGAAACATCTGTGCAAGTATAAATGTGATTTTTTTATGTATTTGTACTTAATTTGGCACAGGGGTATTAAAGTTAATTAAAATGAAAACCATGTCACTTAAAACTAAAAATTTAAATAAAAATGAGTAAAACCATAAATAATAATAATAAAAATGAGCAAAAACACAAAACTAAATGAATAAAACTTTAACTTAAAATAAAAATGGAAAATATAAAAATAAAAAATATTAATAAAAACTATAACAGTATTTCAGTGATACTAAAATAACACTGATTTGACGGTATTTTGCTATTCTTTTCCAAAAAACACCACATAGCCATTTCAGATTTTTAGCATCTCAAAACATAAAATGAAAATGTACACAGTTTTATTTACAACATTTCAAAGTCAAAACTGATGTGTTAAACAAACATTAAGTACATATATACATGCTTACACTTTTATATGACCTAATAAATAAGTATAGACTGTAATCATTGAAATAAATGATAAAATCTGAAGACTAATATTTCTGTTCAATAAAACCATTCAAGTTTAAATTATATCATAATTTTAATAAAACATACAAAATAAGGCAGAATCTATATATAGGCCCATAGGCAGAATTATACCCTTTGATGCATGAAGTCCACTGTAGTGGACAGGTATATTTTCTGTCGCAGAAAAAAAGTATAAGAAAAATATTGTTTAAATCTGGATGAAAGTATTTCTGAAATCCTATTTGGCTGAAATATATTTTTTGTACCTGTCTGGTTTTCTGAGAATAAAAGGATTTAACACTTATTCCTGAGGCACTTGGTGCATCTCCTCTTCCCTCCGCCTTTTTGAATATATTACGCAATATCTCAAAATAACAACAACAAAAAGATACAAAGACAACAATTAAATGTAATCATAGACAACACTTTTGGAGTTCACCAGTTGTTGGTTGGGACGTGATGCTACAACTTAATGGTTCAAAATGGCTTCCAAATATCTGTCCACTGTAGTGGACACCATGCATGAAAGGGTTAATTTGCACCTATGGACATTTTATGCATAATGGTCTTAATATTTTGTGAAGGTCTGTAAATTTGATCTAGGATTTACGCAAACAATTTCCACTCAATATTTGCTAGTAAATTTTACTAGTAATTACAAAGAAACGGCAAGCAACATGTTGAATTAAATCTGAAATAGAAACACTGAAATAGTATTTTCTTGTAAAACATACATCAAATAATCTATTTACAACTTCATTTTTAGTGTCCGTCAAAATTATTAAACAAACATTAAATTATTATTTTAATTTGTGCCTATGGACATTTTGTACATAATGTTCTTAAAATGTCGTGAAGGTCTTTAAGGTTGACGAGAGCTGTGATCTTGTAGAACTGCTTGTCGAATCATTTTTTTTCTCCGTAAGTTGCTTCATCAGCTCTTTGACCTTCTTCCTGAAGTTCTTGCCCACAATCACGTAGAGTATCGGGTTCAACACGCTGTTGCTCAAAGCCAAGTAGGTGAATATCTGATTGGAGACGTCCACGGCGGTTACAACGTCGCAGCCGCTGAAGAGGCCGAAGCGCAACAGGATGTCCATGAGGGTCACGAGGTGGAACGGCACCCAACACAAGAGAAACACCATCAGCACCACCAGCACCAGGATGGTGGCTTTCCTTTCAGTGTTTTCTGCATTGAAGCGGTCGATGACCTGCTCGCGCAAAGCTCTGATGATCTTCAGCGTGCAGTAGGAGATCACCAAAAGTGGGACGATGAAGCCCAGCACGATGAGAAGAATGTCGCACACGAGGCTGATGTTGGGGTTCGGATAGTTGAGAATACAAGCTGTGATGTTCAGCTCCGGGATGAATTGAGTGTCCCGGAAATGAAGAGTTGGGATGCTGAGGATTAATCCGAAAACCCAGATGGCGATGCAGTTGAGCTTGGCGCACCGCGGTCGCCTCATTCTACCGCGTGACAATGCGTGGGCCAGTGCAATGTAGCGGTCGGCGCTTACCAACACTAGTAAGTAAATACTGCAAAACATGTTCATTCTGATGCCTGTGTTGACTAGTTTGCACATGAGCGAGCCGAATCGCCAGTTAAACCCATCGATGCTGTTGATGGCCCAGAACGGCAAACACAAGACCAACAGGAGGTCAGCGGCCGCCAGGTTCCCCAAGTAGATTTCCGCCACCGTACACGCTTTCTTATGCAGGGCGAAGACCAGCAGGACGAAGACGTTTCCCAGGATTCCCAGCACACAGATGGTGAACATGAAAGTAGGCTGCATGACGTACAACCAATCCCACATTTCCCAATGCGGACACTGGGTGTCGTTGGTGAGGATGTTCCTGGAGACGTTCGTAGGGATTGTGGAAAGGATGGATGATGTTGTTACTTGTATGTCGTGCTCCATGTTTCTATGGATGTCTGTGGAGAGATGTTACATTTAATCATTTTGCTTCATATTTCATACATGTTTGATTAATGGAAAGTTCAAAAGAATCTTTTGTAATGTTAGATGTCGTCACTTTGAATAAAAAGTGTCACCCCCAACTTTTGATTGGTAATGTTTGATGGTTTTCACAAAAATATTGGGCAGCACAACTGTTTTCAACATTGCTAATAATCAGAAATGTTTCTTGAGCAGCAGATCAGTATATTAGAATGATTTCTGAAGGATCATGTGACACTGAAGACTGGAGTAATGATGCTGAAACTTCATCACTACATCACTGGAATGAATTACATTTTAAAATCAACTCGCATGGAAAACAGTTATTTTAAATTGCAATAATATTTAACTATTTTACAGTTTTTACCATATTTTTAATCAAATAAATGCAGCCTCAGTGAGCAATAAGAGACTTCTTTCAAAAACCTAAAAATTGTAACCATTCCAAATTATTGGCCGATAATGTAGTTTGGTAAAGGAATAGTTCACTTGAAAAGGTTGTCAGCGTTTACTCATCCTCATGTCGTTTCAAACCCATATGCCTTGCTTTCATTGCATTGAAAAGAGCAGCATTACATGTTGTCACATAAAAAAGGAAGTAGTGATTTGGAAGAGCTTGTGGGTGAGTAACTCCTGGAATCCTGGAAGTGGCATTTATGGTATGAAAGCATTGTGTAGTTGCATAATATTTCCAGTGTGATTAGGGAAACTGTCTGTCAGGCTGCTGATTAGTTGGAAAAAAACAGCAGGGGAAGGAAATGAACAAACTTCCTGTTTGAATCTTTTTTATAGCTCCACTGATCAGTTAGTCAGAAGATTGAACCTTTTTAGTCAGACTTTCTAATTGCTGTTAACCAGGGGCCAGTTGCATAAAAGGTTTAGTCTTACAAGCTAGTCATCTGTTTTTTTTTTCTTAAAGACTGGTCATCTTTTTTATCTTTTCTTTTTTTTTCTTTTTTTTCTTTTTTTTTTTTTTTGATTTGGTTACAAAAAAATAGATTAGTCTAAAATGAATCCAAAATGTAAGACTGATTACACTTTAGCTAACTGCTAGTTGGTCTAACTTAAGACTGTCTTAACATAGATGCTACAAGTTTATGCAGCTGGCCCCTGCACTTAGTCTTATTTGTGTATGTTTATCTCAGGATGTGAATTATGGGACTGTCTGAAACTGTTAATTAATGCTTGAACTAATATACAGTACCATGCAGATGTTTGGGGTCGGTAAGATTTTTAATGTTTTTGAAAGTCCCTTCTGCTCGCCAAGGCTGCATTTATTTGATCAAAAAACATTAAAAAATGAAATATTATTACAATTTAAAATAGTTGTTTGTAAATTCTTCATTAATTGCTGTGATCAAAGCTGAATTTTCAGCATCATTACTCCAGTCTTCAGTGTCACATGATCCTTCAGAAATTATTTTAATATGCTGATTTGCTGCTCAACAAACATTTCTGATTATTATCAATGTTGAAAACAGTTGTGCTGATTTTTTTTTTTTGTGGAAACCATGATACCATGATTTTTCAGGATTCTTTGATGAATAGAAAGTTCAGAAGAACAGCATTAATGTGAAATAGAAATCTTTTGTAACATTATAAATGTCTTTACTGTTACTTTTGATCAATTTAATGCATATTTACTAATGTAGTAAATACATTACTAGTTAGTCAGTGTGCATATGTCCATTTTAAATTGATGCTCACAAACACAAGTCATGCTCGCTAATAATGATGTAACCATTGCAACAACCAGCTGCTTTAGCACTTTGTATTGGAATTGTTAGCAAAACATATACACCATCATTATTTATCACTTCGTTGTTGATTTGCATAATGCAAATATATCACAAAATGTATTTGAAAAGCGAAAAAGAAACATGAAACAATATTAACAGCTGACACATTTTTCTTTTCAGGCATTTAGATTTATACAGATAAACCTGACAATAATGTACATTTTCTTTAATAAGTTATTACAAAATCTGCCAAATATGTAACACAGTTTCAAACTGAATTAAAAGTGCTTCTCTTGCTTTTGCTTTTCTCTTTAGCTTTTCTTTTTGCTTTTTTCCCATGTTCTTCTACTTCAGTAGAAACAGAACATGTTGTTTCAGGACATTCCTTTGAGCAAATATGTTGTAATAGTTTTTGGCTCTTTATCATTTGATCTAATTAAAATCAAAGCAGAAGAATGCAAGTTATCCAGCGCAGTGAACACATCTAATCCTCACAGTAGGTAAATTCAGTTTAAAATGACACATTGTTTGGCAGACATCAGCTCTACGCATGGTTTTGTCGTTGAAACGGTGTTGTACGTACCTCACTCCTCCAAAAAAGCAAATCCAGATGTGTGGTTTCTCCCGCCGATGTGCAGTTTTCCTGTGTGCCGTGCTTTAGTGAGCTCACGGCACGGCCTGACTCTTAAATGAGTGGGAGATCCACATTACTCTGATGTCAGACCTGGTCTCCACCCTCCGGCTTTTCCCTGCTTTTTTTACTGGAAAACTCAGAAGCAGCCGCCTGGACTGAAATAAATAATACAGCGTGTTTGCCTTTATTGGTCAATACACAGACAGATAAGAGAGTCCAGGGGTGTCTGTGACCCCACAAGTCTTTCTTTATTGGGTTTTAATCTTGCTTGGCAGTTTATTTGTCAGTTTTAATGCTCTGAATCAGAGAAATAAAGTCATGACCTTGTGAAAAGTGTGTTTATAAATCCACCAACATCCCAGCTGCTGCTGACATCATTATGGGGGTGAAAATAGAAAATTTAGATTTTTTTAAATTATGAATCTTTGCCAGAAACTAATTTTCTGTTTTTGCATTGTTTGTTGTTTTACATTTTACTTTTGCTGTTCAAAACTGAGGCAAGCATCTCTTAGGTTCTCAGGGACTTTGTAATCCTCCCTGACCCCTTTTTCTGATCATTTTTGCCTGGCAGACAGTAAAACAGGTCATTTACACTGTATTTTTTTCTTCTTCAAAGTTTATTGACAGAATATTGGAGTAAGTTTTACAATACTACACCATTTCAGTCATTCTGCTTCATAATTTTATGTTCAATAAAATGTTAGTTGCTGTTTCTATGTAACTAATTGTGAAATTTGCTTGCAATTTATGAGTAAAAAAAATACCAAACAGCATAGCAACACCCTGGCAACCACCCACAACCTCCTGAAGACCATGTAAAAATGTTTCTTTATTTTCTTGATGATAACAGACAAGCACAATAAAGCTGATTGTCTTATCTGGCTAACAGGGAACATTCGCAGAATGTTCTGGCAAGGATTCCTCAAAGTTTTAAATAACGTTCATCAAGTAACATTAACAGAAAATTCATTCAAACTTATCTGGTCTTTAGTAATGTCTCTCAAAATGTTAGCACAACAATATATGTCTTTAATGGATTTATTTTTTTTTTTTTCTGTAAACATTTTAGTTGGATGTTCACCTAATGTATTTCAAATGTTACTATTTGTTTCAGAATGTTCAGAGAACATTCAAAAGTAATGTTCGCATAATGTTTGCAAAATGATAAAATGGAGTGTTCACTTAACATCTGCCAAGAAAAAACTTTTTTAAAATTAGACATTCTGAGAAAATTCAGAAAACAATGTTTTCATAACCTAATGATAACGTTAGAAAGAGTTACAAAGATTAACAGTCCTACAAAACAAATGTCTAAACAGTAAATGGACTGCTTTATTTTTTCTGTTTGCTCTGTTTGAGCTTGAATGCTTTTGGTCTTTATATATATATATATATATATATATATATATATATATATATATATATATATATATATATGTACATTTACATGTGTTCAACTAAAAAAAAACTTTGAGATATAACGTAAAGTTGTTGTAGAACACTATTGTATAATGCCTAATCATAAGCTTGTTCAGAAATGGTGACAAAAACTTGATTGTTAAAAAATAACATCTTTGTCGTTAAACGTCATTTAAGTAAACAAATATATTTGAATATTCTTTTTTTATGAGACCAAATATTCGAAAACAATATTTCTGAAAAATGCCCATCCCTAGTAAACACTAAATCATGATATGGTTGGTTGCCGAGGTGTTCTGAACTTTATTATCTTCAAGATGAAAGCTCAGCTCTGATGGGAAGAGTTTGAGTGTTTGCTTTGTGTGGAGGTCTGAATACAATAAGATTAAAAGTTTATTAAAATCAATTCCAATGTTGTTTCCATTTAAAAATCACAGTGGAGGCAAGTGGACACCACAAAACCATTATTGACACTTCTCAAAAGTGTCTCATAGGCCCAAATAAGAGCGTCATTTAGCACTTACTGAACACTTACTGTATGTTAGTGGTTTTATTGCTCTTTTGAGGATATGCATCTGTCAGGCGTTACTAATGTAAATCACACTAATACTAATGGATCTCTGATAGGGGCTCATTATCATTATGCACATAACTGTGCTTTCTGACGTAATTACATTTGATTTGCTATGTTCAGAAAGGAATACTAGCATTCTGCATACACAGTGTGTATATTTTTAAAAGAATAAATTATGCAGTGATAAACATTGAAAACAGTAGTATCCCCCACTGTTGTCAAGAGAGGACAGAAGTTTGGCATTTTTAATCCGATTTTGAACAAACCTGCTTTTGGCAGTTTGATCAAATAGAAAGTTCAAAAGAACATTTATTAGAAATCTTTTGTAACATTAAAAATGTCTTTACTGTCACTTCTCTTTCGATCACTTCAGTGCATCCTTGCTAAATAAAAGTATATTAATTTCCACAAAAATGTGCATCAGAACAACTGCTTTCAACAATGATATTAATCAGAAATGTTTCTTGAGGATTAAATCAGCGTATTAGAATGATTTCTGAAGGATCACGTGACTGAAGACTGGAGTAATGATGCTGGAGTAATGAGTAAATTCAGCTTTGACCACAGCAATCAATTACAGTTTAACAGATATCCGTATAGAAAACAGTTATTTTAAATTGTAATAGTATTTCACAATTTTACTGTTTTTACTGTATTTTTTTGGTGAGCAGAGCAAACATCTTTAATTAAAAAAATAAAAAAATAAATTAAAAAAATCTGAATTGTTCCAAATTTCTGACCAGTAGTTTACATCATCCAAATGTGCCACACATGCAAAAATAGCATGTTTTGGATGCATATTATATACTGCAGAATTCTGAATGGTGCTTGTGTCAGATTTTTTTCTGAAAATAGGACAATGTTTGGGTGAAATGATGTGGTTCAGTGGATTCAGTTCTGGGCTGTAGATTCAGCATTGCTCCCTTGAGAAAGACACTTAGTCAAATTGAAATGCAGTTCAAAAACAATTTTTTCTTGCATAGTCTGATTTATTTATGAGTCAAAAAGGATGTTCAATGAGAAAAAAAAAAAAGCAGGTCCAGGCTTGATTATTCATTGGGAATCAGTTGATTCATGAAATAGGCTGTTACTTACTAGAATGGAGTCAGATGGAAGATCGTTTTTAAAGACGGAACAAGTTTAGCATTAAATGAGATCAGAAATACGTATTAAAAAGCAAATAGGGTCAGCCATTATTTTGTGTTGCGTTGAAACATGTTTGGCAGTTTTTCCCGCTGTACCGTCATCATGATGTTGGTGGAAAAGGAAAGCGAGTTGTTGCATTTTGATTCAAAGATTGTGAAGACTATTTTTCTTTGTGTAAAGAAAGCAAATGCAGCCAGATTTCTTCCTTTGTTTTGTTTGATATCATTGCAATATATTAAACCAATATCGGTGACATTCTGAGATGCATACTTTCATCAAAAGCAATAAGTGAAGAGAGTCCAGGAAATACTGGACATGTTTGGCAACTTGAGCAGATGGAAATGATTTACAGAGTTTCAAGTCATATTTTCAAGCTTAAATCACAGTTGCTGAAGTGCTTTGGTTTGCTAAGAAACACAGTGACTGACCGCAGTCAACATGTTGTGTAAATGTTTATGTGTTAAAATGACAATTTCTTTATGTCCGATGGAAATTCTGAGATGTTTTGTTGATGAGTAAACACCCCATTGGATCACTAGGGACTGATGGGTCACTTTCACTACTCAGACTCTAAAAACTTTACACATACCAAATGTGTTAAAACGTAAAAAGGGTAAAAATTGTATATAATATATCACCGTGCTTCTCCAGTTGTTTGATTACATAAAAGATTACATTACAACAGTGCACACTTTTTTTCTATTACAGGTTTTGAAATGTTATGTTTAAATAGGGCTGGGCGATATGGCCAAAAAAAAAAAATAAATAAATAAATAAAAATTACGCAATTCCATGGTTAGAAAAAAAAAAAAAAAAAAATCATGTATTTGTATGAAAAACAGTAGTCTAAATACATTTAGTCTAAATGCACAAACGCTATAGCTTAATCACAAAATATACTGTAATTATATTCCCTTACACCTTTAATACTTTTAATTCATGTCTACATTAAAAATATCATAAAATTTCTTAGGTTTGTCCCACATTAATGCCACAATACAGTGGTGCATTTAGTGTTACTACAGTAAATCCAAGGTAAATGCTGGCAGTTTGTAGATAGAAAAGTCTTCTGACTGTCTGGATGCGCAGTGTTTCTCCTGTTTGTCAGCGCTGTTTCATCTGCTTTAAACTCGTTCAAATCACAGAGTCATTTGTGTTGTTAACTTATTGATAAAGCATCAACTAATTGAATTTGACCACTGGATGAGGCCAGGTTCAAAGTCTCTGTTTCATTCCGTTGACACACATCACTCCATAAATCAGAAAATACTGTCAACAGACAGAAAAAATAGCTATGTTTTTAGAAATGAAATGTTGTATAAAACGAGGCGAATTCTATATGAACAAACCCCTCAGTAAAAACCTTCAGAATACAGATAGAAATAAAACAGTGTTTTTGCCTGTATTATCTCACATGCAATGTTTTCATTTGCATTCAGTTTACACACCTGATCAAAGTTGCATAAAGCCAGTTTAATGGTATGAAACGCTCTCAAGATGAATAATGCTTAACATATTTTTAATGCATTAGATTTTTTTTGTGTCTGTCCATTTGTTCTTACATGTATATGTACTGTATGTTCAGTTCAGAAAGTCACATATTCTCTGAGGAAACAATGGAGATGAATGTTCAGACACAACAAAAGCTTCAGGATGTTTCAAAGGAATATTTCACCCAAACACAACAATTCTGTCATTCACACTCTGCTAGTGGTTATAAGGTGCGTTTTTGTCTTTGAAAGTAAGTCATACAGGTTTGGAAGCACATGAGGGTGAGCAAATGAAGACAGAGCTTTTTTTTTTTTTAGCTGAACTATCACTTTAAATGAGTATTTCTTAAATGAATATTACAATTTCTGGACACACACACACACACACACACACACACACACAGGCTGAAGTCAAAAAGAGCCCAGAGCCCAGCACTGTCAATATTCTTCCAAACATGCCTGGTATTTTATTTTTTATTTGATTTATGATGTAAAATTGAAAGAAATCATGATTATTTGTTCCATTCTGTCGATATAAAAAAATGAAGACAAATAAAACATTATTTATTCTGAGCAAAACAAGGGAAAATAGCACACAGTAATCTTCATCATTGTGCAGATTTATGATGCAGAGCTGTGTTTGTATTTCAGAACAGAATGAAGTATTTTAATGTGTTGATTTGGTGTCTGGGTTTCTTTATGAATATATTTTTAACCTGTGGTTTTGAAATGGTCTTGAGCTGTGGAAAGTTTTAGGGCACATCACAGCTTTCAAAACTCGTCATGTCGACACATTAGACATCCACACTTACACAAACAGGACAGCAACTATACCAGGGTTATTATCATTAACTAAAACCATAAAAAATCATTTTCATTACCTTAAAAAAAACCTAAATACATATATAATTTACCTAGTTTTTTCATCTAGTTGCCAAGTCAGCATTTTTCAGTTTTGTTAAATCGAAGTAGTAAAATAATTACAAGTAAATAAACTAAAAATTAAAACCTAAAAAAAATATATGTAAACATGATATAAACACAACAATTAAAATGACATAAGAAAATATAAAATAACCATTGAAAAATACTTGAAAAAAGTAAATAAACAAAGCAAAATGATATCTTTAAAAAAAAAAAAAAAAAACTTGTTTTTTTTTAAACTAAAGTCCGATTCAAAATATTACCAAAAATTATAATAGTGTATCAGTGATACTAAAATAACACTAAAGTGCTACAGCAAAGTGCTAATTCATTAAAATTACAATCTGCTTTACATAATCCAGGAAAAAAGGCAATTTAAACTAAAATACATCCAGAATTTGAATATCATCCAGAGAAAAGAAACCATAACTTTATTGGCTCCAATTTTCCAAGTTTTCAGAGTCGTTCCCCACTTCACCCAGCACCCAAAACCACAGAGTCACATTTAAAGTCCAGAAACATGTTTGAAATTCATTATTGTGGGTGTGCCGGCTGAACGTGCTCATGTCTGGACGGCATGGAGTCATCTTAAACTTATTTCTTCAGTGTAATGATTTATAATGGCATCTGTCTAACTCAGTAAAGCTCTGCCAGCTCTCCAGACGCACCACACTGAACCAAACCACAGAACACAGAGAAGTTTTCCACAGCGCACTCAAATTACCTTTGTGAAGCAAACGCTCGTGAACGTGACTGAAATTATGCAGTGCTGTTTGGACGTGTTCCAGGGTCTAACCCTGTTTTTAAAATATTTTACTATGGTGTTACCAGGGTGCTATTTTGACATGTAGCATGGCAATGCAAAAGTTAAACTAAGTGTTTCTTTAAAACCACAGTTTAAAAATATAAAATGCTCCATTCGGTTCTGAACAATACTATAAACAATATTGTGTGCTATTTTTTCTCCTTTGCTCAGAACAAGTCTCGTTCATTCATTCATTCATTCATTCATTCACTCACTCACTGGATGGTGAAAGAATTGTAATACCATGTTGGTTTGTGTTTTTTACATCCTACCATGGGATTATCATGGTATTTCAAAGTGTTTTTATGTTTAATCATATAGCAGATGCTTTTATCCAAAGTGACATTTTTAATAATCATAAATAATAAGAATTAAAAGTAGATAGAATAGAAATAGAATAGAGGGAGCTAGGGTTAGAGGGTAAAGTTATTACATTTTATAATAAAAAAAAAAATAACAAAAGACAGAATAGAAATAGAACAGAGAATGCTAGTCTTAGAGGGTTAAGTTTTTGTTAAAGGAGTCATATGACGATGCTAAAAATAGCATTATTTTGTGTATTTGGTGTAATGCAATGTGATTATGTGATTTAAGGTTCAAAAAACACATAATTTCCCACATACTGTACATTATTGTTGCTCCTCTCTGCCCCGCCTTTCTGAAACACCTCCATTTTTACAAAGCTCTTCTTCTGAAAGCGAGCTGATTGGCCAGCTATCCAGTGCGTTGTGATTGGCCGAATACCTCAAGCGTATAACGAAATGTTACGCCCCTTACCATATTTGGAAACACACAGCGTCTCGGTGTTGTTATGCAAATCTTTCCACACAGTGACGTAGATGTGTGGGGGCGTGTTTAAATGAGTCGTTTTAGGAGGGCGTGGCAGAGTCTTTTAGAAAGAATATCTCTTTTGGTTTGAGACTTTAATCTTTGCAACTTTAACAGACCTTATTCATGCACAAACAGCTTCTAACACTCCAAAGAGAAAGGAAAACATTAAAAATAGCATCATGTGACCTCTTTAATACATAAAAAAGAAAACAAGTACATAGAATAGAAATAGAAATAGAACAGAGAATGCTAGTGTTGGAGGATCAAGTGTTGATTTGGTGTCTGGGTTTTTACCTATTTTATTTTATTTTGTGGACATGGTAATACATAGGTACAACCACGCTTAAAAAACTATATACAGTACTACATTAAAAATCCCCAGATCAACCCAATCAAAAAATATACTGCGTTATAATAATTAATATAAATATTTTGTGCCATGTTTCCTAGTTTGCTCAGAATGAGGTTATTTATTTATTTATTTCAGACAGAAAAGAACAAACCAAGAGCATGTTTTTGGTCATGATTTGGTCATGCTGAGTAGTTGTTGTGGAGCTGTAGGTAGTTGTGTTGTGATCTCTGAAGCAGCATCTTCATTAGAGAATCTCTTGTGTGTCTGAGAGCGGTTCAGATGTTGTAATCGCTGTTCTCTGCTGATTTAGTAAGCTGCATACGGTCGTGTCAGGAAGTGTTTGTGATGGTTGTAATGTCACTTCAGTTTACAGACACACTCATCACGTTATGTAAGTGAAGATAAACAAACTCTCCGGTGACATGATGGAAAACTTCAGCTCTCGATTTACGCAAGGATCAGTTCACCCAAAAATGAAGACACTGTCATTATTTATTCTCCCTCATGTCATTCACATCTCAATCTTTAAAGAATCATCTACTCACACAAACACTCTCAAAAACTAAAACTACAAGACTCATCCTTGTACCTTATTTACCCCTAAAACTGTGCATATTAGTACTTCAAAAGTACATAAACATGCACATATTAGTGCCCTTTGAAAGGCCTCGGTTGTGTACTTTTTTAAAAAATGTTTTTGTTTTTTTTAGAGTGAAGCATCATATGACTCTTATGAACTACTGTTATAGTCCGTTTATGGTGTTTTTGTCTTTATATGCTGTTGTTATGTTTCATTACAAATAATGTCATTTTAGATATTTATATGGATATTTATATAGATATTTATATCTAATGGCTGTTTTATTATTGGCTGAACTATTGCTTGAAGTGTTTTCTGTACATTCAGCAAATCATCATCACTGTTATTAGAAGAACCTTAATTCAGGATTTGTTTGCTGTAGTTATCATCATTTACCATTTTCCATGTCAATCATAGTTATTATTATTGTCATTACCAATCGATATTATACTACAGACTTCAGGTTGTGTTGGTAAAAGTTAATTCTTTAAGCCTCAGCGCCCCCTGCTGGCTGACATCAGTGTTGTAAGGCACAGCTCATACAGTATGCACTGTGACATAGTAACATCTTCATTAGAAACTGATAATTATTTTGAATACTTTTTTATTTATAATAATAATAATAATAATAATAATAGTTATTATGATTTATTATTTGCTTATTTAAATTATTTAAATCAATGTAGGTTAATTAATTTTATTTAAATTATTTAAAGGCATGTCTCATGATTTTATTAGTATATATTGTTTATTTAAATCCTTTAAATGTATGGGAAGTGGTTTGTTTGTCTATTTATTTATTTATTTATTTATTTATTTATTTATCTGTGCTCTTGTAAGGAAGCCTAACTCTTTTTTTGCTTGAAGATGATTGTAAAAGACATCTTCGCTGTTTCTGACGTTATGTATTCAGTTCAACAGTTATTTTTCTGTTTTTGGACACATTTTTCTCTCGCTTCTTGTGTTGTTTGAGTTTATTTCTCTAATGAGCTGATTATGTTTGACTGTTTTTATAGGTGTTTGAGGTTTACATCTTTATCTTTTAAAAATATTCAAGGGAATTATTTTTGTTATTGTGGATTATGGACTTGTATTTTGGCCAGAAGCAATGGTTTAGAGTTAAAAATGTCTTAATGATGGCTTTTGTCTACTCAAGATGTTAACTGATGGACTGGAGTGGTGTGGATTACTTGTGGATTATTGTGATGTTTTTATCAGCTGTTTGGACTCTCATTCTGACGGCACCCATTCACTGCAGAGCATCCATTGCTGAGACAGTGATGCAGTGACACATTTCTGCAAATCTGATGAAGAAACAAACTCATCTACATCTTGCATGGCCTGAGTGGGAGTACATTTTCAGCAAATATTAATTTTTGGGTGAACTACTCCTTTAACATGTAGAACTGTCAGCACTGATGCATTCTGGGAGGTTTATAAATTATGTTGATCCATAATGCATATGGAAAGTGATATCATGTATTCTGAGGAACCTGAGAGCTTATGATTGGCTTTAGATTGATTGAGCTGACAATATTGTGTATAAATAGAGCTTATTAAATAGGAAAACATCATCATATGGGCTCATTATGAGGATATCAGGTTAATATTTCATCCAGCTGAGGTCTGAATTCATCACTGTCTCCATCAGACGCCGCTGATACAGCCGTAATCATCTGTGAGATGAGAATTAGGCGACAGGGAAACTGAAGGATGCTGGTTGTCAAACTTTTAATAGCTATTCACTTTTCACCCAAAAAACTACAGAAACTGATTCATTCAACTGTGGTTTTGAAAAATAAAGACTGTTCTCTCAAATATACTATACACAAATAAAGCTTTAACTTTCTACACTTTTTATGAACCGGTCATATTTGTTGAGAGCTTAAGAGAAAAGTCCATGAATAGAGTCAGACAGGCTTTACAAATAAACAAATAAAAGCACAAAAACCTTGTAAGATAAAAATATAATGGCGAAGTTTCATGCACATTGTGTCTTACAGTTTTACTGTAAATTTTATTGTGTTACAGTAGTCTGTATGCCTGTCTGAACATAATCCATCATAAATCTAGAATAATCAGTGTTTTCAGCTATAAAGGATGAACTTAGTCACTTGAGTTCATATTGTCCCTGTTCAAACTGAACAATGAGCATATTCCCTACAGTAACTCATTATTTGCATATTCTTCAGAGTCTGTTAGTGTCCTTAATTAGAAAGGATTAATCACCATGGCAACAGCTGCTACTGGACCAGAGATGATCAAAGCCGGATCAGAGTTTAGATGCGTTTATATCAGATGGGAAATGCCATGGTGATTCAGTTCTCTTTATCATATTGGATTAATCTGATATTAGTAAGTGTGGAAACAAAATTTGACTGATTATAAGGGTGCTAAAAACATGAGCAACTAAATGTACATGAAATATTGATTTTATTTTATCAGAAGTAGAAAACAAGTGTGGAGTGAGACTGGTACTGGAAATCACTGGACTGAAACCAGGGTTATTATTGTTATCTAAAAGTAAAACCATAAAAAAAAATCATTACTTAAAATAAAATAACAGTAACTCCAGTAATTATTTTTAAAAATTGTATTTATTATTTTGTTTTATTATTATATATTTTAAATAAAATATATTATTTTATGTATTATTGTTTCATAATTGAAACAAATTTACATATTTTTTAGTTTAACTTCATGTACAATATATATATATATATATATATATATAGATATGAATGGATGAATAAATAAATAAAAATAAAAATGCCAGAAACACAGCAAAAACATTACTAAAACTTTAAAATTGAAATAAAAAATGAAAATATAAAAATAGTCCTTTAAAAAAAAAAGAAAAAAAAAACCTATAATAATATCAATAATGTGTTTGCACATTTTTAGTGTTTTTTTAATATGTTTATATAGTTTTTATTAATTTTTAATTCAGCTTTAGTTATTGTAGTACATCAGATTAAATGAAAATGAGAATTGATTCCTTGGAAACTAGCTGAAATAAAAAAAAATATTTTTATTTTACTTTATTTCAGTTAAAATTTTGAAGTAACACACTTTTTATGGTTTTATTTTTAAAACGATGCTCCTGCACTTGTATCATGACTAGCGTCTGCTGTCTCTGATGTTTAGGGAGGTCCAGTTCTTTCATTGAATTGGATCCTCTCATACGTCCACGACTCAGTTGTGTGTGGAGCTGGACGTCTCCGGATGGTGAAGAGAAATGACAAAATAGCAGTTACTGTCTTCACCGAGAGTCTTCCATAGCTGTTGCGTCCTCAGAAAGTAAAAGCATAGACGACTCCGACCACCACGATGTTTCCGATGGTGGCGCTGATGGCGATCCAGAGCCAGACGGCGTCGCTGGACACGCGCTGCGGCTCCTCCTGCGGGACCGGCGCTGAGGATGCAGGAGGTGCTGCGTTCACGCTGGCCGAGGAGTTAAAGAGCGAGTGCTCCGCGCTGCAGTCGTCCAGCGGAGATGTGTCCATGAACGCGCCGCTCATCATCGGAAGCTGAAACACACAGAGTTTAGCAGGTCACTGGTTATGATGCACAGGAGTTTCAACAGGATTTTTACCTGGATTTTTAAACCTTTGTGTGGGTGGATGCTGTTGTGTCTCTATAGGTTGCTAGGGTTTTCCCTACACTCTAAAAAATGCTGGGTTAAAAGCAACCCAACTGTAGTGCTGCCAAACGATTAATCGCGATTAATCGCATCCAAAATAAAAGTTTTTTTTTTTTTCATAATACACTGAAAAAAATGACTCATTGAATTTACTAAATTTTTTTAAGGTAAGTGGTTGCAATCAATTTATTTTAGCTACATTTATATAAACAAATTTAGCTGACTAACTTTCAACTAAATTTGTTTATTTAAATGTAGCTAAAATAAATTGATTGCAACCACTTACCTTAAAAAAATTTAGTAAATTCAATGAGTCATTTTTTTCAGTGTATATGTGTGTGTTCTGTGTATATTTATTATGTATATATAAATGCACACACATACAGTATATATTTTGAAAATATTTACATGTCTATATTTATATGATAAATAAATACATTTAATATATATAAAATAACATATTTCTCTGAAATATATACATGCATGTGTGTGTATTTATACAGACATAATACATATACACAGTACACATACATATATTATGTACACAAAAACTTGTATTTTGGATGCGATTAATCGCGATTAATCGTTTGACAGCACTAGTTATTTGGCAGCCCAGCACTGGCTAAATATTGGACAGAACACATGCTGGGTTATTTTGACCCAGCTGGTTGGGTTAAATGTTTTTACCCAACATGCTGGGTTGTTTTATTTAAGTCAACTATTGTTTAAAAATGACCATATTGCTGGGCTTAAAATTGGCAGGAAATGAAAAATCACACACAGAATTTCTAATTAATTACTATTAATTACTATTAATAAGCAACAACACCCATAGACAAAAATATAAGACAAATTGAATTTATTTGGGTGAATACAGCATATTACATACATTTAAACTCGTTTAACAAGCATTATAGAAATAAAAAGTGTAACATTTAAAAGAAGCATTTTAATTTAAGTATATTCAACCGTTCTATCTAATTCCTTTTCACCAAAATAGTGCTAAGTGTCGTGCTGGTGTGTCACAGAAATCTGAGCCGGTGAAGGGCTGCTGTTCGCTGGGGGGACTGTGAACTTCAGACCGCGACCTCGCGTTTCACTCCTAGCTGAAAGATGCCGTGACTGACTCCATAACCTGCCCATAAACAAACAGTATACTGAGATTAGAGAACATATGTTAACATTAAATTAATTATATTCAGTTTTATATCAAATAAAATCAGTTTATGTTATGAAAGGCAAAAGTAGTTTCCATCATCCGAATTGATTGACATCTCCTCCTTGTATGTTGCGTTGCATAAAATAATATAATTTACAGCACACTAAAGATTTATAAATGAAAGAAAATGTATACAAACCTTTATTTCGCTGTAGAAGTGTACTAAATCAGTGGCGCTGAGAACCGCTCTCTCCTGTAGAAGACTCAAAAAAACCCACGCCCTGATTGTAAACTCAGCAGCTGGGTTGTTTCGTCAGAGGGAGAGGAGGGGTGTATTAGTTTCAGCTGTCAGTGAGTGCCCCTGCCACCAGCCCAATGACTGGGTAACACAAAAACGACCCAGCTGGCTCAACCCAGTGGTTGGGTATAGAAAAAACAACCCAGCAGCTTAGTTGCAGAAAAACTACCCAGCACCTGGGTAAAAAAAATATTAAAAATAACCCAGTAAAATAACCCAACAAGATGAACCCAGCATTTGGGTTAAAAAAAGTAACCCAGCATTTTTTTTGTGTTGACTGTAGGATTTTTTTTCACCTCTTTTGTAGAGGTATTTTTACTTTTTATTGTTTATTTATTTTATTTTTTTTACATCCTCACTCTTTTGGTTACATCACTAACCCTAACTGAGTAATGGTAGTAGTAATACTTTGCTATAGCAAATACCACAAGTAACATCATTGGGTTTACAATTTTATTTTATGTGTTGCATGTGAGGAATATCTGTATACAGACTGACCAAATCCTGCCGCAGACGCGGAGAAGAAAAAGAATCAAACTGAAGCAGAGCAGAATGCTGCTTTTCCGTCAGAGAATATTTCTCAGAGCATCTTCTTGTCTGTTTTGAGTAGCACAGTTAAAGGAAAACTCATGACAGCTGTTGCACACGAGAGCATGTTTGTGGCCTCAGGCGTGTTTCTCAGGGAACTCAGGATTCATTAATGTGCTATAAATATGTAGAAAGTGGGAAGTGATGGTGATTTATTGAGTGAGACAATCAAAGCCCAACAGCGCCGGTCACTGGAGCGATAAAGAGCCTCGTCTCACGTCTACTGTACATACAGTAAGAAACATCAAAGGAAGTGTGATCTTTTAAAATAACACAGAAAGCCTTTCCTCAGAAAAGGTTTGGTAGGTAGATTACTGTAACTACACCATCTGATTATAAGCAGGAATATTTAAATACATTTTTGAACAGTAATAATATTTCCTTTATAACTTTTGAAATGAAGCATGTTTTTTAGCTTTGCATTTGCAATACTAAGTGAAGCCACTTTAATACTATTATTTTGAAAGATCAGACTTTAGCAATGTAGTATTGACAAGAAATACAGTGTTATTTTAGAATTTGGTTATTGAGATGAGATACGATTATACATTTTAATAATAGATTGACTTTTAATTTCTTAGTTTTAGTCATTTGATTGTTTTTTTTTTCATTTTGTTCAGTTTTATTTGAGATTTTTTTTGTTTATTAATCATTTATTAAAAATGATTTTTGTTAAAAATTTAAGTACATAAAGGTAAACTAAATGAGAATGAGAAATTAGTTTAGTAAAATAAGATTGTTTTGAAGTATTTTATTTCATTTTTTTTTTAGTTCAAGTTATGAAAGTTTTTTTTAATGTATTTATTTATTTTTTTATGGTTTTAGTTTTAGTGAACTATAACGACCCTGATACACTAGCTCTGCTCGTTTGTCTCAAGCTAATGATGAGGCACTTCAAGACCTCTGTGTTTACACATTACAGCGGATGTGAACTGTTCACCTCACTGCTTTTACAGCCCTGTAACTTATTGATTCTGCCACACAATCGATAAATGCATGACTAATAAGGGTTGTGGAGTGCTGGATGAAATAAATCCTAAGGATAGGATAATTGGTGGTGTCGTTTATATGTGCATACATTTCAGAGACTACATCCTCAAGCAACATTAAAACATTTTAACACTGACCTCAGATCATCTGGCTGTAAATACTGTTAACCAACAGATTCTCTATCGTTCAGTGTGAGCTGGAAAAACTACAGATTGCTAGTTACATCCAGTTGCAAACTGACTCTGCTATGCATTTATTGTTTGTGTTTTTACTTAGTTTTATTTTTTTGTTCATGGCAGTTGGTACCATTTACAATATAACAGAATGTCACAGAATTTGGCAAAATTTGGATGAATAAATTGAAAGAATGAATGAATGAATGAATGAATGAATGAATAAATAAATAAGATTTAAATGTAAAGTTTATTTGCCAAAAAAATGGAAGGAATTTCCAAATTTCATTTTGATTAAATTTTAAAAGATTACTTAAATTGTTAAAGTGTAATGTGTTCATTTGATCACCCCTGTTTTTTATTTTTTTTTATTTATAACAGTATGTTGATAAATAACAGTGACCTCTGGGAGGGCTCATGCTGCTGACTCACTGTAGTACAAGCTTCATATCATTTCCTATTTCCCTATTCCCCTATTCCATTTCCTGTTGCATGAAAGACAAACAAAGAAAGTCAAAGTGCAAAGAAAAACTGAACTGTACATCAGTGAGAAATGATTTGCAATTCAATAATTCAACTTATTTGATTTCAGTTGTCAAGGCAAAATTTCTCATTTTTATTTAGTTTAAGTTGAAGTACTAAAATAATAAAAATTTATAAAAACTATATAGACATATTAATATAATTAAGTAATCATAATAACCGAATAACCTAAAATATAAAAATAAAATGAAGTCATAATATTAACAGAAACTATAAAAGTATATCAGTGATACTAAAATAGCAATGGCTTGAAAAAATGAATGATGAGAATTAAACTAGTTCTGACCATACAGTCTATGGTTCTGACACATAATAGCAAGCAAAATTACAAACCAATGTGTTTTCTTTTTAAGCATGCATTATTAATAAAAGAAACAATATTTTATTTATGCACAATTGTCGGGAACAGTCTGAACTCATTAGATGTGGAAAAATTCAACATTAAAACTTGTTCTTATAAAACACACCCACTCAGAGTTTTATAATGTCATTTCAATATTTAAGCCTTTGAAGCTGGAAAAGAAATTTGACTTGTGTGTGAAGGGACGGACGGCAGTGGAAAGAGCTTCAAACAAAAGCTTCATTACAGCCGTATGGAAAATGCATTTTCAGCTCTTAATGTGAATTAAATCCACACTCCATTCAGCTCTCTGTCATGCTAATGACCTTTTCTGATAGAATTGACCTACTTCTATACGGAATTACTCAAGTGGGAAATACAAAGTATTTGGACAGTGAAAGCACATTTAATGTCTGAGTGTAGTAAAATATCAAAGAAAGTGTTTAAGAGTGATTCAGATGGTGCACCATAGTAATATCTGATTGTTTGTACTGATAAATGAAGTTTACGTCTCGCAATTCTGACTGTTTTTCTTCTTTAGTTCTGAGTTTACTTCATGCAAATCAGTTTTTTTTTGTTTCCTCCACAAAAAAAATAAAAAAATAAAAAAAGACTTTTTATCTCACCCCAGCAGGCACCAGACGTCTATGTAACGTCAGGTTGACGTCGGACAGACGTTGCATTTTGGTTGAAAATGAAAATCGGGTTGACGTCAATATTTGACGTCAATTTGACGTTGACTTAACGTTGGATTTTGGTTGCACAACCTAAAAACAACAAAATCTCAACGTCAGCTGACGTCGGTATTGGACATCAATTTAACATTGACATTAGACGTTGAATTTACGTTGAATTTTGGTCACCCAACGTCGCAACCAAAATTTAACCAAATATCAACGTCTTATGACGTTGTGTGCCTGTTTTGTGCCTGCTGGGACAGTTCTGACTTTTTGTTCTAAAATGGCAAGTTTATGTCTTGTAGTTCTGACATTATAGCTTGCAATTCTAAGAAAAAAGTCAGAATTGAGATACTTTAATATAATTAAGATGTAAACTCAGAATTCTGACTTTTTTTCTCTTGCAATTACAAGTTTGCACCTCACATTTCTGACTCTGAGTTTTCGCTTGCAATTTAGTTTTTTTCCCTCCACAGAATATAAAGTAAAAAGGGTTATTAAGACTTTTTATCTCACAATTCTGACTTTTTTCATCACAATTGTGTTTATATCTCACAATTCTGATTCTATATTTTTTTCTCAGCATTAAGTTTACATTTTGCAATTTTTTTTGGTTTTGTTTCTGCCACAGAATAAAAAAAGTAATTACATTTTTTTTCACAATTCTGATTGTCTCACAGTTTTGACTTTTTTCTTACAGTTCTGAGTTTATATCTCATAATTTGAACTATTTTTCTTGCAGTTGTGAGTTTTTGTCACAAATCTGACTTTTTCAGAATCGCAAGTTAATTATTGCAAAAAAAGTCAGCATTGTGAGTTAAAAATTCACAATTACCTTGACTTTACCTTGTCACAATTTTTATCCCATGGCGGAAAGAAGCTACATAACAGATACTACATCACATACTATATGAGTTTAAAGCTATAATCTCAATATGCTGCTGTGACTTTATAAAAGTGCTTTGGTTTCAGAAGAACATGAGCCTGTGGCGTAAAGATGTTCTCCAGACGGATGACCGCTGATGTGCTGGAAAGCCCTGAGCAGGTGTCCTATTCTCCTGCATGGGCTTTTAGTGAACACAAACACTAAACCTGATTCCCAGTGTCGTACTCAGATATGACTGAGGGTTTGTTTCAGGGGAAACAGGGTCATTTTGGGGCAGCAAGATCTAGACAGAACATGCAGTGACATGTTTGGAGCGTTTAACACCGAGCTGTGTTTGGATGAAATACTACCATACTGCTTAATGCATACTGCACATTATTTCATGCACAGTGCTTTATATGTAAGCAATAAAGTAAACAATATACATTATGCAATAATTTGTTGAAAGATACTGTAATTTTAATGTAAGAATATATTAATGCTTTCCATAGAAAAGAGTACTGTGATTCCATAGAACGAAAAAAAAAAAGGAATATGTCTTGGTGACAGAAGCTTCCAGTACACAGACAGGATGACAAGTGACGAAACACAGATAACAAAATAAAAAGTGATTAAAAATAAATATGTGAAAACAATGCACAATAGCCAAAAAGACAATAGACAATATACTGTATGTACAGATGTGTTATGTGCTAATTTAGATGCTTCTCAGATGTTTCTCCTGAGAAAAAAACAGTAATCTGACATGCGTGAGTTTCAGAAAATATCTCATTTATGTCTCAAACTCTGCTCAGATTTGCCACAATACCAAAGTCTGCAATAAAAAGTCAGAGATTTCTCAAATATTTCTTATCAAACTATCTGCTCTCCAAATTCATTTTATAGCTCTATACTCTTAGTGGATGACAACTATTGACTCATTTTGGACAATTGTTTTAAAAGAAAATTTTGTTTAAAATAAATAAATAAATAAAAGTTAAACTTAGCATAAATTAAATGCTGACAAATACAATCACGATTAATGTTACAATTTAAAGATTTAAAATTAATTTAAGATTTAAATTACAGTAATGAGAGCTTGGGTGTAAATTTGCTTACATTTCTTAAAAATAATGTTAAAATGCATAAGTATAAACTTTTGTTACTTGAAGTATAGTAAGATAAATGTTAACTGAAATAAAGTAAAATATATTTAAAAAATAAAACTGAAATAAATAATAAAAACTATATGGACATATTAAAAAAAAGGCAATAACTAAAGTAAATGACAAAAAATACAAAATTACTAAAATTTTAAATAAAATGAAAATGAAAATGGAAAATACAAAAATAAAAACACAATCAAAATATTTAAAAGAAATGGCCTGGTGTTGTTTAGTCTGTACCTGAGGTCAAGTTGGCAAAAGGTTTAGGTTAAAAGTTGACAAAACTTTATGCATTGTAATTGTACAGTCTTTCTCTTCAGGAAAAATGGACCAAAAAAAAAACAAAAAAAAAACAACAACTCTAAATATTATTGATCAATTGATTAAATTACGTACAAGTATCAGTGACCATCACAATAATGTTAAACAGAATATAGCTAATATGTCTGCTCATACTGTACTTCACATTTGGGTCATATTTTTCATAATCTGTGATTGACAAGCCATCTTTAACAATTATCACATTATTTCATTTGCAGGTGGTGTAGTTTTCAACTTCACTTGATCAACGGCAGGATCTCCAGTGAGGCGTTATGATGTTTGTGACGGGAATCTAGAGGAAGAGATGGAAACAGACCTCCAGCAACAACATGACCGACTTCCACGAGAAGAAGGAACGGGGTTTGGGGCTAAAAGTGATATTTTCATGAATGCACATTAGCTCAGTCAGACGGAAGGCACCGTTGCACGTCTGTGAAGCATTGGGAGTATTTCTAGGGAATAATATCGGTTTTAGAGCTTCATGCAGATGCATTTTGATAATATTGCTTATGTTTTGTTTTGTTTTTTATTTCCTGTGCATCATCAGTGAAAATGAAGGATACTCTGAGTACATTTTGGTTACATTTAGAAAATCTTTTGCATAATATTACGAGTGTTACTGCAACACTCTTTGGCTCAAACGGTTTCATTGAATCAAAAAAATATAAACTCAGAATTGCAAGGTATAATTCTAAAGGGAAAAAAATCTTATTGTAATTGCACCATATAAACTCACAATTCCGAGAAAAAGTCAGAATTATTAGATAAAGAGTCAGAATTAGCTTTCTTTATTTTTTTATTCCTTGACAAATGTGTCACGATTCTCACAATTCTTATTTTTTTTTTTTTTGCAATTATTAGTTTATATCTGAAGATTCAGGCTATATTTAATCTCAATTATGAGAGAAACTGTCAGAATTGCAAAATATAAACTTGCAATTATGAGAAGAAAAGTCAGTGAGATAAAAAGTCCTTTTTATATTTTTTTATTCCTTGGCAGAAACAAGGAAACAAGGGACAAGAAACAATTTTACGTCTCAGAATTCTGAGTTTCTAGCTCGCAATTATGAGTTATGAATCATGATCAAAATTGCAACAAAAAAAGTCAAAATTGTGAGATAAAAAGGCAATTAGTTTTTTTTTTTTTTTTTTTCTCCCTGTAGCGGAAAAAAGCTTCCATAAAAAAAACCCCCTGAATATTAAATGAGAAACAGATTATTAAAAAAGTAGAAGTGTATAATGGGGAGTTGATTGGACTGTGAAGTGTCTTTGTGGCATGTATAGGCCTGTAGCCAGCTATGAGGTCACCTCGGTAAATTTAGTGTTTAAAACTCCTCATATGAATGTTTGCATTACATGTATAATTCAGTTTAGACAGTTTGCAAGGATGTTTAGCGTCCGTGGTATGAAATGATCTTTGCTAGACGCTGCCGGAGTGAACGAGGCTTGAGTTGTGAGTGATCCATCTATTATAATCATCTTTGGACTTGTCTTTTCCATTTAATTTTACACTTTAGAAAGTTAATAAAGTGGGAAGTTGCAGTTTATGGACAACGACATCTTATATTATTTGCAAAAGATTTGAAATAATTCCGGTTTATTTTTTATTTATTTTTTGGTTTTTGTTTGTTTTAAAAGCATTATCTGGCAACACTGCATCGCCGGCACTTAAACTGACAGTAATCAAAAAATCCCATGGACAGGTTATTACTGACAGCCTACGACATTCGGTAAGTCAAACGCAAATAAATAAATAAATAAATAAATAAAAATAAAAAATAAAAAATAAATAAATACATAAATAAATAAAAAAGAAGAAAAAAAGAAGAAAAAAATCATGATATTATCTGTCAGAAACGTTATCAACGCTGTCAAAAACAGTAGCATTTAACACTAGTACACGGATCTGTAGAACAAGTAGGTTACAGAATGAAATGAAATAGCCTATGCAAACACTAGCCATGAAGAAATCTATTCGTCATTCATAACAGTTTTCACAAAGTCATGCTAAAAACATTCATAAGAGCGCTAGAAAAAGTTATCATCTATACAGCAATGATTATTAATAAAAACTATAACAGTAATATGTATTGTTGCATGAATAATTAGCAACTGATAAAATTATCCACCCCATAGTAAAGTATTAACAAATTTTAATGCAATAAATAGGGTATGATTTAAAAATGATCATCCCTCCAAAACAGAGAAAATATCTTTCACAAACATTTACATGCCTGTCTCTTTTAAAGTGTTTATAGTGTATATAATATATTATATAGTGTATATAATATTTATAATATATTTATAAATAAATTTACCCAAATTTATCCCCCTCCAAGCGCCGCATCCCCTACCCACCCCTCCCCGGACCTCACTACTTCTGGCTACGGCCATGGGCATGTGGATGAAAATAATTCACATCTAAATGTGAAATAAAAATAAATAAAAGTGTAAAAAGGCAAGATTGCAACACTATAATCTGCAATCAACAACACTGGAACAAGGAAGAGCCTGTGAAGCTTCTAAACATGAACTTTCTCTTCATTATTCACAGGTGTGACGTGATGCTTCAGCTTCAGCTCTGCCGTGAATCAGATGTTTGTCCTTCAGTTTGAGTCAGCTGTGTCTCGACGGAGCTCTTGCAGATTCAGTTAAGTCCACAGGTGTATCAATCAGAAGATGATTAGAATAATAACTCTATATCCCGCTGTCCTTACAATAACTCAGTTTCCTTCAGCTTGTGTTACGGGCCGTTTCATGGATGTTCGTACAGCAGGAGCAATCTAAAGCTTTCCATACAAAAGATTACTGCGGTGAGACTACAATACAGTGACTCCACAGGAATGAAACATCGCAAATTAGATGCTTCTCAGAGATGTGTGGGTTTCAGAGGAGATCTCACTAATGTTTCAGATTGTGCTCAGATTTGCTCAAGTTACCAATGTCTGAAATAAAAAATCAGAAGTCCCAATTTGGACTCAAATATTTCTCGTCAAATGATCTAAAAAGCTCTCTAAATGAGTTTATAGCTCTATTCTCTAACTGGATGACAACTATTGATTCATTTGTGTCTGAAATTTTATTAAAAATAAAAAAGTTATATAATGATTTGATTAAAAATTAAAATGAGCATAAATTAAATTCAGTAAAACAAATATCATAATGATTAATGTTTTACAGTTTAAAGATTTAAAATGAAAGATTTCTTCATTAAAGTAATGAGAATTTAGGTGTAATTGTGTGTTTCACAAAAATAATCTCAAACTGCGTAAATAGTGCAATAAAAAGTCAGAAGTCTCAATATAAACTCAACTATTTCTCATCAAATGATTAAATGAGCTGCTCTCCAAATTCAATTTATAACTGGAATACAACTAGTGACTTATTTGGGTCTATTTTTTAAGAAGAAAAAAGTTATATAATGATTTTAAAATTAGCATAAATTAAATGCAGTAAGGCATAATATGTTACAATTTAACATACTAAAACAAAAATTATCTTGACAAATATGTTACAATTTAAAGATTTAAAATTGATTTTAAAAATGGAAAGACTTTTGCATTCCGGTAATGAGAATTTAGGTGTAAATGCATGCATGTATCTGAGAAAAAGTTGACACTTAATGGAGGCGTTACTCAGATTTCTATTCAAGACTTTTGAGGTATGAAAAAACTTGGTGTTTTGAGGTGAGGCCAAAATAAGAAATAAATGATGAATGTGATGTCTCAAATGGTTGTGTATGTGGACATTCCTCTAGAGAACCAAACTAACCTCATGTGTTTTAATGCATCAATCTCCAAACATATTAACATGTTTAACTCACTTTAGCTAGCTTAACTCAGTGTGTCATGCATCACAAAGTGTTTCTTGTAGCGCTGAGGAAGCTCACGTCAAAGAGAAGCTCCACAGGGAACAGAACGTGTGTCTGAAGCATCAGTAGAACAAGAGTTACAGTGTCTCCAAACAACACGCCACTGAAATACAATACATAAATGACTAATGCCAGCGATTTCTGCTCTCCTAGCGCTCCGTTCTCAAACACTGGATTCATCAGGTCATAAATAATGTTGACAGCATGAAATGCATCTGAGTTTACAGTACATGATGACCCCCGTACAGTGACCCCAAAATGCATTCAAAATGTGTGAATGTCAATGCATTAGATACAAAATGTGTCTCTGGAGTACAAACCCATTCTTAAGTAGCATGGGTATATTTGTAGCAAAAGCAAACAATACATTGCATGGGTCAAAATGATCGATTTTTCTTTTATAACAAAAATCATTAGGATATTAAGTAAAGATCAAGTTCCATGAAGATATTTTGTAAATTTCCCACCGTAAATATATCAAAACTTTATTTTTGATTAGTAATATGCATTGCTAAGAACTTCATTTGGACAACTTTAAAGGCGATTTTCTCAATATTTTGATGTTTTTGCACCCTCAGATTCAGTACCATAGGTGAGCTAGACGGTCGCCTAGGGCTCCATCAGCTGAAGGGGCGCCAATGAGCGCACGTGCTGGCTCTACATTTTAACAGGGTTGTGATAAAGAGTGGCACGGTCACCCTGAAATATGACTGCCGCCCCCACTGGATCCCCAACATCATTGGGCTAGAGTACTGTCAATCTGACGATGCCTGTATGCCATTGGATCAGAGCGCTGTCAAATGCTGCCTGATTGTTGCATGCTTGTATTTGGAGCGCTCATCAACGCCATTAGATCAATGGGCTCTGTCAGTGCTTTGGCAAGGTAACGCTTGGGTTTTTTTAATTTAAATTTTGCCATGCAATAAAGCTAAGTTTAAGGGCCATTTTAAAATATTGGTACAGTAAATAAAGTGCACAAAATCAGTATTTTGTTTAGGCAGTATTTGTGGCAGCTGATAAATCATGTTGCGAGATTTGTCCAAAAGGTGTGCATTTTTGCGCCAATGTATTGTTAAAGGATCAGCGTGTCATGTAATATTCCCATATAAACTTTAACAGCCAATTAATAAATATTGGTATAGTAAAATTCGCTAATTCACGAGATCAATACATCTTTTATTAAACCGCTTTGTCAAGTTTAATGCATCCTTACGGAGGTGTCGAAATGCTGAATCAATTCATTCACTTCTAACACAGCACTTAATGGGAGCAGCGTCATACACAGAGGACAGAGCGTCACGTTATTTAAAGGGGAAGTTCACGCGTTAATGAGTAGCAAAGGATTATTGCTGCCTTCACGTGCTATCAGAATTATCGTAAATATGAATTTCCTAATCGGAAATTGGACATGAACGGCCTCTCAAGTCGTATTTACTACTGGGAAATTCTGAAATAATTTTGATACCCGAGTTTCCGAGTTGGGCGGGTCATAAACTTTAAACATGGTGGAGGTGACAACCATTGCTGCTGTCAATGCTGTTCTTACAACAACTACATCCCTTTGTCTTGACGCTAAAATAGTGTATTTATAGGCTAGATATGAACGATCATGCGAAGCATATTGTGTGTTTTATAAGCAGTGAAATAAGCATGCGTTTGACCGAAATTCCAGAATTGTCAGCAAACTGCATGTATAGCGCGGTGAATGTTTATTTGATTGTCAATCAATGGGATGCTACATTTTATTCTTTCCGACATTAAAGCACTTGAATACGACAAGCTCGTGATCACGACGTCATAAGTGGGAAATAGGAAATTTCCCATAGCACGTGAAGGCAGCATTAGTAGCTGCACTGATTACTTTTATGCCACTGATCAGGCTTTTATATGTAGTTTGGGGTAACAAAGGGTTTTATAGTTTTGACTGAAATAATAATGCAATAACTGACACTTTAAATCAATGTTTCAAGCAACAACACCAAAACAATTGAACAAAAACAGATAAGGACAAAAAGTAGCCATTGATAGTATCTAAACGTATCCAAATGTAATAAAATTAATTTATGTGTGATTTATGTGTAAATTATGTGCAATGTCTTAGCTACTAGGGATTGTTACATAGGGCTATACAAACATCTAGTGGCAACACAATGATATTACAGATAATAAATTGAAATAATTGTGTGATAATAAATTATCTTAAGTCAATTTACAAATAATGCATTCAGATTTGTGGAACTCACAATGTGCTGAATCTCCACAAATTAGTGTCATTACTATGACAACCAATTTAAATGTTTATATATAAATAGGTGCAATAGGGATTTTGCCTAGGGCGTCAAATTGGCTAGAAACGGCCCTGCTCAGACACCAGATTTTCAAATAGTTGTATCTCAGCCAAATATTGTCCTGTCCTAACAAACCATACATCAATGGAAAGCTTATTTATTCAGTTTCAGTTCTCAACTTAAAAAAATATGACTGGTTTTGTGGTCCAGAGTTACAAATATATATATATATATATATATATATATATATATATTATAAATCATTAGCTGAAAAGAAAGATGCAGAAACACACTTTGCAATCAAAACATTTGAGAAAAAATAAAAAATAAGTTTGGTAGTTAAAAATGCTAAAAGTACAATAGATGGAATATGAATATCATTTGTAAGTGTCCAGATACTTATAGGCCACCGTGTGTTTTATGATGAACACTAAACACATCTTCACTAGGGTTATTATTGTTTAATAAAATTAAACCAAAACATTTTTGTTAATTGAAATCAAGCTAAAATAAAATATAAATATTAAATGAAAATTAGAAATGAACCATTAAAATTACTAACTGGAAATAAATTAAAAAAAACTATAAATAAAATCTAAATTAAAACTGAAGTATACAATAAATTAAACATAAATAGTATTTTTTAATTATTAGCAAAAATAACAAAATCACGTAACATTACTAAAAGTTTTATTAAAATTGAAAATGAAAACTTAACATAAAATAAAATAAAATATAATATAAGTATTAATGAAAAATTGAAAACTAAATGATAACTAAACTTAAAATTAAATGAAAAATGTTGAATTGGCAACTAAATAAAATAAGCACTAAAATTACTACCTAAAAATAAAAAGTAAAACAGAATTAAATCTCAAAAAAAGGCAATAAATATGCCAAATCACATAAAAATACTAACAATTTAAATAAATTTAAAATGAAACTTGAAAATATAAAAATAAAAGCTATTCAAAAATAAAAGTAAAATTCGCAAATAATTATAAAGAAATGGTGAGTAATATATTTAAATAAATGTGACATTTTGTAATCAAAATACTAAAATGGTATTTTCTTGTAAAACATACTTCAATAATCTATTTTACAACGTCAAAAAATGTTAGTTTTTTGCTGCTTTTATGCTCCATAATAATAATTTCTATATGCGTTTATACCCACGTGTTATTATTCAGCATGTACTTTCTGGTTTTGTGGTGAATAAAGTGTGAAGTCGTGACTGTGCTGTGTGTGTCTGTGTCGAGCGCTCGCGGCAGTGAAGAAGCGCAGGGGAAAGTGACTCTGGAGGGTCACTGGAGCCGCGCTGATGCCGCCGGGGCCCGTCTGACACTTTTGCTCTAGAAGATTCATTCCTGCTGTTTGAAACGTGAGCCGTCGCCGCTGCGAGACTTTCTCTGAGGGATGATGTGGGACACTTCTGATTGTTCAGCACCTGCTGTCCGCTCGCTCATGTTGGAGCTGGTGTGCTGATGGCAGATGCATTTACTCAAAGTCTGATATGGAGTTTGTGAACAATAGTGTTTTTCACAATGTTCGATTCATGAATTATTTCTTGCAGTAGGTTAATGGAGTGTGCCGCGTTCATTTGCAATCGAAAAGTCATCGAAAGATAAATAGGTGCAATTGTTCGACTGCTTCTGATGTGCATTTCAACGATTAGATGATACACAATCAGTCTGGTCTTGATACAACACATCTCTCTTTTAGTCAAAATGCTGGAAGAGTCTAAAAAAACAACCATTTTTCTTCTTCATTGATATGTGATGTACCTGAATAAGAAGTGTTCATTCGTTTACATGTTCTTTCTTCTCTGTGATGGATGTTAAAAAATCACTTTCAAATAAGACATAAATGGTCTTTGCAAAGTGAGTTCAAAGATGTAATTGAATTAACTGTTAAAAGAAAAATGATTTGTTCTTACAGTAGAAAAAAAAAAAATTATTGAGGAAACTTGAAGACTGTGACATACTCTGACCCATAAAATAAACGAAAATAATTTCTTTTATATGCATAGTTTGATTTTATAATGGTCATAATATTATATATTTTATAGATTTTTGGCATTTTGCATTTTGTCATTATTGTAATGCAAATAAATTTATAAATAATAATAAAACATAAAAAATAAATAACAATTTTAACGTATCTTCATAGTATTACATATTTTTAATGCATTTGTTTTATAATGAATTAGTATTAATATTAATTTTATCTTATTAATTTTATTAATTGATCTATTTTAGTTTTCATTATATCAATATAATGCATTTTTAATCATTATATCATATAGTATTTTTTTTTTTAATTTTACAATTTTTTTTTATAGTTAACGTCATTATATAACATTTTAAAGTTTTACATACATTTTTTAAACATTTTAACATTTTATTTAAATGGGAATTTCTTTAAAAACAGACCCAAATTTCTTAATAGTTGTCATAGTAAGAATGTATAAAATGAATGTGGAGCAGTTCAGATCACATGTTGAGAAATGTTTGTCACTGGCTTTGGTATCTTGGCCAGTCTGAGCACAGTTTGGGACATGATCTCTCTCCTGAAACTCCAGAGGAGACACATGAGACTTTGTTAACCAGAATAAATCCAGTAAATATAAACCATAAATAAATATACATAAATATCAATATTAAATATCAAAAAAGTAAGTCAGTAAACTAAGCCAGTCTCTCTGGTACTGGTTAAATTGTACAGAAAGGCATGAAGAAGCTGTCAGAAGAAGTGAAATCACATCAGTGGATGGATGAGGATCTTGAGCTCTAAACTCACATGTTGCACCGCTTTAAAGTGAACAGGTTTATGTTCATGTAAAACTCGTATCTTTAATGCATAATGCCAAACAAATCATACCTGCGCAGCCATGAATGAAAGATCCATGATGATCACGTGTGTTTAATTCCTGGACGAAGTGATTCTTCAGTTCCTCACGGGATTTTCACAGCAGAAACGTCTCCAAACGTCCTCCGAGTTCATCCTTACAGATCCATCATGAAACACAGAGATCATGAACGAGTGGAGATGGACAGAGCAGAACAGAGAGACAAACACAGTGTTGTAGCCGTGAGAGACTCTCTCTCTCTCTCTCTCTCTCTCTCTCTCTCTCTCACACACACTCTGTGTGTCATGTCACATCATATGTGATCACACTTATAATGCCTGAATAATTGCAGTTGCTGTTAAATGTGTCAAGAAAATGTCCTGGTCTTCAGGATCAAAAGAATGCATGTTGACATTATTTTTTTATGTCCCTGACCCATCCCCCCATCCCCCCGCACATTTACGCCCCAAATTCTCATTATTGTAATGCAAAAAAATAATTATATTAAAAAAATTATTAAATTGTACTTTGTATTATAATGATATAGGATATTGTATGTTTTAAGACATTTAATGTATGTTAATTAATTTTTTTAACAATATAGTACATAATTTTTCACTTTTTACTTTTGCTTTTATTAACTTATTTACTTTAAATTAAATTTATTTTTATTACAGTAATGAAAACAATGCTAATTTTATTTAATAATGCAAATAGTAATATTTATAATGAAAATATGTCATAAAATAATATTTTATTGTTATTTACAATATATCATTTTTACATTTATTTTTATATTAATAAAAATCAGAATTAGAAATAATTCTAATAAAAGAGACACAACTGGAAACACTGCAGCAATTACAATTATGCAAATTTTAATTTATAATGAAAATATGATCATATAAAAATAATGTCACAATACAATACTATTTAAAGGGGAGCTATTATGCCCTTTTTACAAGATGTAAAATAAGTCTCTGATGTCCCCAGAGTGTGTATGTGAAGTTTTAGCTCAAAATACCCCTAGGATCATTTTTTATAGCTTGTTTAAGTTGCCACTTTTAGGGTATGAACCAAAACACGCCGTTTTTGTCTTTGTCCCTTTTCAGAAGAGGGCAGAGCTTCATAAGCTAATGCTCCAGCCGGCACACCAGCAACACAACAATCTCACGCACTGAAACTGTCAGAAACTCTCAAGCGATCAACTCACATTGCTTTTTTTTTTTTTTTTGCATTTTTTGACTACCACATTCCTATTACGATCGTTCTGGTAGCACGTGAATGCAGCATCAGTGAAAACAGGCAGAGACGATGATAGCTTTAGCAACATTAACTTTACAGAGTGCCAAGAAGCACTTTCAGAAAGGCAATTTGAAAACAAAATGTGAAGCGCTTACTTTGTCTGGATCTGACGTTCACGCACGAAGTGTTGGTATTGATCCCTCTTTCAGAACCAGACTTTGCGAAAAGTTGAATGACCCTTGTTTGTGAGGCAATCCAATGTAAAATGATTGACATGACTTTATCGATTTTTTCGGTACATTTCCTTCGAAAATGAAACTTAACCACAGTGTCCTCAGCAGCTCAGATGGAGGGAGTCTATGGAGCTCCTATGTTCATTGGTGCATCCCAAAACACAACAGGTGTATTGCCTCTTTGGCGCTGATGTTATATATCTCCAGTAATGGCGGACTGCTGCTTCTCACTCAGGCCTGTGTCTGTGCTAATAGGGCAGAGAGCGTCACAAATGGGCGGGACTTTTTCCCTACGGTGATGTGTACCTAGGGAGAAATCTGGAATCGCTTGTTCTGAGAGACTTTTTATGATTTCTTGAGATTATAAAAAAATGAGTGGGTGGATTTTTACCATTACAGGCTGGTTGTTTTCACACACTGCAGCCACACAACTGTGCTCAAACACCTTTGAAAATGATTTCCCCTTTAATGGTTTTTACTGTGATCTTCATTTTCTTTCTGAAAAATATAATTTCCTTTTTTTTTTTCCTTTTGATTTTGGGCTAAAAGCATCAGTTTCAGTATTTTGAGGTGTGAGATGAGTCTGATTTGGAGATTACTGAGGTCTTTATCTGAGGAGCAGGAGACTCTCATTAGATGTCAGGAGAAACAGCTGAGATGCTGAAGAGATTTGGAGATGTCTCAGGTGATGTGGAGGCATCATCATCGCGTGTGGAGACATCATCCGCAGTCACCGCTGATCAGGTCTGGATTCGCTTCACTTGGCTCGGCTCAGCTCTTCAGGAAACTCCTGACTCAGAGAGTCCAGTTTTCACATTTACAGCGCTTCAGCGTCACATGATGTTGGTGACTAACATGTTGAGTTGATTTCATGCTTCAGTGCTGTCACGTCCTCATCTCAGATCATGCTTCAACTTCAGCGTCATCTGACCAGTTTTCTATCTTTTGAGGTTGTGAATCTTCAAATGGAGAAAAATTCAACTTGTTAATATGTTAATATGCATCCTCTCAAAGATCTCAGTAACTCCACCAATCTTAAATCTCCATCATTTGTGTTCGCTTGTATCCTTCATCATTATAGGCTGCTTCTGGTTTTGTTCTTCTAGCTGTCTCCTGACAGCCGTGACCCACCTTTCACTCCTCATTTAGTGTTTGCAGCACAAAGCCGCTGCAGAGTGCTGACTGCAGCACACGAGAGCATGTTTTCATGACATGTTTCAGCACCGCGTTCAGCTGGACAAACCTCTGATGCCTAATTATTTATTGAAGTGGATCTGACCAGTGCTCTTTTCACATGGGAGTCACCTTCACTTCAACTTGAAAATGTTTCCCAAGTAACACATTCCCAACGTTCTGGCAAGATTCTCTCAAAGTTATGAACACACGTTCTTCCAGTTATGTTAATAGAGCACAAAGTGATCTGGGGCCTCATTTATAAAGCGTGTGTGTGCACAGATTTTATCTTAGAGTGTGCGTACGCTTGAATCCACGCCAGCACTCATATTTGTAAAAACTGTCTTTGACGTGGAAAAGCGCATAGCGTCACGTCAGGGTCTGAGCAGACATATGCACTTTTTCTTGTTCGAGTAACTGCAGGTTTTCAAAAATATAAGCTGTTCTTGCAGGTAGCTGTTGTAAATGAAAGAATACAGTGGTGTGAAAAATTGTTTGCCCCCTTCCTGATTTTTTTTTTGTATGTTTGTCATAATTTAATGTTTCAGATCATCAAACAAATTTAAATATTAATCAAATATAACACAAGTAAACACAACATGCAGTTTTTAAATGAAGGTTTTTTTTTTTTATGAAGGGAAAACAAAATCCAAACCCACATGGCCCTGTGTGAAAAAGTGTTTGCCCCCCAACATAACTGTGGTTTATCACACCTGAGTTCAGTTTCTCTAGGAACACCCAGGCCTGATTACTGCCACACCTGTTCGCAATCAAGCAATCACTTAAAGGAAAACGCCACCGTTTTTCCATATTCCAATATGTTTTTCCCTCAAATTAGACAAGTTGATACGTACCTCTCCCGTCTCAGTGCATGCACTTAATCGCTCTAGCACGTGGCGCCACTATGCTAGCGTTTAGCTTAGCACCATTCATTCCTTAGGATCCAAACAGAGATGAATTTAGAGGCTACCAAACACTTCCATGTTTTCCCTATTTAAAGACGGTTACATGAGTAGTTACACGAGTAAGTATGGTGACACAGAATAAAATGGGGCAATTTTCTAAGCAGATAAAAAATGATAACTATAATGTATGGCGGAAGAGGACTTGGCAGCGCTTCGACCTCGGCGCAGTAATATTGGTTCTATTGATGGAAGTTAGAGGGAGAGGGGGAGGGAGAGGGGGAGTTTTCAGGAGTGACGATATTACTGCGCCGAGGTCGAAGTGCTGCGAGAAGAGAGAAGTACTCTTCCGCCATACATTATAGTTATCATTTTTTATCCGCTTAGAAAATCGCCACTGTTTATTTTGTGTCACCATACTTACTCGTGTAACTACTCATGTAAACGTCTTTAAATAGGGAAAACACAAAAGTGTTTGGTAGCTTCTAAATTCATCTTTGTTTGGATCCTAAGGAATGAATGGTGCTAAGCTAAATGCTAGCATAGTGGCGCCGTGCGCTAGAGCGATTACGTGCACGCACTGAGACGGGAGAGGTACGTATCAACTCGTCTAAACTGAGGGAAAAACATATTGGAATATGGAAAAACGGTGGCGTTTTCCTTTAAGTAGGACCTGCCTGACAAAGTGAAGTAGACCAAAAGATCCTCAAAAACTACACATGTTGAGATCCAAAGAAATTCAGGAACAAATGAGAAAGAAAGTAATTGAGATCTATCAGTCTGGAAAAGGTTATAAAGCCATTTCTAAAGCTTTGGGACTCCAGTGAACCACAGTGAGAGCCATTATCCACAAATGGTGAAAACATGGAACAGTGGTGAACCTTCCCGGGAGTGGCTGGCCGACCAAAATTACCCCAAGAGCGCAGCGACGACTCATCCAAGAGGTCACAAAAGACCCCAGAACAACATCCAAAGATCTGCAGGCCTCACTTGCCTCAGTTAAGGTCAGTGTTCATGACTCCACCATAAGAAAGAGACTGGGCAAAAATGGCCTGCATGGCAGAGTTCCAAGACGAAAACCGCTGCTGAGCAAAAAGAACATAAAGGCTCATCTCAGTTTTGCCAGAAAACATCTTGATGATCCCAAAGACTTTTGGGAAAATACTCTGTGAACTGACAAGACAAAAGTTGAACTTTTTCGAAGGTGTGTGTCTCATTACATCTGACGTAAAAGTAACACAGCATTTCAGTATAAGAACCTCATACCAACAGTAAAATATGGTGGTGGTAGTGTGATGGTCTGGGGCTGTTTTGCTGCTTCAGGACCTGGAAGACTTGCTGTGATAAATGGAACCATGAATTCTGCTGTCTACCAAAAAATCCTGAAGGACAATGTCCGGCCATCTGTTCGTGACCTCAAGCTGAAGCGAACTTGGGTTCTGCAGCAGGACAATGATCCAAAACACACCAGCAAGTCCACCTCTGAATGGCTGAAGACAAACAAAATGAAGACTTTGGAGTGGCCTAGTCAAAGTCCTGACCTGAATCCTATTGAGATGCTGTTTCGTGACCTTAAAAAGGCGGTTCATGCTCAAAAACCCTCCAATGTGGCTGAATTACAACAATTCTGCAAAGATGAGTGGACCAAAATTCCTCCACAGCGCTGTAACAGACTCATTGCAAGTTATCGCAAACGCTTGATTGCAGTTGTTGCTGCTAAGGGTGGTCCAACCAGTTATTAGGTTTAGGGGGCAAGCACTTTTTCACACAGGGCCATGTGGGTTTGGATTTTGTTTTCCCTTCATAATAAAAAACTTCATTTAAAAACTGCATGTTGTGTTTACTTGTGTTATCTTTGATTAATATTTAAATTTGTTTGATGATCTGAAACATTAAAGTGTGTCAAACATGCAAAAAAATAAAAAATCAGGAAGGGGGCCAACAATTTGTCACACTACTGTATGGATGATGACTGGTGATCTTTTACATGTTAATGGCATTAATTAGTAGTCGTTTACAAGGCAGAGAGCTGAAACCATTCATTTACGCGCAAGTTCAAGATCATTTGCGATTCATAGATTTCACATCTGAAAGAGACACGTACGTGCGTTTTCTGTAGGTACGTTCATTTTATGAATCATACGTAGGCATATTTGAGAGATGATCGTAAGATCAATTTTAGGATGGTTTCGGTGCAACATTTTATAAATGAGGCCCCAGGTCTTTACTAATGTTCTCAAAATGTTTGCACAAAAATGTTATTTTTACATCAGTCATGGTGCGTGTTTTTATTTGGATGCAGTGTTATTTTGGTATCATTGAGAAATAACTGTGATAGTTTTTTATTCATATTTTGAATTATTCTTTATTTTTATATTTTCCTTTTTAGTTTTGGTAATTTTGTTATTTCAGGTAACACATCTTTTTTATTGTTTTCATTTTAGTTCACTATAATAACCTAAGGTTAGAAGTTTGCCATATATATATTTTTTAAAAGTTTCAGATCATTCAGAAAACATTCGAAAGTAATACTCATGATGTTTGAATGTTTTTACTAGATAACAGAGATGGGCACTCCAGTTAGTGACTCGAACTCGAGTCGCACTCGAGTCACATTTTTATAGACTTCAGACTTGACTCAGACTTGACCTGAAATGACTCCAGACTTGACTCGACTCGAGGAAAAAAAGCAACTCGAGTCTGTTATCCTTAAATACTTCTATAACTGATTTTCAAAAGGCGGACCGCATCCGGACCGCGAGCCGTAACAGCAGCATCATTTTAAGAGAGCAGCGCGTCAAAACAGCGGAGCGGATCACATAACAAGCGTCGTTTATGGCAAATATCTTTCAGCACTATATACTCTAATATTTTTATCTAAAGCCAAACGCGCTTAATTCAAGCCCTTTCAGCTCCGTGCGCTTTCTCTCTCTCTCTCCAGACGCGCGCTAAGAGCTGCAGATGACGCGCTTATTTTAACAACAACAGAAACAATGCTGCAAATCTAGTTATTTTTCTTACTATCTATTTATCTCTCAATAACCTATGACTCTGACTGTTCAAGAACTGACGTTTCTGATCTACATTTAGCATTATTAATCTGTAGGCTAAGAACATTTCAAAAGAATCGTGTAATTATAATCGGGGAAACTGTTGTTAGATGGCTAGGATAGAACTTAAACTTTGAAACTGATGGTTATCTTTCTTTTCTGCTCAAGATGAGAATGTTTTGATTATTGTAGACATTTTTAGTAGATAATGCTTATAATATATTTAAACAGTATAGATTTCAGGAGAAAAACCCTGAACAGAAACAGTGTTTTTTGTCACATAGCCTCACATGTATCTAAATGTACAATACATGTAAAAAAAAAAAAAAAAAAAAAAAAAAAAAAAATATATATATATATATATATATATATATATATATATATATATATATATATATATATATATATATATATATTTGTTTTTTTTTTTGTCCAGACCTCCACTTGGAAGAAAATATAGAGTCCGTCCCTCTTGGAACTTTAATTGAATACCCCTGACTTTTATCAAAAATAAATACTTGATTTGTATGGTTTTGTAATATCTGTGTCATATATTTCCCTATGTGTCAAGGTAGATAGGACTTATTATCTTAATATAGAATTTGATTACAGAAAAACTGTTTTGAACATGGGAATGGATTAAAACATAAGTAACAGGCTGCATTAACCTTACATCTTAACACCTCTTAAAAAAAACAGATCATAGATCATATATAGCCTATAAAACAGCTTCGTAAATAGGAAGATTTCAATACATGAGGATTCTGAATGGGATTTTTTTAACGAGCCATTAAATGACTTGAGACTTGACTCGGACTCGTGACCAAAGACTCGAGACTTGTCTCAGACTCCAGCCACAAAGACTTCAGACTTGATTCAGACTCCAGGTTAAAGACTTCAGACTTGACTCGGACTCCAGGTTAGAGACTTCAGACTTGACTCAGACTCCAGGTTAAAGACTTCAGACTTGACTCGGACTCCAGGTTAAAGACTTCAGACTTGACTCGGACTCCAGGTTAAAGACTTCAGACTTGACTCGGACTCCAGGTTAGAGACTTCAGACTTGACTCAGACTCCAGGTTAAAGACTTCAGACTTGACTCAGACTCCAGGTTAAAGACTTCAGACTTGACTCAGACTCCAGGTTAAAGACTTCAGACTTGACTCGGACTCCAGGTTAGAGACTTCAGACTTGACTCGGACTCCAGGTTAAAGACTTCAGACTTGACTCGGACTCCAGGTTAAAGACTTCAGACTTGACTCGGACTCCAGGTTAGAGACTTCAGACTTGACTCGGACTCCAGGTTAAAGACTTCAGACTTGACTCGGACTCCAGGTTAAAGACTTCAGACTTGACTCAGACTCCAGCAACAAAGACTTCAGACTTGACTCGGACTCCAGGTTAAAGACTTCAGACTTGACTCGGACTCCAGGTTAAAGACTTCAGACTTGACTCGGACTCCAGCGACAAAGACTTCAGACTTGACTCGGACTCCAGGTTAAAGACTTCAGACTTGACTCAGACTCCAGGTTAAAGACTTCAGACTTGACTCGGACTCCAGGTTAAAGACTTCAGACTTGACTCAGACTCCAGGTTAAAGACTTCAGACTTGACTCGGACTCCAGGTTAAAGACTTCAGACTTGACTCGGACTCCAGCGACAAAGACTTCAGACTTGACTCGGACTCCAGGTTAAAGACTTCAGACTTGACTCAGACTCCAGGTTAAAGACTTCAGACTTGACTCGGACTCCAGGTTAAAGACTTCAGACTTGACTCGGACTCCAGGTTAAAGACTTCAGACTTGACTCGGACTCCAAGTTAAAGACTTGTGAACATCTCTGCTAGATAATGTTTAGTTTACTTAAAGACAACAAAATACTATTTAAACAAAACAGTTTCTTTATGGGAATGGTTGTTTGATTTTCGCCGAGCTGAACAAAGCAGGTTTAAACCACGCTTTTCGATTAGATCAATATAAAAAAGAACTCTAAATAAATGACACATCGTTACACTTTTAGTTTAGATTGTGTCATTTTGACATCATAACGTCCTCATATATGATTGAGTGTTCGTGTGTGTTTTACAGGACGTTTACTCATGAAATTGGTGGCAGGGACTTTAAAGTCACCCTGTTTCTCAGCTGATTTCCCAAAGGACACTCAATTCAATCCCATTAGAGAGAAGAAAACAAACTAAGACCAGACATTCAGCAATTTCTTATTTAGGGATATTTGATGATTACACACACATCCTTTATTGTTTATAAAATTCAAACATGGTTTATTTTTGAAACTGATACCTTTATAAGTTGTGTTGCACTTGCCTTCATGTGATTTTAAATGACATTTAGCTAGAAAAATGGATACTAATTGATCAATTTTTAAGACTTCTAATTTTAGAAATGCTAACAAAGACATTATAAATAAGTGGAGGCTATTTTTATTTAGCCATATTAGAGAAATTAATTGCATCGCTATTACTGTGGCTCATCTGTATTAAATGTGTATTAAATCATTTGTGTTAAAGGAATAGTTCACCCAAAAATGAAAATGAAACTTCGGTAGATGAGTTTGTTTCTTCATCAGATTTGGAGAAATGTAGCATTGCATCACTTACTCAGCAATGGATCCTCTGCAGTGAATGGGTGCCGTCAGAATGAGAGTCCAAACAGCTGATAAAAACATCACAATAATCCACAAGTAATCCACACCACTCCAGACCATCAGTTAACATCTGGAGAAGACAAAAGCTAAAACAAATCCATCATGAAGATGTTTTTAACCAAAATATGAGTCCATAATCCATAATAACGCTTCTTCCAGTGAAAAATTGGTCTGTTCTGAATCTGCACAGATCAAGCACTGTTTACAAGCCAAAACCGTCCAAAAGAGCTGTAAACAAATATGTGGCTGAATTTTGATGTGAGAGACGACAGGAGATGGACTTTTGCTCTGGAGGAAGTGTTATTATGGATTATGGACCCGTATTGTAGCTGGAAGCAACGGTTTGAACTCAAAAACGTATTAATGCTGGATTTGTTTCAGATTTTGTCTTCTGAAGATGTTAACTGATGGACTGGAGTGGTGTGGATTACTTGTGGATTATTGTGATATTTTTATCAGCTGTTTGGACTCTCATTCTGACGGCACCCATTCACTGCAGAGGATTCATTGGTGAGCAAGTGATGCAATGCTACATTTCTCCAAATCTGATGAAGAAACAAACTCATCATAATCTTGGATAGCCTGGGGAGGGGGGAGGACATTTTCTGTAAATTTTCATTTTGGGTGAACTATCGCTTTAAAGACGAATAATGAATGATGTGTCATTTTGAACTTTATTTGATCGCACTTTGATGATTGTCTGATTGTGAGAGTCATTCCTCTTCACTGTCTGTTTTGCGTCCTCAAACAATGTGAAATCCAGGACGGCTGTCTTGTAACGTCTTCATATTTAATGCGCTGAGCATCATGATTTCAGGAACGCCGGCGTTTGCTCTCAGCCTCGCTGTGAAACTTCTGTTCTCTGTGCATTTTTAGTGTTTGCTGCACTGGTGAATGAAGCACGTTTACGGATGCCTGGAAAAGCCAAACTGTGTTCTGCTGCTTTCCCCAAACATATAGATTGTGCTAATGAGCAGAAACATCAGCTAACCCAATCTTGACCTCAACCAGTGCAAGTTTACCCACTTCTGTCATGTGATGTTTCTGAACAACATAAATATTTAAGGGTGAAATATTGATTTGAACTCTCTTATAGCTCAGATGCACACTGTGGGCAGTCTGATGGAATCAGAGCTTGATTCATGAGCGAGCTTTAGTTTAGCGCTCTCTAAAGGCCTGTCAGTGTGTGTTTGCAGATGTCATTTTGATAAGGTCGTCTCACACAGGTTTTAAACAACTAGCCTGGATGGAAACTCGAAGGTGGGCAGCTAAAATCATTGTGTTTCCATAAATTAAACCGCTGCACTGAAAAAAATAATGGAATTTGAAACAATTTTCACACTGAAATAGCTGAATAATTACAAAGACACGGAAAGTAACACAATGAATTAAGTAGAAATACTGAAGTAGTATTTTCCTCTAAAACATACTCCAATTATCCTTATTTTATTTGCAATTTCGAAAAATCACAATTTTACAGTGTGTGCAATTCTGTAAAGTCGAGGTAAAATTGAAAGAATCTATTTTAGGAAAGAAAAGTGGATACATTAAATATAAATGCACTGTAAAAGTTGTTTCAAAGTCATTTTTTAAGTTGACAGATTTTTTCAGCAAACTTAGCATGTTAAGTTTTCACAGTCTCAACTACACTGTAAAATATGATTTTTGTAAAGAAAAAGATTATTGGAGTATGTGTTACAAGAAAATACTATTTCAGTCTTTTTACTTCAGAATTTTATGTTTAATGGGTTACTTGATGTCTCTTTGTAATTATTTGTAAAATTTACTAGCAGTTTCTGAGTGACAATTTCGTGACCAAATTTTATTTCAAAGTACATTTAATATAGAAGGTGTGTTTTTTATTTATTTATTTATTTTGTAAATTTAGTATTTGTTCAATTCATATTTTGTGTTTTTGAAATCTTTAAATAAAAATAAAATAAAATAAAATAATTATTTATGTGGTTGAACTAAGAAATCAGTTTGAATAAATGTATTGAAAACTTGAAAAAAGTAATTTTATACAATGAAAAATTATTTTTCAAAGTTGTCAATAAAATGAATTTTACCATTCTTTGTAATTATTTGTTTGAGTCAAAGTTTGTACTAAAACTTTGTTACTTAAAGTAATACTTTATATACTTAATAGTAAATACAAATAAAACAAATCAAAAACTTTAGTTGAGTGAACAAAATATAATGTATGCAATATGTTCTCCTTTTGGGTTGGAAATCATTGAAGTGCTGCATGTGAATGTTTATCTCTCAGCCGGTGGAATAAAAATGAGTCAGTGCACGCATTATTAGAGAGAAATCATGTTTCTACATACTGTAGATGCTGTCTGGATGACATGAACAGAGTTTAGCTGAATGCATGGAAATGTATGCACAAATATTGTTGTAATTTTCATTAAATTTCCACTAAGGAATATAATAATAAAAAAAAAATAAAATAAATAAAAATAAATAAATAACATTTATTTATTTATTTAAGTAAGTAAAACAGGTTATTGGAGTATGTTTTAAGAAAATACAATTTCAGTCTTTCTACTTCAAAACTTCACATTTAATTCAATGCTGTTTCTTTGTAATTAATAGTGAAAACTTTCAATCCCACTCCCACACCATTTTTTTTCAGTGTACAAAATGTAATAAAGTTCATCAAATAATAAATAATGCTTGAATAATGTTAATTTTTCAGTCTAATAAAACACCCAGAGATCAGAGATTTAATTAATGACTCTGTAATTAACAATTTTGCATAATAATTCACAGGATTATAAAGCACTGTTTTATCATACAAGGAATGGTAAAAACCTGTGTTCCCCTTTCAGTCGGTCACTCCGAGTCACGTCGGATGACCGACGAAATTGGGATCTCGCCAGAGAGACCAATCCACTTCGAGTGTAACTAAACGAGCCAATGGACATTGGCATGCGATTATTGCATCCAGCTGCCGCTGATCACAGCGTGAGCATAAGAGGCAGCTGATGCACCGCATCAATTATCCTTTCGCTTCGGAGCCGAGCGGTAGTGGTTAAAGCTACTGCTCTCCCTTCCAAGAGAGTGTTCTGCGAGCGAGTGCGGGCGTTACGGCGCGGCAGCGGTGGTCACGGTGTCCGGGAGAGAAAGATCGTCTTCCTGCTGACAGCCACACTAGGAGTGTGCGGTGGCCAGCTCCCCTGCGTGCTTCAGCACTAAAAGAGCATTTCTCTGAAAGAGCAATTTCTCTAAAAGAGCAACACGGGTGATCGCGTCTTTTTAAAGATGTCTTTTCACCCGTGCGTTTCTGGGTGTGGTCGTTTCCTGGCGCCTCAGGACGGTCACGATCGCTTCCTCACGTGTCTGGGCATTCAGCACGCTGAGGTGGCTTTCGTGGATGGTTCATGTTCTTCTTGCGGGGACATGACCATCTCGGAGTGCGACTCTGCTATGTCAAACATGGCAGAGTCCCTCTGCCTGCCGTGATCCGGCGTGCACACTGGATCCGGTGGAGTTAGAGGTGATTTGAGGATTACGGTGAGGGCTTCCCCAAGTGGAGCTCCTCACCCCTCAAGCACTCCGCAGCCGGTGGAGCTGCCGAAGGAGCGCGCTGGCCACGCGTTTCCTTCGGTGCCCCCTCTGACGACCAGATGTCGATCACCGCATCGGAGGGCGGGCCCTCTCTCTCCGGGGATGACGACCCGGCTGCGTTGCCCCCTTCGGGTGTGGTAGCGTTGTCCGTGCCAGACCCAGAGATGACGGCTATGCTTTCCCGGGCCGCCGAGAATGTCGGGCTCGTGTGGAATCCTAAAAAGCCACCGTGTCCCGATCCTTCGAGGCTGGGCGAGTGGTTCCTCGGTGGGGGTGGCGCTGGTTCTCAGCGCCCCCCTCCGGTGCCATTCTTTCCGGAAGTGCATGAGGAGCTGACAAGATTGTGGAGGGCACCTTTCACTGCCCGAAACACATCTTGTAGTTCTTCCGCTCTCACCACCCTCGATGGTGGAGCCGCTTTGGGGTATGCGGGCATCCCCTCGGTGGAACGGTCTGTGGCCATGCAACTGTGTCCAACAGCCGCTTCCACCCTGCGGGGTGATCCGTGTCTCCCCTCACGGGCCTCTAAGTATTCGTCAGGTCTAACTGGCAGTGCTTGTAGAGCCTGTGGGGAGGCGGCTTCCGCCCTCCACGCTATGGCGTTGCTGCAGGTCCACCAGGCCAAAGCACTGAAAGACCTGCACGAGGGTGGTCACGACCTGGCGGTTCTACATGAGCTGCGTGCTGCGACGGACCTCGCGCTACGAGTGACGAAGGTGACCGCACAGTCTCTGGGTTGTGCGATGTCCAGGAGCGCCATCTCTGGCTGTGTCTCGCTGACATGACGGGGCAGGAGAAGGTACTCCCGTGTCACAGACCGGCCCTTTCGGCGACGCTGTCGAGAGCTTTGCCCAGCAGTTCTCGGCAGCCCAGAAGCAGACTGAGGCAAACACATCATGCGCCGGAGGAAACCTGCTGCTTCCACCCCGGCTGCAGCCACTCAGCCTGCTCGTCGCCGTGGGCGCCCCCTGCGGCCGTCCCCGCTCCCGCGCAGCCGCAGCAGCCTTCACCAGGCAGCGTCGTGGAGCCGGTCGCAGGCAGGACGCCCAGCCCGTCCAGGCCCCCGCCAAACCTGGCGGCAAGCGCAAGTGCAAGAGGCCCTGAGACGGGCGACCCAGAGATGGAGGAGACTGCTCATCGGGAGATGGTGACTGCACCACTCCCTCCCCCGGAGGAGGGCCGGGTGGAGTATCTTTTGTTCATTTTGTTCCGCCGCTGGCCCAGCAGCCAGCGGTACCCAAAACATCAGTAAAGAGCGGTCTCCTCAATCTCCGGGTCTCAAGAGGAGGAGAGTGGTGATCCGTGCATCACAGGATCACTTCCCTCCTCCTCTCTCGCCAGCAGGCAGCGGGTGGTTGCCCAAGAGCACCCCTCCTGCCCATTCGTGGAACCAGGTAAGGGCAGTAGCACTCCAGTCCCCGCTTCAAGTCGTCAAACGCCGGGCTGTCACAAGCCTCAAGCCGGGTTCCTGTGTCTCCTCCCATGCGAGGAGAAATCAGGTGAGTGCTACACTACACACCCAGACCCCGCCCCCTGCCGTCACAGGCCAGGCCGTCACAGGCCCTGGGGCCGGTCCCTGTGTTCCACCTCGCTGCCCCACCGCGGGCATGTCGGTGGGCCCGTTGGCCCCGCTGGTGCGGTCTCTCGGAGCCTGGTTAGCGCTCCCCAGCCCGTCCCGGTGGCTCCTGCGGACCATCAGACTCGGCTATGCGATTCAGTTCGCCCGGCGTCCCCCCCAAGTTCAGGGGCATCCGGTACACTTCAGTCAAAGCCGTCGATGCCCCTGTCTTGCTCGCGGAGATTGCAGTCCTACTGGCGAAGGATGCAATAGAGCCGGTCCCTCCAGCCGATATGAGGTCGGGGTTTTACAGCCCTTACTTCATTGTGCCCAAGAAAAGCGGTGGGTTACGACCGATCTTGGATCTGCGAGTTTTGAACCGTGCACTTCACAAGATGCCGTTCAAGATGTTGACGCAGAAACGCATTCTTGGATGCGTCCGTCCCCTAGATTGGTTTGCAGCAATCGACCTGAAGGACGCGTACTTTCATGTTTCGATTCTCCCGCGAGACAGGCCATTCCTGCGATTCGCGTTCGATGGTCGGGCATATCAGTACAAGGTCCTGCCCTTCCGGCTGTCCCTTTTCGCCTCGTGTCTTCACCAAAGTCGCAGAGGCGGCCCCTTGTTCCCCTGAGACAACGGGGTGTGCGCATTCTCAACTACCTCTACGACTGGCTCATACTTGCACAGTCTCGAGAGCTGTTGTGCGCACACAGGGACCTGGTGCTCAGGCACCTCAGCCAGTTGGGCCTTCGGGTCAATTGGGAAAAGAGCAAACTCGTGCCAACGCAGAGGATCTCTTTTCTCGGCATGGAGTTGGATTCGGTCAACCAGACAGCACGCCTCACCCAGGAACGTGCTCAGTCGGTGCTGAACTGCCTCAAGACTTTATCAGGCAGGACAGCGGTCCCACTGAAACTCTTTCAGAGGCTCCTGGGGCATATGGCTGCAGCTGCGGCCATAGTTCCGCTCGGTCTGCTCCATATGAGACCGCTTCAGCACTGGCTCCATGATCGAATCCCGAGGTGGGCGTGGAAACGCGGTACTCACCGGGTTCAGATTACACCGGCCTGCCGCAAGACCTTCAGCCCGTGGTCAGATCCTTCGTTCCTTCGGGCAGGAGTGCCCCTGGAGCAGGTATCCAGGCATGCTGTGGTATTCACGGATGCCTCGGCCACCGGCTGGGGTGCCACGTACAACGGGCACGCAGTATCAGGGGTTGGACGGGCCCCCTTCTGCGTTGGCATATCAATTGCCTCGAGTTGCTGGCAGTACGCCTTGCCCTGTGCCGCCTCAGAGGGCGCCTTTGGGGCAGGGACGTTCTGGTCCGTACGGACAACACTGCGACCGTTGCCTATATCAACCGGCAAGGCGGTTTGCGCTCCCGTCGCATGTCGCAACTCGCCCGCCACCTCCTCCTCTGGAGTCAGAAGCATCTGAGGTCCCTTCGTGCCATCCACATCCCAGGAGTGTTCAATCAGGCGGCCGACGAACTGTCTCGAGCGGCACTTCCTGGGGAGTGGAGACTCCATCCCCAGGCGGTCCAGCTGATTTGGAGTCGGTTCGGAGTTGCTCAGGTAGACCTGTTTGCATCTCCAGAAACCACCCACTGCCAGTGGTTCTACTCCCTGTCCGAGGCAACGCTCGGCACGGATGCACTGGCACACAGCTGGCCCCAGGGCTTGCGCAAGTATGCGTTTCCCCCAGTGAGCCTGCTAGCACAGACATTGTGCAAGATCAGGGAGGACGAGGAGCAGGTCCTGTTAGTGGCTCCATATTGGCCCAACAGGACCTGGTTCCCGGAACTCATGCTCCTCGCGACAGCCCCTCCCTGGCCGATTCCTCTGAGGAAGGATCTGCTTTCTCAGAGACGGGGCACCCTCTGGCACCCGCGTCCAGACTTGTGGAAACTACATGTGTGGTCCCTGGACGGGACGCGGAGGTTCTAGGTGACCTGCCCCAGGAGGTAGCGCTCACTATCGCTTCAGCACGAGCACCGTCCACAAGACGGGCCTATGCGCTGAAGTGGAACCTGTTCGTCGAATGGTGTTCCTCTTACCAGGAGGACCCCCGGAGATGTTCGATCAGAGCCGTGCTTTCCTTTTTGCAACAAGGGTTGGAGCGTAGGCTGTCCCCCTCCACCCTTAAGGTATATGTTGCTGCTATTTCTGCCCACCACGACCCCATAGAGGGGAGGTCGGTGGGGAAGCACGATCTGGTCGTCAGGTTTCTTAGGGGGGCCAGGAGGTTAAATCCTCCGAGGCCTCCCTCCCTTCCCTCTTGGGATTTGGCTTTGGTGCTAAGAGCCCTACAGACTGCCCCCTTTGAGCCATTGCAGTCAGTCGAGTTGAAGTTTCTTTCTATGAAAACCCTACTCCTGACTGCATTGGCCTCAATCAAGAGGGTGGGGGACCTGCAGGCATTTTCGGTCGACGAATCGTGCCTTGAGTTGGGCCGGCTGACTCCAGTGCAACACTGAGGCCCCGGCCCGGCTATGTGCCCAAGGTTCCTACCACGCCCTTCAGGGACCAGGTAGTGAGCCTGCAAGCGCTGCCCCTGGAGGAGGCAGACCCAGCCCTAGCTTTGCTCTGTCCTGTACGCGCACTGCGTCAGTACGTGGATAGAACTCAGGGCTTCAGGACCTCAGAACAGCTCTTTGTCTGTTACGGAGGACAGCAGAAGGGGAAGGCTGTCTCCAAGCAGAGGATGGCCCACTGGATAGTGGATGCCATCACCTTGGCCTACGAAGCACAAGGTGTGCCCTGCCCGCTCAGGTTGCGTGCTCACTCCACTAGGGGTGTCGCATCGTCCTGGGCGCTGGCTCGTGGTGCCTCGCTAGCAGACATCTGTAGAGCTGCGGGTTGGGCGACTCCCAACACGTTCGCTAGGTTTTATAGCCTACGTGTCGAACCGGTTTCCTCCTGTGTTCTCACCTCAAACGGGTAGTGGCACTGAGAGGGCCGGCTCAGAGTCGGCTTGCGGCGTCCTTACGCCTAATTCTCCAGAGAGTTCCTTAACCAGGCAAACCCTGTTGAGTCCTCCAGCACTCCGGCGTCCGGACACGGCGGAGCGTCCGGCGCCAGGCCTTCAGCCAATGAATTCTTGAAAACTGGTGCGAGGCTAGTGCCCATATGAGAGACCCTGTCGGGATCCCATATGTGTATTCCACGGTATTCTTATTAGAGCCGTGTTTCCCCTGGCGGACCACGTTCTGCCATCTCTAAAGATGCAGCCTGAGCCATCTCAGAGACTTCCATGTGCAAAAGGGCCCTCTGGGTTACTTCACATGTTTGAATGTCACTTAAACCCCCTTTGGGAGGAGGTGACTCCGCAGTGTGCCTCTTCCAAGTGGAAGGGCACGCTTCCCAGTGTTATCCTAGTCCTACTGTTTGGGTTGCTCAAGGAACACCAGTAGTTGACCTTCTCTGTGTAGAGCCCGGTCCTATCGTCTGCCTTATAGGAAGGGTCAGGAGCCCTACACAGGGCACTGGAAGGGGCAGCTCCTGTGGCGCTTTGGTAGGGATCCCAATTTCGTCGGTCATCCGACGTGACTCGGAGTGACCGACTGAAAGGGGAACGTCTCGGTTACGTATGTAACCCTCGTTCCCTGAAGGAGGGAACGGAGACGTCACGTCCCGTCGCCACAGTCGCTGTACCACCGCTGAGCTGCCGGGTCGCCGGCTCGGCTCCTCAGCGAAAACATAATTGATGCGGTGCATCAGCTGCCTCTTATGCTCACGCTGTGATCAGCGGCAGCTGGATGCAATAATCGCATGCCAATGTCCATTGGCTCGTTTAGTTACACTCGAAGTGGATTGGTCTCTCTGGCGAGATCCCAATTTCGTCGGTCATCCGACGTGACGTCTCCGTTCCCTCCTTCAGGGAACGAGGGTTACATACGTAACCGAGACGTTTTCTGTAGCAATGAATCAGACGAGGATTTATGTGAATGTGGAATTTATTCCAGATGATGAGAAACACATATTGCTGTTTTTCCTCCTGATTTGACATGAGAAATGCATGTTAAGAACAACCAATCACAATCAAAATAGAGGATTTGTTTTTGCCACACTGAAAAAAAAGTATTACTGTATAAAGTATAAATTCCTTTGTATTAACTATGAAATACATAAAGAGATTTAAATGATGATTGCATTGTCACTAAGCCACAGCTGGCAGTTTTTATTTATTTATTTGTTTTACAAAAATCAAATTACAAAATTAACAAAAAACATTTCTATAGTAGCCTACATACACTGAAAAAAACTGATGCAGACATAATTTTCTTTCATAAATTGCTAACCAGTTTCACTAGTAATTACAAAGAACAGCAAATAACATTGAATTAAACATGACATTTTGAAGTAGAAAAACTTAAATTTTTTTTCATCATTGTAAATACTCAAAAAGTAGGCGGGGCTAATGCGCAAACGACAATCTCATTGGCTGGCGCTCGTCTATTATCATCCCTGTTTTGATTTCAGCAAATCAGTTCGAGCCAATGCAGACAACGTGATCATGAATCCAGCAGTTTATTAATCCTTAGTGCCTTTTATATTGTTCTTCGTAGAATTCATAGTATGATTATTATCTTATCAGTATTATTGATAGTTTTTCCCCCCATTTTTTACAGAAACACTGAATGACCAAAAAAGAACCTCCACCAGTCCCAAGTTCAGTTAAAATATGCATTCATACATGATTACCAAGTTTTAATTCTAATTACTAAAGTTCTATCATTAAATAATATTTGATTATCATAATATATTTATAATGCTTGACTGATTGATGTTAAGAGTGTACTTTTAGATATTTAAAAAGCTGTGCCATTTTCCAAACATTATATATATATATATATATATCTATGGTGTGAAGCGCACCATAAAATAATTGTATCAGTTGTATCAATTCATACAGGACTAGTAGTACATACAGCTGTATAACCAGATACACACCCAGGTATTGGATCAGGACTCGGTACCCTGAGCCTAGGTATCGGAATCGGTATCGGGAAGGGAAAAAGGGTATCGGAACATCTCCACTGTTTTGTCTGTAAATGCACAAATAGCCTTTAGAAAAATATTTGATAATTTTGATGAACTTTTCTCTGCTGTTAACACACGGAAAGTCATCATAGCACATTTTTGGAAATATCAATTTGATACCACAAATGTTAATATTATGCAAGAATCCATGTAGTATGAGACAAAAGTTTTTTTTTTTTTTGGTCATGATTATTTTTTATTAACTTTTAAAATGCATTATTATTATTACTATTAATTATTATTATTTTAATTATTATATTTTGTCACAAAATATAAATATATTTTTGCCCAACTCTCTATTTAAAGTTGGATATGTAAGTACTGTATGTTCAACTTTATCTGCAAACATATACTCACAGTCTGATATTTGCAAATCAGCTGTAACAACAACAAAAATCTTTTTTGTTTTATTTATTTTAATTTTAATTTTATTTGTTTTTCAAAAACAATTTCAATGTATTTTTGGTATTTATTTCATTTGTATCTTTTTATATATTTTTATCATTATTTTTCATTTTATTAATTTTGCATTTATTTTATGTATTTTCATTTATTTGTATCATTATTTTTTATTATTTATTTTTTAAATTGTTTTTGTTTTATTTTTTCCACAAAATGCAAATATATGTTTGCCCAACTCTTTATATAAAGTTGGATGTATAAGTATGTCCAACTTTATCTGTAAACATATGCTATACGTAAACATATAGGCCAGTATACAGCAAATCACAACTGCTTGATTGTTTATAATATCGCAAAATGTAAACTATATTATCATCCATCTCTATGTTTCTAAACGTGACTGTAAGGCATAAAGTTATTGACATATCATTAATATTAACATCTAAATTTTCTGTGAAGCTGTTTTGAAACTGTTTATTGTGAAACTATACAGATAAATTTGAATGAAGAAATTTGAATAGAGCAAAAGTGAAAGAGCCAGTAAGAAATCAAGCTCAACTTCCTGTGCCGCTCCAGTGTGAGTAAATATTAACATAATTAATTACTGTCCAAACATCAAGCACAACACAAGAGCTCCCATAAGATTATGCAAACTGTTTCCATAACTGCTTTCACAAGCCTCCTCTGGAGCTCAAAGCCAGACTCTCATTTAGTCAAGGTCACTTAGCTTGAGTTTAATGGATCAGACGAGTCAGATGTGTGATCAGCCAAACATCTGCTCTGCCAACGTCTTTGGTCTGCTTTCTGTGTTCAGCATCTGTGTGTCTTATTTAAAGTTAATCAACACACGTGTCAGACTTTGTGCATCACTTTACTGACAACAATAACAAATGACTCAACTAGAAAACTACTGCTAGATAACAGTGTTTACTGCTCCATCTGGCATTGATTTGTACTCTGTAAATAAATATTTTCCTATTTAATATTTGTCTTGTTTTCTGAAAAATTTATTAAAATAAAGCAAGTTTACGAATAACTAACAGAATCAGAAAAAAATTAACTTAATTCAAAAGAGAAAACAAGTTGATTTTTCATACCCCATTGGCACATATTTGTTCTTGTTTTAAGCATAAACTCCTTTTATTTTGGTGCATGTTTTTTTTCAGAAAATAAGACTTAAAGGAATAGTTCACCCAAAAAAAAAAAAAAAAAGAAAAAAAAAAAATCTGAAAATGTTCTCACCCTCAGGCCATCCAAGATGTAGATGAGTTTGTTTCTTCATCAGATTTGGAGAAATATAGCATTCCATCAATTGTTCACCAATGGATCCTCTGCAGTGAATGGGTGCCGTCAGAACGAGAGTCTAAACAGCTGATAAAAACATCACAATAATCCACAAGTAATCCACACCACTCCAGACCATCAGTTAACATCTTGTGAAGCCAAAAGAAACAAAACCATCATTAAGAAGTTTTTTACTTCAAACCATTGCTTCCAGCTAAAATATGAATCCATAATCCATAATAATGATTCCTCCAGTGAAAAAGTCCATCTGTTGTTTCTCACATCACAATCCACACATATATGTTTAGAGCTGTTTTGGCTTGTAAACGGTGCTTGATCTGTGCAGATTTCTCTCCTGATTCAGACCAGACCACTTTTTACTGGAGGAAAAATCGACTTGTATTTTAGCAGGAAGCAATGGTTTGAACTTTGAAGATGAACACATCTTGATGGATTTGTTTCAGCTTTTGTCTTCTCAAGACATTAACTGATGGACTGGAGTGGTGTGGATTACTGGATTACTGTGATGTTTTTATCAGCTGTTTGGACTCATTCTGACGGCACCCATTCACTGCAGAGGATCCGTTGCTGAGCAAGTGATGCAGTGCTACATTTCTCCAAATCTGATGGAGAAACAAACTCATCTACATATTGGATGGCCTGAGGGTGAGCACATTTTCAGCAAATGTTCATTTTTGGCTGAACTATTCCTTTTTGCTTCTCTAGTAAATGTATCCTGATTTAGTTTCGATATTTGTTCTGGAAAACAAGTAAATCAAGTAAATACTAAATAAGTAAATAATTTTGGCAGTGTTAGCATCTGTCAGGTCTGATGTAACAGTGATCCATGTGTTTGTTTTCTTGTCATTTGTTGCAGCAGGGGCCGATCTCATCATCAGTGTCAGGGGTTAGAATGACGAGGAGGAAGGAGGCGACGGTGACGCTGAAAGGAGAGAGAGAGAGAAACAAAACGAGAAAACATGATAGGAATCCGACCGGAAGAGGGTCAGTGCTTCTATTTTTGGCATCTTAGAAAATGAAGAATGTACTTATGACAGAAGGATGATTTTAGCTCTAATATTTATTGTATATTTACAGTAAACAGCAGCTCATTGTGTCACTTACAGCACACAGTCTTACAGTAAATCAAGACACATCAGCATTTTGCTCTTAACATATTTGTTTTTGTGGCTTATAGTGAGAAATATTACATTAGCACATTCTAGATTTTGATTCATGGTACATTCATGGCTCATTTTATTTTTAACACATTTATTACTTTTCATTCTGCATTTTATGTATATTTATTTATATATAAATATGCATTACTATTTAGGGTCGGTAAGATTTTAAAATGTTTTTGAAAAGTCTCTTCTGCTCACCAAGGCTGCATTAATTTGGTCAAAAATACAATAAAAATTGTGAAATATTGTTGTAATCTAAAACAGCTGTTTTCTATGTGAATATCTGTTAAAATGTAATTGATTTCTGTGATCAAAGCTGAATTTTCAGCATCATTACTCCAGTCTTCAGTGTCACATGATCCTTCAGAAATCATTCTAATATGCTGATTTACTGCTCAAGAAACTTTTCTGATTATTATCAATGTTGAAAACAGTTGTGGTGCCCAATATTTTTGCAGAAACTGTCAAACATTTGATAATTGATAGATAGAAAGCTCAAAAGAACAGAATTGATTAGAAATAGAAATCTTTTGTAACACTATAAATTTCTTTTCTGTCAATTTAATGTGTCCTTGCTAAATAAAAATATTAATTTATTTCAAAATCTTACTGACCCCAAATATCTAAACACACACACACACACACACACACACACACACACACACACACACACATATATATATATATTGCATATTGGAAGAACTGATTGTTGCTAGGCAACAGTACACCCCATGGATCCCATAATTACACAGAATGCTGTCAGCTACAGCTTTTGTTAGGTGTAAGTTTTCACTGTAGTTTTTAATCTAACTTTCAATCTTTTTCCAAAAAGCTAAAAATACAACACACTTTATTATTCGTATCTCCTAGATCCTCTTTGGTCTTTTTTTTCCTGAGGTTTATGTTGGATTTGGGATCGGTCATGGGTATCAGCGTCTCTCTGGTTTAGATCAGGATTTTTTTCAACACTTGAATAAGTTCTGAGAGATGAAATGTGCGCAGACCCCATGAAATTTATGTAAGACAGGCGGCTCACCACCAAACCATTTCACTCCCTTAACTCGACCAGAGCGATTCAGTGGACAACCTGTAATGTCCTTCTGATGAAAACCAGAAGCTCCATCATCTCACAGGTGTGACACGACTGGCCCTAAGCCAAACGTGAAAAGATGAGATGAGTTTTCAATATAGTACAAAAGATTTCCAATACAACTCCCAGAGATGAACAGCATTAGGTCCAGAATATCTCCTCCTTACACAAGATTAGACACGAGCACAGAAGCGCAAGTGATGTTTCATTTTCTTAATCACATTGTTTGTGTTTGTGGTGACGCTGATCGTGTTTACCCTGGAACGAAGTAAAAATGAACAAAGGCTTTGTTCAAATACCTGGATGACCCAAAGTCAATTACGCTTTGCAAATGAGACGGGCAGGAATCAGCTTTGAGGGTTACACAGAATACAAGATTAGCGTCTAACGCGAGACTCTTTGCATTATGTGTCTTTTTGCGGAGCTCAGTCTCAAATGTTGTCATTCTAACTATAAATAATGTTAGTTTTGTGAATTATTTATTTTATATGGAAGCTTATTTCCATCACGAGATAAATTTTTTTTTTTTAAATTGTGACTTATCTGGGGTTTTCTCTTGCAATTCTGACTTTATATCTTTTTTTTTGTAGAATTGCAAGGTATGAAATGGCAAATGCAAGGAAAAAGTCAGAATTGTGAGATAAAAAGTCGCAATTATCTTTTTAAAATTTTTAAATAAATAAATAAATAATTAAATAAAACATGAGAATTGTGAGATTTAAAAAAACTGCAATTATGTTTTTATTTTTCTATAAAAATGTTATAATTTAGATAAAAACTCACAATTATGCTTTTTTAAATTTATTTTTCAAAGTAGGCATGCGAAATAAAAAAAATGTAATTGTGTTATAAAAAGTCACAATTACCTTTTAATGTACCATTTTAATGACCTTTTATATGCTATCATCATCTTTTCGTTTGAAATTGGCAGCATTTTCTGCACATGACAGTGAACAAAATGTCTGCCATTGTCAGATTCCTGAAAAATAACTCTTATGAACTGGTTCTTTTTAATGAGTTAGTCAAAATGATTCATGAAACAGCCCCAAACTTGCTCATAAATAAGTTCTTTCAGTCAGTGAATTGTTTATAGCCATTGCTGAGTTCATAGCCAGCGCCCCATGCGTGCGAGAATGAACAAAATACTTTGTATATATACACTTTTCTTATGAACCGATTCTTTTTAATAGGTCAGTAAAAACAATTCACAAAACAGCTGCAAACCCGTTTATGATTTAGTGGTTTCAGTGAATGACTTGTACATAGTTCATAACCAGCATTTCCTGTGAATGACAGTCAACAAAGCACGATCCGTAATGTCTGATCCCTGAAAAATCGACTTTAATGAGCTGGTTCTTTTTAATGGGTCAGTCAAAAAAATTCACAAAACATTTGCTGGTAATTTAGTGCTTTCAGTCAGTGAATTGTTTATAGTCATTACAGAGTTCACAACTGACTTCCTTACTGAACCCTGAGTAATTTTTTGGTTATGTCCAATTCAAAGATTCAAGTTAGAGACCTGCACTCCTGGGACCCGCGGGGCCCAACGCAACGGGGTGCGGTGCGGGACAACTCTTGATGGGCGAGTGCGGGCGGGAAGAGACTTGTGTGTGTGGGATGCGGGAGAATAAAATTATTCACCGGACTCCTCCAGAATAGAAATGATCTAAACATAAAATGTCTAAAACATATAGGCTAAATTGTTATTTATCTGTTGCACAAAAACAAAAAGAACATCTAATATTAACATTAAAATGATTAACATGCGCAAGCTAGGCAGAGTTTCTATTTATAGCACGTGTTTAAAGGGTTGCACAATGTAGCCAATCACAGACTCAGCTGTTGATTTCTGAATGCAATGGCCAATCAGAGGTGATTAAGTTAGAATCCACTCACCGCAGTGCTGAAATTGCGTGCTCACGAATCTTCTCATTTTAAGTGTAGACTTTGTGAAAGATTCATTGTGCATATGTTCATTGTGTTATAACAGAGCTTTATGAGATCGCAATGAACTGAGATGTCACCTTTTAGTGATAATAAAGGAAGCGCTGCTCACATTTTGCCATGCCAAACCATGCATGCAGCAGCCCATGCTTGCTTTTCTGTTAAAAATAACAGTGGTTTGTGAATGTTGATGCTTAGCCTAAATAACAAATATTTTATCGGGAGCGCTTATGCTGGGATGTTGTGGAGCTTAGGAGATGTTACAGAACCATTTCATGTAAATTTCTTCGATGTACAGAAAAAAAATCTATATAGCTTCTTTTATGCGGGCGGGAGCGGGACAAAACATGAATGTCGTGGGCAGGAGCGGGACAGAAAAATCCGTCCCGCGCAGGTCTCCAATTCAACTTTAATATCTTTCTATTAAGTTCTTTCATGCGAACAGTGTAGTCCGGTTCTTTTAGTGAATCAAAAACATAAGTTATGACCAGTGTAGTCTGATTCCCCAATGAATCACTTACCATTTTGAATCAGCCTGTCAAATCATTTACTGAACTGTATCAATCAGGGCTGTGTTTTCCAAAAGCATCGTAAGCCTAAAAATAGATCTTTACTACTGGCACTTTCTGAAGAATATGATGTATTAGCAGTTATAGCCTAATATTTATGTATCTACAACCCGAATTCCGGAAATGTTGGGACGTTTTTTAAATTTGAATAAAATGAAAACTAAAAGACTTTCAAATCACATGAGCCAATATTTTTTTCACAATAGAACATAGATGACAAAACAAATGTTTTACACTTTTATCCACTAAATGAGCTCATTTTAAATTTGATGCCTGCTACAGGTCTCAAAAAAGTTGGCACGGGGGCAACAAAGAACTGAAAAAGCAAGACATTTTGAAAAGATTCAGCTGGGAGAACATCTAACAAATAATTAAGTTAATTGACATCAGGTCTGTAACATGATTAGCTATAAAAGGTGTCTTAGAGAGGCAGAGTCTCTCAGAGGTAAAGATGGCCAGAGGCTCTCCAATCTGTGAAAGAGTGCGCAAAAAGATTGTGGAATACTTTAAAAACAATGTTCCTCGACGTCAAATTGCAAAGGCTTTTCAAATCTCATCATCTACAGTGCATAACATCATCAAAAGATTCAGAGAAACTGGAGAAATCTCTGTGCATAAGGGACAAGGCCAAAGACCTTTGTTGGATGCCCGTGGTCTTCGGGCCCTCAGACGACACTGCATCACTCATCGGCAAGATTCTGTCATTGACATTACTAAATGGGCCCAGGAATACTTCCAGAAACCACTGTCGGTAAACACAATCCGCTGTGCCATCTGCAGATGCCAACTAAAGCTCTATCATGCAAAAAGGAAGGCATATGTGAACATGGTCCAGAAGCGCCGCTGTGTCCTGGTGGGCGAAGGCTCATTTAAAATGGACTGCTTCAAAGTGGAAAAGTGTTCTATGGTCAGACGAGTCCAAATTTGACATTCTTGTTGGAAATCACGGACGCCGTGTCCTCTGGGCTAAAGAGGAGGGAGACCTTCCAGCGTGTCATCAGCATTCAGTTCAAAAGCCAGCATCTCTGATGGTATGGGGGTGCATAAGTGCATACGGTATGGGCAGCTTGCATGTTTTGGAAGGCACTATAAATGCTGAAAGGTATATAAAGTTTTTAGAGCAACATATGCTCCCCTCCAGACGAAGTCTATTTCAGGGAAGGCCTTGTGTATTTCAGCAGGACAAAGCAATACCACATACTGCAGCTATTACAACAGCATGGCTTCGTAGTAGAAGAGTCCGGGGGCTGAACTGGCTTGCCTGCAGTCCAGATCTTTCACCTATAGAGAACATTTGGCGCATCATTAAACGAAAAATACGTCAAAGACGACCACGAATCTTCAGCAGCTGGAAACCTATATCAGGCAAGAATGGGACCAAATTCCAACACCAAAACTCCAGCAACTCATAACCTCGATGCCCAGACATCTTCAAACTGTTTTGAAAAGAAGAGGAGATGCTACACCATGGTAAACATGCCCCTGTCCCAACTATTTTGAGACCTGTAGCAGGCATCAAATTTGAAATGAGCTTATTTTGTGCATTAAATTGTAAAATTTTTCAGTTTAAACATTAATGTTATCTATGTTCTATTGTGAATAAAATATTGGCTCATGTGATTTGAAAGTCTTTTAGTTTTCATTTTATTCAAATTTAAAAAATGTCCCAACATCTCCGGAATTTGGGTTGTATTGTATTTCTAAGCTAAAAGTTCTGTGTTGTATGTGTGAAAGTCTTGCAGAAACAATTTAGCAAAGTTTTTGATTCAGTCTTTTGTTCACGATAATAATAGTCTCATCAGTTGTTTATTGAGAAAGCCTCTGCAGAATGAGGACTTTGAAGGTTTTCTGTCTGTTTGGCATCTGGACGCTCTTTATCCAGGTAAAACAAAGCCTGAGAAAAAGGCTCCTGGGCTCATTTGTATTTCTGCAGCTGTGAATCTTCAGAACACATTGTTTACTCGCTCGACTGCATCATCGTTCAGCTGTTTTTAGATCTCTCGCCTCTGTCTGTCTTTCTCTTAAAACCTTTGTTCCAGCACACCTTTAAAAATCCCCAATTATTTTGACACACGTATGACATGAAGTGGTTTGTTGTTGTCTGTCCTTTATATTAAATTTTAGATTTGACAGTCACACAACTTTAATGACTTCATCTTTGTATTAAAACATTAAAACTCACTCTATCATGATGTTCAGAAATTGAGTCCTTGAGCTCGAACAGGGCAGCAAGGCTCAACATTTTTGGAAATTGCTCTATAAACTACTTGTCGCTAGACAACCATGCTTAACACCCATCCCATAATTATACAAACTGCAGTCAATTTAACAAGAACAGTTTTCAATAATTTTATCAGTCAATAATTTAAATCAGCAGTAGCAATATTACGTTCAAACACATAAAAGAGTTTTAGACTAGATCGCCCATGTACAAAGGAGTATTACTGTAATACTGAACCATTCTGTCCTCTTAGATATGAAATTAAAGTCAACTCAAATCCAGTGTGAACATAATTTGACATGATTTACACAACCAAGAGGCTCCTTTAACATCTGATGACAAAGAAAGATATTAAATGATTAGCCATTCTCATCTCCTGCTGTCAATATAAACCTTGTGTTGATTTTTCAAAGAGAAGCTGAAAGATAGGAAAACGTTATTACTGCAATAATTTAAGACTCTTCATATTAATAATATACAGTCAGATTATTTAAACGGACAGGCTAGAGAATATCTTGCAGAAATACAGGCACTTTATGCACTGATATCTGGATTTCATATACTTTGTCTTATTATCAGAAATATACTTCACTGACATAATGTACATTCATTCATTCTGCAATATTCTTGTGCTTTCATTAATATTAGTACAGTCTGATGTTGGTATTAGGACAAAATATAGAAATAAAAACTATTTGCATGAAATACATTAAATGATTTCCTTTCATTTATAAAATAATGTGCTTATGTGACCTTTTATGCTTCTGTGCATCAATAAGCAACTATGATCTGAAATGAGGCAGATATGAATGTGTGGATCATTCTTAAGGCAACACTGTCTGTACGCCTGATGAACAGTCTGTCTGTTTGAGTAAACAAAGATTTCTCTCATTCAAAACTATGGGAAACAGTAATATATTTAAATCCACATACATAAGAAACACCTTCACGGAAAATTATGTTTCAATAAATCACCCCAGGTGTCCTAAAACTGCTTTAACCCGCACAAAACAGTGCTGAACAATATCTGCCAATAAGCATTGCACAAAATAAATAAATAGTTAAATAATTCAATTAAATGCACTGCAAAACTAGCCCAGCCACACGTTTTACAGCCAAACTACAGAATGCTGTACATGTGTGTACTGTATATTAAAATGCTCATGACAAAATTCAGTCTATATCAAGATCTATTTCAAAGCTCATGTCTAATAATAAGCTATTTATTGTAAACAGCAGTGTTTTAAATATAGTATAAACCTTAAAGTGTCGCCTGCAAAAGTTTGTAAGAAACATCATTGTATGTTTACTATTAAAAAACACTGTTGGATCTGAATGAGAACGTCCTGTGGACTGAGCCATGCATAGAAACGCTCCTGTTTCGCTGGATCCGGGACGGCCGCCTGCCGGAAACGGATGGGAATATGGAAATAACGTGCATATTTACAGCTTATGTGCTTCCTGGTATCGTCTGTGTTTGAAGGGAATCTGTTCTCTGTGTTTTTCCCTCCGGACGTGTGACTCTGTCGCAGCAGTGTCTGTATTCCTATGATCCCCTGGTGGAACGGCCTGGTTTCCGTGCCAGAATCTCACTGCCAATCATAGTTCCAGTGAATTCCAGTGGATCTTACAGAGTGGTGTAGATGTAGACAAAGATGATGACGACGAGGTTGAGGATCGTCCCAATAATTCCCAGCATGGCCAGAATGGACTCTTCCTTGCTTTCCTTGTCTTGAATGTCCTTCTCCTCATCACTCAGAGCAGTGTTTACCATTTTCCTTGGAGAAGTCTGCAGTTTTCCTCTCACACCAATCTGGAAAAGCACACACCAGCTTACCATCAGTAGATATTTATACAGTGAACGTCTACAATAAATGCATTTAACAAACTAAATTAACATATTAAAAGACTAAAATAGGAATGTAGAAATAGCATGCATAATGGTCAAAAAGCAACCTATACTGTAAATAAATAAATAAGTGTAAGTACAACTAAGATTAAGTACTGTATTTTTATATATTTTATTTTTATTTACAAGAAAATACTATTTCAGTCTTTCTACTTCAAAATATAACATTTATTTCAATGTATTACTTGCCATTTTTTTCATAATTAATTGTGGAATTTATTAGCAGTTTCAGAGTGAACATTGTTTCAAAGTAAATCAGCTGTATCCTGTGGTTGCACTATAGTACAATGATGGTATCGGTTGCTAATTCCATTGTATTTTACATATAATATGGTGCTAAATGATTATTATATATATTATGGTATTTATATGATGCTTTAACAGACTGTAAAGAATACCCTGGTAAATGTGCAACAAACCATGGTAGTACTGTGGTACAATGTCCAATTTTTTTTTTTTTTTTTAAATATTTTCATTTTTTTAAATAAAAAATAGTGTATTTTAATGAATTACATTAATAATTAAAATATTTTTAAATAAAAATAGTAGCAGTAATCAAGTTAATAATAGAATTGTATATTAACGTAATGGTCACTGCAGCATTTCTCTGCTCAGTTGCACTGGTTTTCCTCAAGCTTTTAGATTAATGATTTATTAAAGGGGCATGAGAGAGATTTTTCATCAAAAATATATTCATTTCTATCATCCCCTGAATAAAACATAATCAACCACTGAAAAAATGTGCTTGAACTTAGGAAAACGATGTAGTATGCACATGCATTTAGTGTTGCTGACTCTATTTATCATTTATGCTTTCTAATAATTAATGGATAATGGATAAATGTAACAGATATTACAAGTACAATATTTACAAAGTTGTGTGCAATCTGGAGGCAAAGATTATTAAAAGCAGCAAAAAAAAAATCAACTCATATTTGGGTGTTTCTTCAAATTTGGACATTATTGGTTCAGTGGTCCTAGTTTATTTAATTTGTCTGCTAATAATGTCCAACAGTGAACAATACATGCATAAATAAATACTGAAATGGTTTAGGATTATTTTAAAAAAAAAATGTATTCAGTATTTTCATGAGCATTTTTCATATTTTAAGATTTAAAGTCTGGGACTGCATGGGACAAGAATAGAATGATATAAACATCTGTGTGTAAAATCAACCCTTGGTAGAATAAAGTGCTTATATTTGAAGAATCGGGCGTTTCTCTCCTGCACACACAAGAGAAGAGCAGCTTTGGAGGCGTCTGATGGCAGATTGACACGCTATACTGCTGGATGATGTGATTTCAGGATCCCTGGAGACTCATTCATGGTCCAGACTCATGATGAATGCAGTCGTTCATGTGCTTTGGCATTCAATCGGTCCATAAGGGCCGGACAACAGAGTGCCAGGCCTTTTGTCATGAATGTTGGAAAGGGAAATAGATGCCCTAGTCAAAATATCCTGCAGGAATTGCAGTTTATTCAGGATGATCTTTCCTAGAATCTTGGATAGAGTGTTACAGAATCTCTAAAAGAGCCTCATATTGGAAAACTGTTGCAAATGAAAGGACAATTTGTTTTTCTTTTACATTACTTTTGTTAAAGGGATTTTTATGCTGTTGACGGTCCTAATGGGAATGATGTTCTATAAAAGGTCTAGTTTTTACTGTTAAACCTGTTTCACACAATCTACTCCATGCCTTCTGTCATCTGATTGATAGTTTTAGAGTTTTATATTAAGTCAAAGGTCTTTTTGTCTAATTGTTTAAACGTCCAGCTTCAGCTGGTGCTTCACGTGTCTTTTTCTGGCAAATCTTTGCTGATTTTTCTCAAGTAAACGTCAGAATAACTGTATTCATATTTCCAGATGAACACTTACTGGACTGAAGCAGCTCAGCTTTACTTGATTCTCCATCAATCATTTTGTAGAAAAATCAGTGCGTCTCAAATCTGATCATCAGGATCTTTTGAGGATCGTTTGTTTCTAGAAGCTTTACTTTCACTGTTCCTCAGCGGAGGAATGATCTTCACAAGCCTCCAAAACATCTCACATCTTCTGAGGAGCGTTTATTTCTTCATCTCTCAATCATCATTGGATTGTATTGCATAATTATATGTTTGGATCATTTCAATCTCATCTTACTAAGACATACAGTATATAGTGATGACTGATATTTATATAATTTTATGTATCTGCTATACTGTTATAAACCTGCACCAAATTGCGTATTTTTTGCTCGGTTTGAGTCTCTGAATAAAACTGAACTCCATATTCTCACTATGTCAGACTATATGAGCCAGAAAAGCCTGATGGATTAAAAATAATGCTCAACAAAAAAACATGCATATTGTCTAAGGCTCAATAATCTGTTTCATAAAAAATAAAAAAATAAAATATTTTTTCAGATCGTTTTGGAAGCAAAATGACACTTCATTAAGACTTTAGTGTATGTTGAGGTTATATGTGCGATGTATAGCGGGCCACAGATCCTCTGAGAGTGTCATAAACAGGGCTTTCCTCAAAGCGAACCCTCCTATTGTACACTAGATGAGCTCTCATGCATGAAGACAACTGCTCCGTGCTGATAGAAGACATGCTAGAGAGTGTCAGACGTGCCAGGATAGGAGGCTGGAAACAACTTCACTAGAGAGAGCAGCTGCGCGGTGCTCAGAACAGTGGACAGCGTCCAAAACCACTTTACCAACTGGCCAGCTGGGACGAAAACCACATTGAGCCGGCCAAGCTGTGTGACATTAGTCCAAGAACATTGGTCATGAGGTGCTCTGGACATATCATTTGATATAGACTTAAGAATAAAGCCCAGCCATCTGTAGAGATTGAGTGTAAATGCACAAGCTCTTTGTTTTAGAGTTGCACATTTGAGTGCTGGTGACAGACTCAAAAAACAGGTGAAAAATTATGCTTTTATAAATCAAAAGGGTGTTTCACGTTACACTTTATGTGTTGCAAACCTCGAATGACGCTGGCAGTAAAACATCACAGAGCTCAAATATGGTTTCACAACAAAGAACCAATCATAAAAGGCCTCTTTAAATATGCATGTGCTCTGTACAGTAACAAAAACTTCCACAAAGTGTTTCGTTGCAACATCTGAGAGATTTCAGAAATCTTACATTCTTTTTGTTTTTGTAGTGTTCCATGAAATCACTTTTCTTTCCTCGTGTGACATTCTCGTTCTGCAGGGCATTTGTAAAAGCTGCTGATGATCAATATTTTTAGAGTTTCTGTTGAAACTTTAAATATGCACAATGTAAAAAAAAAAAAAAAAAACTATTTCTCAAAGTTGAAAGTAAAAATTATTGAAGTATGTTTTACAAAATACTATTTCAGTCTTTCTACTTAAGAATTTCATGCTTTATTCAGTGTTACACCAAAAAATTGGTGTATGGTTTATAATCTTTACTCAGAATTTGCTAGTGTGTTTCAGAATAATTTCAAAGAAACAACAGGTAACACGTTGAATTAAACATGAAATTTTGAAGTAGAAACTGAAATAGTATTTTCTTCTAATGTGCTACAATAATTTTACAACTTAGAAAAATCATTATTTACAGTGCACTAGCTTTTTCTTTGTAATTTTTTTCTGAAATTTACTAGCAATTCCACAGTAAACACTGGTTCAAAGTAAATCCTACACCTTCTTTTTCAGTATGCATCTGTTAAAAGTCTAATTAGAGAATAGACTAGCATATAAATTATAACAGAGCAAACAAAACAACCCTACACAGGCTTTTACTTCCATTGCATGGATAATTCAAAGTATACTCTTTTGTGATTGCCAAAAGTGAGAAGGTCATATACTGAAAAAAAAAAAAAAAAAAAATTTAATAAATAAATTTGGTGTACCTTCTCTCAGAAATTGCTGGTAAATTGCACAATTATTTGTTAAATGTATAATCTTTGGTTTATTTAAAACTTTAAAAATACATATTTTTGAGTGTGTTGAATGACATGAGGGCGAGTAAAGGCATACTATCCCTTTAATATTGCTTTTGCAATATTAATATAATTTTTTTTTTTCACTCTTGGTTTATAGCGTTTAATGCCATAACTGTTTACATGAAATTTCATAGACAAAGTTTTGCTGGAAACTTTGCTGGAAAAATCAGAGGAGATAGATACATAGAATCATTTACAAATAGAGAATTATTAAAACAGGCTTCATACTTGTTATTGCTACTCTTGTCCGATTAATTTGTATTAACAGCATAAATGTGCACATTTGATTGATTACCCATAGTTACAAATGTGAAAATGTCACTTTGCAGATTAGATTTATTTGCTAATTTCTTTTTCTAAATCCCATTTCTTGGCATTGGTAAATATTATATTTCCTGCAGAGACCCCACATAACCAGACTTGATGCAACCAAGTTGCAAGAGCAGCCTGACAAAAGACAAATTGAAAGATTTTGCTGCCAGACTGCATTTGCACTGTATGACGAATCATATTTGGACACCATTCTAATGAAGAGACTCTTCTGGGCTCTTTATTGCCAATTAACCTGAACTCCACTGAACACCTTTGAGATTAACTGAAACCGAATGTCGTTAGATATTATCAGATTAGGTGATACTGAATGGATCCAAACCCCTGCATCCATGATCAACATGCAGTGTCTTTCTAGAACTTAATGCACAAGGGTTTTGAACACAACAAATATGTTTGGCTATGTTGCATATTAACTCAACTGCTTGTAAACACAGATGATGTTCAGATGAACTTCCATTCCTCAGCAGAAAACTCGAAGCTCTCTGGAGAAGTGAATGGTCAAACCTTTTCCCACACAAATTATTTCAGGCATATGAAATGTTTGAAGACATTAAGCTGCTCTGACAGTGTTGCTGCCGGCGTTGATTTTAAAATGAGTTCAAATAAACACACACACACACACACACACACACCCACACCCACACCCACACCCACACACACACACACGTCAAATGAAAACATTCCTCAAGCATTGTTTTATATCTGAATTCAGAATTCAATCTAAAGCACATAATGCTGCCAAAAGCATTTTCTCGTAACACATATTTAGTCACACATACTCAAATCATTTACAACTTATGCTTTATAATTAATACACTGCAGTTTTTACATTAAAGAGCTATTTCTACCTGATTCAACCTATACAAATTAGTTTTGTTGGTATAATGGTATAAATGAATGTTTATAGGTTGGTTCAGTAATGTTAAATAATATTCCTGACTTGAATAAAACCATTTAATTAAGAGGTTACTATTTTTAGATCATTTTCGTTTCTTTTTTTTTTTTTCAGTGTAAGAATATTGACTTTTAATCCAAAAAAAAAAAAAAAAAAAAATCTCCAGTGTATCATAATCAGCACTATCACACTGTAAAAAAAGCTACATTAACTTTAGTTGCTGTCTTAATTTTATTTATTTATTTATTTATTTATTTTTAAGTCTAATCAGATTTGCTGTACAAGTCATTTAAATTCATTTCTTTTTTCAGTTAATTTATATTCAACGGAGATAAAATATCTAATTAGATAATGTTGTATAACTAAAAATTAGGTTGAAAAACATGGTGAACCTATCGTTTTTTTTTTGTTTGTTTTTTTTACAGTGGAACAATGTTAAACCTGAACTGATTTCAGAAACAGATTTTTTTTTACAGATATTTTTATTGAAATATCAGTTGTAAATGTCATAAATTTCACAAAATTAATCAGAAGATCCAGTAAGTTTACTACTTTTGCAATATTAATATTAATAATTTCTTCTCTCTTCTTTCACAGTACTTAATGCCACACCTGCAATGTAAAAATCCATATATTTTTTCAAAGTTGTAAATAACACAAAGAGTTTCTTGTATTTAATACAAAGTTTCTTGTATTTTTGTAATTATTTGTGAAATTTACTAGCAATTTCTGAGTGAAAATTGTTTCTACATCAGTTGTTTTTGTCAGTGTATCAAACTGTAAATAATGTCCACCTACTTCAGTTACTGCCTTACATTTTTAAGTATAATCAAATTTACTGTAAAAATCATTTCTTTTTCAGTTCATTTAAATTACATTAAACGGAGTTAGAAAATCTAGCTTAAAAATGAAGTTGAAGTTGGTTAAATTATTTCGATGAGTTGAAGTAATGGACAATTTTTCAAGTGGAATAATGTTAAAACTGAGCTGATTTCAGAAACAGATTCTTTTATATGGTATTTTTATTGAAATGTTAGTCCAAAATTCCAGTTCCAGTAACTTTATTATAATTTGAAAGAATAAAAAGCTCATCGCTTTTGCAATATTAATACTCATTCTTTCTTCACTCTTGTTTCACAGTATTTAATGCCACAACTGTATGCATGAAATTTCACAGACAAAGTTTTGCAGAAAATTCTCTCAACATGAACATGAAACTCATTTCTCCTGGTGTACTCGGCCGTCAAACACCTCCGGTTCCCAACATATAGGAATCATCTTACCTTGTACAGCATCAGGAGGAACATAGCATCGGACATGCTGAGCGGGACCGTCTTTCTGAAACACACACACGTCCCTGGCCGTATCTCATCATCCTTTAGCTGGGAGGGAGTTCCAGATTGACGGAGAGAGGCTGTGTTTTCCAGGCGTGTGACGCGTGTGTTTTCTCGCGGTGCTCCAGTGTTTTCCTGCCCAGTTTCATCTCACTTGTTCCCGAGTTGAGCTGTCATGAGCTTCTCGTGCGAAACGCTCTCTCTCTTTGTTCTTGTGTGGATGAACAGATGAGAGAGGGCAGTTCAGTTACCAGCGGTACCTCTTTTTAATTAGCCAAAGCCCTGTTAACCAACTCCATGAGCTCTTTTCTTGGATTCTCAGTCCTAAACTTCAGGTGTTCAAAGAGTTCCTGACCTCCTTCTGCTTCTCCCGAGATTAGAAAGATGATCAAAACTGGGACGTGAAGTGCCTTAGAGTGCTAAAGTGATGTTTTGAGCTGCGAAGCCTTAAGCGTGTGTTCTCAGACAGACGAGAGCGCTTGTGTTTGGTGGGAGTCGCACCGCCCAGCACTGATGCTCCAGAGGCAGAAGGCTTCCCTTGATTCCCTCCAACTCGCATATCAATGCAGTGCAGGTTGCCTGGCAACCGTCTCAGGACCGCCACACAATGCCTGACGACAAGAAACGTTTATGACAGCGGCCTTTATGAGGGGTAGGGTCTCCCTGCTTTTAATGCTCTCACCGTCTGCTGGGAGCGGTCAGCGTTACCAGAGGTGCGTGTGGAACCTGAAACCCACCCTCAGCACCGCCGTCGCTTACCCAACATCCTCTGCTCTCAAAGCAGGGATACGCCACTACTGTTAACAAATACGCTGGAACTTTCTTTTAATACATAATGCTCTGTAAACAATGTAAAATCTTTTTTTTAACTTAAACGAGACAAGAATGGCAAATGAGAATTCAAATTTACAGGAAGATATATATATATATATATATATATACACAAAGATATTTTCTTGGAAATTAAAAAGTAATTACTTTAGTTACTTGGAAAAGTAATCTGATTATGTAAATTGCATTACTTGTAATGCATTACCCCCTACTCTCTCTCTCTCTCTCTCTCTATCTCTCTATATATTTTCAATTCTAGTGATAAAGTGCCGTATTTTTTGACATACTCTCTGATGTTCATTCTTGCGTCTTTCGAGTTTAACCTAGACGTAAAAAGGAAGAGTTGATTGTTTTTTTCTTTGAACTCATGTATTGGTCTGTCACAATACATTAAAGAGTGTAAACGACATTTATTGTTTGAATTCTGTAATACAATCCACATAACTTATCATAATGATATAAAACTAGTCAAAATTTAATTTTGTGTGGATTATAATCATGTTCGTACATTACAGTCTCATTGCGAGCAACTCAAAATGATACCACGGCATTTGTGCCACCTTTAGGTAATCAACAGCATGAATGATATTGCTTTTATACAACATTTCAATAAACAAGAAGTAAATATTGAGTAACTTACATTTTAGACACTGTTAGTTTGTGTATTTTTCTCTGCCAATGAAAACAGTTCCGTATTAAACAAAGTCAAAGCAAAATTTCTCAGAGCAGTTTACTGAATGATTCAGTATTTTGAACGAATCGGTTAGTGAATGATTCAATGACTCAGTTGTTCACTTGTTTTCTTGCAGAAAAATTCAGCCTGCGTCCCAATGTGCATACTATCCATCCTAAATTCTATGTGATAGTTATTTTCAAAACTATTTAGGGCAGATAGGGTGGATAGTATGCACATTGGGACACAGGGTCAGTGTTTTAAACAAATCAGTTGAGTGAATGATTGATTCAAAGACTCAATTACTCATGTTTTTACTTCCCAAATGATTCGGCATTTTGAACAAATCAACTGACTGAATGATTCAATACTCAGTTATAAAAGAGTAATTTTTACTCAGTTATACTATTAGTGTAATGATGTCATTTGCATTGAAAATCCCTAGACAATTATATATTCTCTATATACTTTATATAACCTCATTGCTTTGCAGTATACTTTATTGTCCCTAAAAGGGAAATTTTAAGTGAACTCAATAGCCAACATCACCTTATACGCCTAAAAATATTAAAAATATACCATACGCACAAAACAATATACATCAATACACACCCACACAAATATCTAAGTTAAAAAATGCAAATGCTTTGTATGTAATTAGTCGCAGTGTATTTTTAATCTATTTTACCTAATTTTGATACGTGCTAAAATAATGAATCATGTTATTTGCAAACACAAATTACATGTGTTTCCATTAGTCAAAAATAATAGAATAGACTCAATTTTTTCCCCTAATCAAAAACTAATACTGTACTGCGGCTTAAATAGGTTTAATTTTTAATTGTATGACACCAATCAAAGTCAGGCTTCTGCTCCATAACGTTTATACAAATGAGATAACTTCATAGTCCAAGCTTACTGATCCTTGATGTGATTAGATTTATGCGTTACACAAATTGTGCGTCCTACATTTTTAAATGCACAACAATTCATTGTAGGTGGGATGTTAATGGAAAAGTTTAGCATAGAAAAAAAAAAATCAAAACAAATTGGCTTGAGCTTGCTTTTCTATCGCCCATGCAATGGCCTGGAATAGACAGCAATAAAAATGGAAATGCAAAGGAAACATTTGCCCGACTAAAATCACTAGCACGCATAATTTTATTGCTTACTCTGTGTCCTCTCCTGTCTGAGATGAACTTACTTCAAACTACTTTCACCACTACATTTATAACAATTAATCAAATAGAACAACGGGTTCACTCTGAACAAACTGCTGTCTTAATCACGCAGGACTAATTTAGAAATGCAGCTCAGCCAAAATCCATGCATGCAGCATGCCATGTTGTTTAAAAAAATCCCATAGTTCTCTAGCGTTTTCAGAGCCGTGGGACTCACCTGCCCATGCCTGCGCCGACCCACGCAGCAGAAAGAAGTTTGCATGTGTTTGCAGAATAAAGACAACAGGACCTTGAAATGGCCCAGAGCAATGCGATTAGTCCTTTCATCCTAAGTGTTTCTGACCAAGTTGAAAAGGGAATTCCAGACATTAAGCACCGGCTCAAGAGAAGAGGAGGGGGAACTGGCCATCTACCGCGAGCAGCACAATTTTCACTTGGCCAAATATAAAAACACTGACCTTGCTGCAAAACCTAAAAAGCTACCATAGGCCTCTATCCTGGAGTGTTTCAAAAAACATGGGACACTGGAAACACTTTTAACCAGGAGAATGGATACAGTCAGTACAGTATTATCCTCTAATGCAGTGCATCTCAACTGGTTTTGCTTCAGGACCCAGGTTTTTTTTTTTTTTTTATGATACAAAGTTGAATTTCAATGTTTTCATGCTTTCAGCAACCAATAATTCACCTCACAAAGCACAAAACTGTGTCCTCACCTGCCAGTGAACTCTTATATACAGTAATGTAGTCTGGATCTACCTTTGTAGTTTTGTTTCTGGATTTTGAGGGTGATGAAATGTCAAATGTCACAAGTGATCAAAATACCATAGAATTTGATTGGCACATGACCTTTGACATCAGCAACAAAAAATATAGAAGCATTTGGAAAACATATGGAAGATTTTACCTCTCTTTTAAAATATTCATTTGCATTAAAGTATTCATTTTGCTTGAATAAAGGCTATTCATTTTGCTATTCTAACTATATATGTTTTAGCTGCATTTTAATATTTGTATTTAACATTTTATTTATTTATTTATTTTGCATGTAACATTTAATTTGATTTCAGATTTATTTCAATTAACAAAGATGTTTTAGTTTTAGTTAACATTAATAACCCTGTAATAGACTAGAAATAATTTTAACTGCAATAATACTAACTCCTAAAGGCCAGTAAATTCAATTCAGTTTAAACTATAAGATTTAATTGATATTGAAGAGCATATTATGCACATTCTCACAGACCCAAACAAAAAAATTGACCATGACATAAAAAATACTTTATTTCAGCCAGTTGCCAAGACTACATTTCTCAGTTTCATAGTTTAACTTGAAGTAAAATAACTCTAGACTAAATAAACTAAAACTAATTAATATAAATTAATGAAATTAATAAAAAAATAATGAAAATGACAAAAACGCAACAAAAAAGTTAAGATTAACTTTAAAACATGAAAGTGAAAACGAAAAACACAATTTAATCTATTTCAAAATTTAATTTAATTTTTATTTTATTATATTTTGCAAACTTAGAAGTCACAAAGTTCTAAGTAAAGAAATTTATTTTCAGCAGTAATCGCATTTGCAAATAACCCAATATACTTCTTGAAAGTCCTAGGTAGGATGTAGCATCTGTAGAATTAAACCTAGAATTAAAGTCGACTATAATTCCTTGTAAGACGTAATTGCTGTATTTTCCTTCTTACTTTGCAATGTAATGGTTGCTCTTCTGAAATGAGGCAGACAAATGCAACCTCGTATGAGACTCGTCCATTTCTGTTCCTCATTAAATATGATTTTTCAGTCCTGAATTATTAACTCTGGAAAAGTCTTGTTTCTCTTCAGTCCACAAACACACATGCAAAATGTCTCATGAAAGCTCAGTGGAAAACAGGCTAATGCATAATTTTCCATCTTCTGGTACTGATATAGGTACCAGTAGGATCTTCCATGGCACTCGCTCATGGACGCACATCTGGCCATGTCATGTTCAGCCCTAATGAGGATAAATGACACCAGTGATAGACGTCTGTGAAGGGAACAGCCAACACACCAGTCCCAGACAACTCTATCCATGAAGAAAAGACGTTATTCATCCAGATAAACAAATCACATCTTGAGAAAAGTCTCACGTCTGGTGCTTCATGTTGTTCAGGCCTCAATAATAGATGTTCCTGTAGCTCAGCTGGAAGAGTGTTTTGTTGCAACATGAAGGCCATGGCTTTAATTCCCAGTGAACGTTCATAAATCTATATCTTATGTAGACTGCAAACTTCATTCTGAGAGAGATTAATTCACTGGAATGTGGTTTGAAACTCCACCTAGATTCAAAAGCTATTGACTTGGATTTAGCCTACAGACTTAACAGTCTTCAATTGAGAAATGTTTCTACTGAATATCACAATATACAAGAAGTTTCACATTCTATTTTTGTCTTTCAGTCTTTTCTCCTCTGAGAATGTGCATTATTTGACCTTCAATATGAATGAAGTTTTAATAGTGTAGTTGACCCAAAATTGAAAATTCTGTTTTATCATTTACTCACCCTCAAGTTTTTCCAATCTTGTATTTGTCACGATTTCACTCGGAGACGGAAGCCAGGAACGGGGAAACGAGGAGTAAATCAAAAACAAGAGTCTTTAATGACATCCAAACTGAAGAGTACAAATGACAGGCAGGGAACACAGACGCGACAGACAAGAATGACGTGTAATATTGGACACCAAACACAGGGTAAGACACACTATAAATACACAACGTAATGAGATAATTAAACACACAACTGGAACATAATTAACTAATAATGAAACAAATGACAGGAACAGGAAACAAACCAAATATGGGCAAACAAGAGGAAGGGAAACACAAGACAACCCTGACATCACGCCCCCATGGTGGGTCAGGGAGTTCAGGAGGCCATGGTGGTGCCGGGAGTTCAGGAGGCCATGGCGGTGCCGGGAGTTCAGGAGGCCATGGCGGTGCAGGGAGCTCAGGAGGCCATGGCCGATGCAGGGAGCTCCCGACTCTGCTCAGGGGCTTGAGCCATCACTGGACTCTGGTCCGGGGCTTGAGCAATCACTGGAGCGAACTTTGAGGAGCAGGCACTGGAGGGCATTCTGGAAGGCACTTACGAGGAGCGGGTACTGGAGGGCGCTCTGGCGCTGGAGCCCACGACATCCCCTCATACTCCACCAATATTCCAAGGGGTACATATGAGGTGGACGGTGGGCTTGAGTGAGCCGCGGATGGCGGCGGGCATGACTTCAGAGCCGCGGACGGCGGCGGGCATGAGGGAGCCACGAACAGCGGCCTTGACTTCACCGCGGGTGGCGGCAGGTTTGGCAGCCGAATCAGGCTGTAGTCTGTCCAGCGGGCGGGTACCAGCCGCAGACGGCGGCGGCCTTGAGCGAGCGGCGGATTTGCCATTGTGGCAGGAGAAAAATCAAGCAAAACAAAAACTCTTCAAAAACCGGAAAAAAACACGGGGAAAGGAAGCGCCACTTACTCATTCTGTGGTCCAGTATTCTGTCATGATTTCACCAGGAGATGGAAGCCAGGAACGGGGAAACGAGGAGTAAATCAAAAACAAGAGTCTTTAATGACATGCAAACTGAAGAGTACAAATGACAGGCAGGGAACACAGACGCGACAGACAAGAATGACGTGTAATACTGGAAACCAAACACAGGGCAAGACACACTATAAATACACAATGTAACGAGATAATTAAACCCACAACTGGAACATAATTAATTAATAATGAAACAAATGACAGGAACAGGAAACAAACCAAATATGGGCAAACAAGAGGAAGGGAAACACAAGACAACCCTGACAGTATTCGTTTCTTTCTTCTGATGAACACAGAAGACCATATTTTGAAGAATATGGGTAACCAAACGGTTTTTAGAACCCACTGACTTCCACAGTATGGAAAAATATTATGGCAGTCAATCGGGACAAGCAACTTTTTTAACAACTGTGTTCAACAACAGAAAGAAACTCATACCAGTTTGGAACAACTTGAGGGTAAAGACACAAAATTTTGACCCAATTCTCTGACCTTTAGTTAGCTGTTAACAAAAAGTAGTAGTGAGCATAACAAAAATATGCTCTAAGAATGTTGTCCTAACGTTCCTGTTAAGGTATGAAAACGTACTCGGTTACTTTCGTAACCTCGGTTCCCTTAGATATGGGGATATGGGAACGAGTACTGCTTCGTAAGACGCTTGTATGGGAAAAACCCCATTTTTCCTCTTCAACTGAAGCCTTTTCAATCACGCAGTGAAACTGCACGTCCATTGGTTCGTGCAGTGCTATAATAAAGAAACAATGGCTCGGCGGCGGCGACGAGCGAGCCTCTGGCTGAGCAGCCTTCCTGTGGCTATATAAGCGGCCGCTTCGCCGCCGCATCTCAGATTTCTTCGAATGAACCGACTGAGTCGTGCAGCTCATAGCACGGCCAGGAACGCAGTACTCATTCCCATATCTAAGGGAACCGAGGTTACGAAAGTAACCGAGTACGTTCCCTGTCGATATTCTCACTCGTACTGTGTCGTAAGACGCTTGTATGGGAACCAGTACAATCACGCCGTGCTATGATGGGGAACGACTCAAAACCAAGACTCCCATGGGAGAAGACCAAGGGGAGTCAATGGAATACACCAAACACAGGCTGAGCCATCAGGGTCATCCGTGGCCTGGGTGTCATCCCCTATAGTTAATACCTGGTATCCGTATAATATGGATCGTCCAGGTGAAGGAGGGATTTGAACAATGCTGGTCAAGTGAACCCATAAGACTGCTAAACTAGCCGGAGGCGGCAAACTAAGCAGAAAGGACTCTGGCCTGTAAGGCAGGGACGTCCAGGTTGTAAAACCTTACAAATGTGGACGGCGAGGACCAGCCGGCCGCCTCACAAATTTCCGAAATGGACACCCCGCTGGACCATGTCCAGGAAGAGGCGATGTCTCTGGTGGAATGGGCTCTGACTCCAATGGGGCACTGCAAGCCCAAGGAGAAGTATGCTAGGTTGATAGCATCCACTAACCACCTGGAAATTCTTTGCTTCGAAACAGGGTGACCTTTAACGCGGTTACCGAAGCTGACAAAAAGCTGTTCTGATCTCCTGTATGAGGCAGAACGCTCAATGTATACCCTCAGGGCCCTGACGGGGCAGAGCAGGGATAATTCCTGGTCATCCGTCGAAGGGGAAAGCGCGGAAAGCGCTATGACCTGGGCTCTGAACGGAGTGGAGAGCACCTTAGGTACATAACCCAGCCTTGGTTTCAGGACGACCTTGGAGTTGTTAGGCCCGAATTCCAGGCAAGCAGGGTTGATGGAAAGGGCCTGTAGGTCTCCTACTCGCTTAACCGACGCCAGCGCTAACTGCAGGGCGGTTTTAAACGAGAGTGATCTGAGGCTCGTGGTTTGCAATGGTTCAAACGGGGGGCCTTTCAAGGCCCTTAGTACGGTTGGTAAGTCCCAAGGTGGAACCGTACGAGGACACGGAGGGTTAATTCTCCTGGCGCCTCGTATAAACTGGACCACCGCACTATTCCTGCCTACCGATCGGCCAGCAATAGGGGCACGGAAAGCCGCTATGGTTGCCGCGTAAACTTTGATGGTGGATGAGGAGCGCTGTTTATCCAGTATCTCCTGCAGAAACGAAAGAACCACTGATACATCAGAGGTAACCGGATCTAAGTCACGGTCTTGACACCAAGCCGAGAAAATAGACCATTTCAGAGCATAGAGGCGTCTGGTAGACGGGGCTCTAGCTTCTGCCATAGTGTTTAAGACACGCTCTGGGAGGTCGAAAGGCTCCCGTTGAGCGGCCACACATGCAGGGCCCATAACTCGGCTCGTGGATGCCACAGCGTGCCGTTCGCTTGAAAGAGGAGGTCCCGTCTCAAGGGAATGGGCCACGGGGCTGCTTCGAGCAGCTGTAATAACTCCCACGGCTGGTTCCTCCAGAGGGGGGCTATTAGAAGAAGCTTGTGCCGTTGTTCCCTGACTCGTCTGAGTACCTGCGGTAGCAGAGCGATTGGAGTGAACGCATAGAGCGGGAGGCTGGGCCACTCATAGGCCAGGGCATCCGTGCTCTTCGTGAAAAAGGCTGGACAATGAGAGTTGTCTTCGGAGGCGAAGAGGTCTACTTGAGCTCTGCCAAAGACTTCCCAGATTTTCTGAACCGCGTGTATGACACCATGGACCTGCTGTCTGAGCGTATTAGCACATGGTGTCCCCTCATGTCCGGCAGGAAGAATTGACAGGCATGGCACACTGCTAGCATCTCTAGGCAGTTGATGTGCAGACCCGACTCTTCTTTGGACCAAAGACCGAAGGTCGGTTTGCCTTCGCACAGCGCTCCCCAACCCTTGTTGGAAGCATCTGTCGTGACAACCTTCCTTCTGTGTGCCGTGTCTAAGATCACACCCTGCTTCAGCCAGAGGGGATCCCTCCAACGCGCCAGGGCTGATACCCGACTCACCGTTATGCGATGGCGTCCGTGACGCCAAGCCGCGGAAGGAACCCTCTGCTTCAGCCAGAACTGGATGGGTCGCATGTGAAGCAGGCCCAACTGAAGTACTGGCGAAGCTGCTGCCATAAGGCCCAGCATTTTCTGGAAGGCCTTGAGCGGGTGAGCGGTCCCTTCCTTGAAGGAGGCCGCGCGGCGCTGAATCGTCATGGCTCGTTCCGCTGAAACAGTTGCTGTCATCTGCACTGAGTCGATAACTGTTCCCAGGAATGACACTCGTTAGCTGGGTGACAGTACGCTCTTAGCAAAGTTGACCCTGAGCCCCAGGCAATCTAAGTGGCTGAGGAGGAGGGTCTTGTGCGATGTTGAAACTGCCTCTGACTGGGCCAGTATGAGCCAGTCGTCGAGGTAGTTGAGGATGCGGATTCCCATCTGTCGCAGAGGGGAGAGGGCTGCATCCATGCATCACGTAAAAGTGCGGGGAGCCAGGGACAGCCCAAATGGAAGGACCCTGTATTGATATGCCACCCCCTCGAATGCGAATCTCAAGAATCGTCTGTGATGGGGGCTACCTGGATGTGAAAGTATGCGTCTTTCAGATCCAGTGACATGAACCAGTCCCCTGGGCATATTTGTGAGAGGATCTGCTTCAATGTGATCATCCTGAACGACCTTTTTACCAGGGCGTGATTCAGGAGTCTGAGATCTAGGATAGGTTGCAGGCCACTATCTTTTTTGGGGACGAGGAAGTAGCGGCTGTAGAAGCCTGACTCGCTCTGGGCTGGAGGAACGACTTCTATGGCTCCCTTTACCAGCAGATTCATCACCTCTGCGCACAGGACTTGAGCGTCCTCGCTGCGCACTGTGGTGGTGACCACACCGCGGAAGCGTGGTGGTCTTCGAGGGAATTGGAGTGAATAACCTCGTCTTATTGTAGCCATTACCCATTCTGACACACCGGGGATGGCCTGCCAGGCCTCGGCCTGTGTGGCAAGAGGCTGAATAGGTTTTAAAGACTGGCTGCATAAGGGCAGCATGCTTATGGTAGGCAGAAGAGGATATTTGCTCTCTTTTTGAAAATGTATGTGTTTTATTTTGCCCGCTATCACAGCGGTTGGACGCCCGGGTGCTAGAGTGGGCCCGTGGGGAACCAATAACACACTTTCCTCTGCACCCAGCGCTGAGCGGGGTGACAAGAGGCACATTAGAGGCTGCTTGCGGGATGGCCCGGCGGTAGCGAGACTCGAGCCCCTCCTCTTCCTGCCTGGCTGATCAGAAGGACTTCTGAGGCGCCAGATCCAAGGCGATCTTGGGCCGGGGTCCTTGGCACTTCGGGAAGGGGTAGCGTCTTGCCGAGCGGGAGCGCCCTCTATCCTGCCGATCCTTAGGAGGTCGGGGCTCGGGAGTGGCCGGCGTTGGCTTGGCGGGTTGCTGAGTCGGCGCAGGCTTGGGGCGACTAGAAGCAGCAGAAGAGCTGGCGCGTTTCGGGAGGAAGTGTCGCATCGTTTGAGACGACGACTTATTAGCCTCCGTAAAATGCTCTGCAAAGCCCTCCACAGCTGGCCCAAACAGGCTGTTCGACGAGACCGGAGCGTCGAGGAAGGGAACTTTATCCACCTCTTTCATCTCCGTCAACATGAGCCAAAGGTGGCGTTCCAACACTACCAAGGTGGACATCGACTGCCCGATAGCCTGGGCGGTGGCTTTGGTGGTGCGCAGGGCCAGGTCCGTCGCGCTCCTCAGGTCACTGAGTGAAGCTGCATCGAGACCGGTCTCCTCACTGGCGAGCATCTTGGCCTGGAAGACCTGGAGCACAGCCATAGAGTGCAGCGCCGAAGCTGCTTTTCCAGCTGCCGAGTAGGCATGTCCAGTGAGTGCAGACGTGGCTCTGCACGGCGTGGATGGATGGCTTCCCTCGCTTTCCATCCGATAGCCGTGGGTGGGCAGAGATGCGCGGCCACAGACTCATCCAGAGGGGGCAGGTGCTTGTATCCCTTCTCTTCAGCGCCGTCAACGGAGGTGAGGGCAGAGGAAGCAGAAGGACGGATGTGAGACGAGTAGGGGGCGCACCACGATTTAGTGAGTTCGTCGTGTACTTCGGGGAAGAAAGGGGACGAGCATTCGTGGGCGCTTTCTGGCGCCCTGGGAGAAACCACTCGTCCAGCCTGCTGCGAGACGGCTCCTCAGGCGGAGACCACTCGAGCCCGAGCTCACTGACAGCCTTAATCATCACACGGACGAGCTCCTCGTCCGTTCTGGGTCTGGGACTGTGTGAAGAGGACGGCGGCAAGAGGGCGGGGTCAGACACTGAGCCCGATAACTCCTCCGCGTCTGAAGCTGCCAGAGAAAGGCTGTCATCCATCTCATCGTCACTCCCACTGAACGAGATCATGCCGCTCGCAGCCGCGGAGGGATGCTGATCAGGTTGAGTGAAGAGGACCAGCGAATCCTCTCTCTGCGGTGACTGCGAGGCACGCGGCCACTGAGCCGACATGAGCTCGCTCGTCTCCGGCCGCTCGAATCCTCTGCCCCGCTGTCTTTTCCTCGCAGGTCCCTGGGAGGAAGAAGATGGGAGGGCGCGAGGGGTGGAGTCGCTTTCTGAAAAGAAAGCTATCCGCGAGCGCAGAGAGGCAAGACTGAAACTCTCGCAATGAGAGCAGTCAGTCCTGCTGAGCGCAGTCAGCATGGGATTTCCCCAAGCATGACATACACTCAGCGTGACCGTCATCAGCGCGCAGGGGAGTCCTGCGCATCTTACAATGATGGCGCGGCATTTGAAACAACGTTGTCAAAATTTGCTCTTTTGTTAGGCTCTTTTAGGTAGTCACTGGATGGCGGCAGGGGATAGACCGGGATCTGTGAGCTGAGCGCTGCAAAAGGTCCAATTCGGCTGCTGAGGTGTTTCAACAGCGAATCTCGGCGTCAGCGAAGAGTCAGCGAAGAAGAAGCTTCGTCACTGAAGAGAAGAAATCTGAGATGCGGCGGCGAAGCGGCCACTTATATAGCCACAGTCCCCGCCCGTTTTGGCGGGCTATGGCGGGCTGCTCAGCAATAGGCTCGCTCGTCGCCGCCACCGAGCCATTGGTTCGTTTTTATAGCACTGCACGAACCAATGGACGTGCAGTTTCACTGCGTGATTGAAAAGGCTTCAGCTGAAGAGGAAAAAAGGAGTTTTCCCCATACAAGCGTCTTACGACGCAGTACGAGTGAGAATATCGACAGGGAACTTTATTTCTAAATGTTCTCTGAATGTTCAAAATGTTAAAAAAAAAAAAAAAAAAATCTTTTAAAACGTTTTTCTTGGTTCTTGCAAAAGTTATAGAAAACATTAAACAAACATTCCATTTTATAATTTTGCAAGCATTATGGGAATGTTACTTTTAAATACGTTTTTGAATTTGTTACTTTTTTGGAATGTTCTGAAAGAACTAGTAAGTAGTAACATTTAAATATGTTACATGAACGTCCAATTAAAACGTTTCAGACAAATGCTCCATGAACACAGTATAAAGTTTTGAGAACGCTATTAACTCTTTCCCTGCCAAACACGGAAATTTCCAGGTTTCCGCGTTCTTGCTGTTATATGCTCGGGGGTGCTATTACGCATCTCCTGAATGAGTCTAGAATGTACCAATCAAAAACACAGAAGAAGAAGAGGCAGAAATGAGTAATCTCATATGTAAGCATATGTATATGAAAAATAGTGCAATCATCAACGCTAACCGCATAACTGTGAAATGTCGATCCAGGAAGGCAAAGGAAGAGATAAAGGACTGTGCAAGCTTTGGAAGTGCTGATGGAAGCCATCTACTGCATCTTTGCTTTGATCATAGTACTAAATACGATCCAGAAGCAATTTTCTCAGCTTTTTGCTCAAAATGTAGCTTTTTTTATGAAACCTACCTACATTCAAGTATTGATTAAAAAAGAATGCTTGAAGCTAGAATAAAAACAGATTTGTTTGTTTGTTTGTTTGTTTAAAAGTAGAGGTCCTGTTCTTCATTTTGGTGCATTGCATGTTCAGATATTCATACAACAAAATATTCAGTGAAAATCATCAAAAATGCTGAACGAAATAATAATAGCTAATAATAATAATAATCGTTTATGTCAGGACTGTGGTGACAGCAGCGCGGACAATCACTTAGCTCGCTCTCATAGTGTACCATATATAATGGGAAAACATATAGTTTTTATGACATATGTCGTTATTACGAGAAAAAATATGTCGTTTTAATCAGAAAAGATGTCGTTTTAATGAGATAATTATATAACTTTTACGACATAACATCTCGTTTTTACGATAAAAGATGACGTTTTAAATGAGAAAACATCTCGTTATTACGAGAAAAGAAATATTTTTAACAAGATGATTGTCGTTTTAAAGACATCTCGTTATTACGAGAAAAGATATCGTTTTAACGAGAAAACATCTCGTTTTAACGAGAAAAGATGTCATTAAAATGACATAACATCTCGTTATTACGACATAATTGAGTGGAAAAAATAATGTGTGTGTGACAGCAATGCGTCACCGTACAGAAGTGTAGTTTACAAAGTGACTGTCAACTACTGGTCTGGCATGCATAATACAGTGTTTTTAGTCGTTTTCATGGATCTGTGTGAACGGGGATCATTTGACAACAAAACTTTTCAAAAACACAAAGAAAAAACTTTTCAGTTTTTAGTGCATTGTTGCTGTGAAAACATGCCCTTATTTTCAGCGTTAATCGACAGAATGCCAGAGAATTTGCAGATAACCCAAAATACTCATTAAAGCCCATGTCTCTCCTGTTTTCCTTACATTCCAGCTTATCAGAGATTTCTGAACTCCAGCGGGACTTATGCATGAGCAGTTGTGTGTCTGGATGGTTGTTATACACTCATTCGGCCTCAGGAAAATCTCCGTCCCTGGAGAGAAACAATGTTCTGTTCTGTACCTGCAAGCATTTCTTACTTCAGAGCGAGAGCTGTTCGATAAAAACACCAAAACAACAACTAACAGTCATAAATGGAAAAACATCTTACAAATGAGGCCAGATTCACTTGCATAAGCAAGTTAAAGGAATAGTATATTCCATATATATCCAAACCGGTACATTTCTTCAGATTTGTACGGTTGTTTTTTTCCATGCGATCACAATGAACTTGTGCCGAGGCTCTGACGTGAGGGTGAGTAAATCATGTCAGAATGGTCTTGTTTGGGTGGACTGTTACTTTAAATGTTTCCTCTGACTCTGACTGAAGTTTGAGATGCATGAACGCAGGATTCTCCAAAGATCGTCCTCTGGTTACTCTCGCTGCATCTCACATCCTGAGACATCAAACGGCTGTCAGACTCAGAACATGAAAGTGTGTTTGCTGGGAAACTCACACTGTCTGAGCCACTTTCATTCTCCTGAAAACAATCCAGACATGGAGACTTGACCCATCCAGCATATCCTGTGCGAAATATCCTGTCACTCTCACATGTCATACAATCAAACGCACTCACAGTTTGGGTTTTATACAGTAGAAAGCAAGTTAAATTCACTATCATGCTACTTCTTTTATTTGCTGCTACCAAAGTCATTATAACTAAAACTAAAATTAAAATATTTAAAAACATTTTGGTTATTTGAAATTAAATAAACATTAACTGAATTAAAATAAAATTCTAAAAAAAAAAAAAAAAAAAAATAGTTCAGCTAGTTGCAGAGGTAACATTTCTTATTTCAGTTTAATTTGATATACTAAAATAATTGAAAATTAAAACTGAAATAAAGCATAATATATATATATATATATATATATATATATATATATATATATATATATATATATAGACAGACATAACCTACTAAAACTGACAAAAACAACAAAATTACTAATTACTAAACTTAAAGTTAAAATGAAAATGAAAACTCTATAATAATTTAAATATACTCTATATGAAATACTATAGTGTTATTTTGTTTTAAAAATATCACTAAATATAAAATGTTTAAATATACTTTATATCAAATACTATAATATTTTATTTTAATAATATCACTAATGTAGTGTTATTTTATAATATTAATATGTTATTTTTCCTCATGAACACCAGTTCAAGACACCAAAAAGACAGAAAACTTATATTAAAATATTATATTTTAAAATATAATATTTTTTATATATTTTATAATAGTCAACATATTTTACTTGAAAATATGATTCATATATTAGTCATATTTTATTATATTAGTATATTAAATATATTGCAAAAAAGGCTTATTTATTTTTATAGGAAATAAAAGTTTTAAATTCAGTAATTTTTTTAAATTACTGGGGTCACTGAGATGTTGGTTTCTCTTAACATACTTTCCTTAGATCCAATTAGAAACTATATGTATTTTTTCTGTTTTATTAGTTTTAATACACAGAAATCAATATGTTTGAAGTTTTTAATGAGCACCATGCTTAAAGTAAATATATAATTGTATTTAATAATTATTTCCGAAAATATTCTACTGCAATATTTACTATGGTATCACATGAAGAACTATAACTTAAATAATAATAGTAGTAATAATAATAAAGAAAGAAACATTTGAAAATGTTTGCATATATATCTGTTGTTTGCATATATATCTGTCAAAACCAAAATGGATGTAGAAGAATCTGTCAGGTTCTAGCTGAATGATCTGGAGCGAGCAGATATTACCATAAAACATGAATCTGTCTTACTGCAGGATTAGTGCAACACGAACCCAGATACATCTGAAGATTCTGGGTATTAAAAACGCTATGAGAAATCCCAGGCCTGCCGACTGGACCGCTGTGAATGCGGGATAATTCTGAGGCTTTAACAATGCTACTTCTCCAGGCGAGATAAGGCTCATCTCTCTCAGGCTCTGAGATTAGAGGATGCGAGTTTGGCAGCGGTTCAGTCCGCTCCTCCTGATCTCCAGTACGTCAATACCTCAGCAGGTGGAGTATCGACTTTCACACCAGAGAACCGTCTGAGTTTAGCCAGAGGAAACCTGGAGATGTCGGAGACACAGAATGAGGTTTTTCTGTTTTCAAAACACACACTGATGTCTGCTGTCAGAAATAAGTGCTACAATGCAAAGGATTGTGTTGTTCCAGAGCGGTTTGCTCTTTCATAACTCAGGAGACAAAACAAACAAAAATGCAAAGTCTGAGGCGCGTTTTACAAAAGTTGAATGTCTTTTAACTTGAAATGGCCTTCTAAAAACGTGGAGCTCATGAAAGTCTAGCGTGTTTGCATTGAAAATCATGAACAAAGTAGTGAATTGCAATTCTGTAACACTGCCTCATCAAGCTTCAAAGCACTTATGAATCTTTGTGCTTCAGAGCTTGTATCAAACTCGGCAGGTAACGTGATTTCAGCAAACGAGGCTTTGTTACGCCAAACCCTGCATAATAACACACAAAACAGACACTACAAATTTTACACAACCTTCAAACTTGATGGTATTTAATAGGTTACATTTAATAGCTTACACTTTCATGAAAACATTTGCAGTTAATTTGTAAAAGCTGTCATACTTGTTTGAGTTTTCGTTGCATTCACGCCGTTTTTACCAGCAGGGGCCAGTCTGTGGTGTTTCAAACTTTTTGTAACAGTGAATCATTTCACATTTAATTGATTCGAAGCTTCGAAAAAAGGACAAAGGAACAAATAGAACAAAGGGTGAGTTGCCATGTCCGTTTCCATTCACGCAAACCGGTTCTGTTTAATGATTTGGTTAAAAGATTCATGAAACAGCTTCAAACTCTTGTTTGCGGTTTGAATCAAACTCAGTTATTGAGTTCACAACTGACTCACTCAATGAACTATTTCTGCCTCAAAATGAACCGGGAAGCATATCATTTAGGTTCACGAGACTTGTGCGCCCTAAGTGGCTTATATGTGGTGAATGACCAAAGAAAATTAGATTTACATGTGGGAGAAAATTTAATTCTAGATAATACCCAAGTTTCAGAGTTAGGCCTTTGGACGGGGCGTGTTGATGTGAAACAAGGTGGCAAAAAAAGTGTTAATAAAGCTAATGAATGTTTTGATAATGAAGTAAGTTGAATTTTTTGTGGTGTAGTTCAGGAATATTCAGACACTATGAAATGCTTATAGACAAAGTTAATCACTCACATTTCACATTTGACTGGTGGAAAATAAATGCTTTTTTTATATATCCCATGCATAAACAAGACACAGAAATTAAATTAACATTACAATAAATAAAATCTAATGCAAAATAATAGAATATTATGAATGTAATAAAAATGAATGCCCAAATTTGATAGGAGCTTATTAGATGAGCTTGAAGAAATAAGTATAACCGAATTTTACTTACAATTTTAATATTAATAATTGTAAACAAGAATAAATATTCAAAATAGAGTGATATTTATATGGCAGAAATAAAATTAGGATCATTAGAGTGATAGCATCATTTTGGGATTAATTTATAAAAATGAACCAGAAAAAAAGCTAGTTTATATATCTTAAATCATTATCTTCATACTAAAGACATTAAATGAAAAGCAGCTGAAATCTTACGTTTCTACGGAGTTCTGAGGATTTTACCACGTTATGACTTTATATGGTTGCTAAAGTGCTTTTGGTGATTGCAAGTGGTTGCTAAGAAGAGATTAATAAATTAAAAGCTCAGATAATTTGCTGGTGGAAGGATTTGATGGGAAATGTTTAACTTCATATTGAGATCTCAGATTTTCGATTACAGTTTTTGGTGATATTATAAAGTCTGAGCTCAGTTTAAAATATTCAGATTTCTTTTGAAACTCTAGAGGAGACACATGTGAGATGCAATTTTTTTTCTCAGACTTCAGCAAAATCTCCATTGGCTCTATCTTATAGCTGCAGGAGAAACGATTAAGACATTAAAGAGATCTCATTTGTGATTTTTCATTCCTACAGGAAACTTCATAAATGAAATCAAAACGATTGTTTTGGAGCAAAGTGACCCACTTCTTTTTAGGCTGCATTTTATCTCACTACATCACATAATGGCTCATCCAGAAGTTTTCATCGAGCATAATTCACTTGCTGAAAGACTTGCTGAAATCTGACCATTTCTTTGTGTTTCTCCGGGGAAATCACATTTCTGGATTCTTTTGCAGAGCTGCTGAGCACATTAAATGTAAATCTTTACGCTTTAGACGTCATCTTCTGAACGAGACGTGTAATTACGTCCTGTAGAATATGCTGCTGATTACTTCACTGTTGTCCACTTTGTCAGCACTGCCCATTTAATTACAGGTCTGACAGAATGGATGTCCCAGCACTAAAGTTTCACCCGTTTTGCTCGTCTGGAATTATAACGGGATGAATTCTGTCCATGCCGTGAGAGAAATGGCTATTCAGCCATGGCTCAATAAAGAATCCCAGTGTAAAACATGTCAGTTTTTGAGATGATAAACATGTTTAATTCCAGCATGCTTGACAAGATGCGGAGAATATGCATGAGTGAGTATGCATTATTTAAGGTGCTGTGCTGCGGTAAGCGCTGGTTTCTCTGTTAATCTAGCAAGCGTTCCCTTGTGCTGACTGCGCTTGTATCTAAAGTAAAGCGCTGTGATTCGAGTCTTATATCAGAATCGCGTGCAGTGCTTGCATATTTCATAGCCCTAAGCAAAGGGGAGAACTGGTCATCTGCTTTGATGCGATGCACTGCCCTGCAGCATAATAAGAGACTGACCACTGATACAAACCCTGAAAAGACTCCAGTAATCTCACACACATCTTCTCTAGAGTTTCAGAAGAGTCGCAAACTGTGCTCAGATTTGCCAAGATGCCAAAGTCAGCAAAGGAAACTCAATATGAATTCAAACATTTCTCAATAAAGCTGCGCTTTATATCCATTTTATGAATCTAAACTCTTACTGAAAACTTTTGACTTGTTTGTGTCCATTTTTCTTAAGAAATTTTAGGAGAATCATCTGTCATAATGTGCTAAAAATATAGTCTTTCAAGATGTAGTTTGTTTCTTCATCAGATTTGGAGAAATGTATTCCATCACTTGCTCACCAATGGATCCTCTGCAGTGAATGGGTGCCATCAGAATGCAGCTGATAAAAACATTGCAATAATCCACAAGTAATCCGCATGACTCACGTCCATCAGTTAACATTTTGTGAAGCTGAAAAGCTGCCAGTTTGTAAGAAACAAATCCAGTGTTAAGATGTTTTTAACTTCAAACTTTTTTCCCCCAGTGAAAAAGTCCATCTCCTGTTATCTCTCACATCAAAATCCAGCAACATATTTGTTTAGAGCTGTTTTAGACTGTTTTTGGCTTGTAAATGGTGCTTGATCTGTGCAGATTTCTCTGCTGTTTCAGCTGTTTGGAGTCTCATTCTGACGGCACCCATTCACTGCAGAGGATCCATTGGTGAGCAAGTGATGGAATGCTACATTTCTCCAAATCTGATGAAGAAACAAGCTCACCTACATCTTGGATGGCCTGAGGGTGAGCACATTTTCAGCAAAAAAAAAAATATATATATATATATTTTTGGGTGAACTATTCCTTCAACATTTATTCATTTTCATGTAGCAGAATGTTCATGCTGCTCTTTTCAGTCTGTTCCCTATATGTACAAGTCATATGCACTGATTTTGTGGTGTTTTTTCCTCCTTTTTGGAGGTTGACAGCATCTGTCACCATTTATATTCATTGTATGGAAAAGACCAAAAACATCACACCTACTTTTGTGTTACACTGAAGAAAGGAAGTCATTCGGGTTCGAAATGCATGACATGAATCACAGAATTTTCATTTTTGGATGAACTATTCCTTTACATTTGATAATTTTTGGGTGAACAATCTCTTTAAGCCTCTTATTTGCCCAAGAACTATCAAACTAGAGTCATATCAATATATGTGACCCTCTATGTGATTATATTCTCTAGACGTGCACTAGAGAAACTATAAAAAGCAGATGATATTTCGATTGCACACAGCACAGGTGAAACAGCTTGCGGCTTGTGCACTTGCTCAGTGTGTGTGTGTGTGTGTGTGTGTGTGTGTGTGTGTGTGTGTGTGTGTGTATGTTCGGAGTTTTAATGACGTCCTGAGACAGCAGATGTTAATGAGATGGAGTTCTGAATATCTCACACTAACTGCATTTCAGGTGAGCACTTGCTACTTAAACAAGCTTTACTTGAAGCTTTAGAGTCCTTATCCATTATTTATTAAGAGCCAGAAATTAAAACCTGCATCAGCAATAACCTTTATTAATATTCATCGCAGAATCTGGAAGAATTTAGTGTGCTTTGTGGCATTATTTGGCCACTATAAATCATTTGTGACATCTGGTGACTCCTTTCAAATGAGCATATTCTGCATTGGACTGTTAAATATGAGTCATAAATAACTATTTAATTTGACATGAAGTTGTATCTAATGACAAGCTGGTGGTTTAGAAACTGGGATAATCTCAATAACGGCTGAACAATGTCTATTCTTTCCTCAATGTTCTTAAACATCTCAACCAGGATGAGCAGTCTGAACAATCTTCATTTACCATGTTTGATTAGAAGCTTTTCAAAAAGTTGAAAGTGTCTCATGGCGATTTGAGATTCTGTGCACGTCGCTTCTCTTTTTCATAATAGCGAGCCTTTGAGACTCTTGAAGCTCGCTGCTCTATCTGCAAAACTGGTTTCATCAGCACCTTTTAAAGAATTCATTAAGGTCCATGGGTCACATTGACTGTCATATCCCTCCTTTTTTATAATTTTCTGGAATCCCATTAAAATGTTTATCTATTTTCATCCTCAGCCTATCTGTTGTCAATGGATATTTGCAGTTACAGTCCTGAAATTGAGTGTTGTTTGGACACTGAGTGTTGTATTGTCCATCATTGTCACAGTTTTGCATGTGTTTGAGTAAAAAATGCCATTAAAATGTGAATTGACATGCTTTTATACGTGAGTTGTGCGAAATGCTCTCATATACGTGAGTGAAAGTCTTTGAAAACATATCCATGAGTAGTGCTGGGTAGTAACTGATTACATGTAATCTGGATAACATAATCAGATTCCAAAAATTAAGTACTTGTATTACATTTTAAAATGCTTATAATCAGATTACAGTTACTTTTTTATGGATTAGCCTAAATGATTATATTATTTACACAATGGAAGTAAATTATTCATCCTGTATGACTTTGGGCGTGTAATGTCAATGTTTCATGTTTATTCATGTTTGTTCATGTAATGCAGGGATTCCCAAATGTTTTTGTCAGCCAAATGCCTTAAAATAAAATATTTACTTGAAATATCTCTGAGGAAGTTAATATTTCGAATAATTTAACAACACGTTAGTTAATGGTCACATAGACATGCAAGTAAGCAAATTAAATATTTATATATTTAGTGTTCAAGTGTGTAAATTATTTTTATTTTACTTGTTTTAAAAATGAATTATTAGCTTTTTATCAATTCACTGCAAACCCACTGCAATTCTTATATTAACCCCAGTTTAGGAAACCTTTGTGTAATGTAATGTTCAGTGTATTTTATGATGTTAATATCAGAAGATTGAATATATTTTTTTATATCAATATACTACATTTAATGGTAAGTTTAAAACAGTTTGATTAAAAAAAAAGTAATCCAAAAAGTAATCAGATTACACAAAATGAGTAAGCTAGGTTACGTTACTAAGTACAGTTGTGTCATCATGTGATCTGTAATCAGTAATGGACTATAATTTGTAAGTAATCTACCCAGCTGTGTCCATGAGTGAACTCTTCTTTCTTTTTGGAAGTGCATGGAAAAACAGATATTTGCAATTCACAGGTTTTCCAAAGGAATCAAAAGTCTCAGATTTCAACTGAAACATGACATACACCTGTCTGAGTTACTTTAGACGTCCCTTATTGAAGGTTTGTCTAATGAAGAGGTGACTACTCATCTTCACTGAGAATCCATGAAATTGGTGAAGAAACGGAGCCAAACAAACGGCAGGCGGGCACGTCAGTCAATAACACTAAGCCAATTAAAATCACTCTTCATTTGGGCTGTGATCTCTATTGATCTGCCTTTCAATTCTCATCCATCAGACCCCTGGATTCTGCCAGAAGGTTCTGCGATTCCATCTTAAACCGCTCACAAGCGTTCGCGCTCATCAGCTGCTGTTTAGACGCTGTGTGTATGTCCCAAGGTTGTTTTAGGCTTTGGAAAACAGAAGCATGGTGTTGTCCAAGAGTCATTGTAGTTTATTGGCCTTCATTGTGAGAAATTTATAGTAGTGGCATTTTTAATTAAAAGCAAAGTTTGTAAAGATAATCTTGATCTTGATGGCTAGATAGATAGATCAGTCAGATAGTTGAATGGATGGATAGATAGTCAGGTGGATGGATAGATAGTTAGATAGTAGGATGGATGGATGGATAGTCAGATAGACAGATGGATGGATAGATAGATGATGGATGGAGATGGATAGATAAATGGATGAATAGATAGTCGGTTTGTCAAGATGGATGGATGGATAGCCAGTTGGATCATGGATAGATGGTCGAATAGATAGTCAGATGGATGGATGGATGGATGTCTAATGGAAAGATGGATGGATGGATGGACGGCTGAATGGATAGATAGATAGTCAGATAGATGGATGATAGATCGTTGATAGAAAAGTCAGATGGATGGATGATGGATAGATAGTCAGATATATAGTCGGATAGATAGATGGATGGATGGATGTCAGATGGAGAGATGGATGGACAGTCAAATGGATGGATAGATAGTCAGATAGATGGATGATAGTTGATAGTTTGAAAAGTCTGATGGATGGATGGATGATGGATAGTCAGGTGGATGAATAGATAGATATTCAGATAGATGGGTGGGTAAATATATATATATATATATGTGTGTGTGTGTGTGTGTGTGTGTGTGTTAGAAATTCCACATATAGGAATTTGACATCAGTTCAGTAAATTCCGCTTCCTGTTATTCCAACTAAAGTTCTTGTAGACTGTTTACATATGAATTGAAAAGGAGGCAATTCTAAAATCTGAATTTTGCCCAACCCTGGTTTATGTATGTAATAACTTGTCAGTTTTTTTTATTTCTCTGATAAACAAGTTTGTTGCTGTATTGAGTTGCCAGGTGATGTCCAGTGTAAAATTTGATGTCCAGTAGCATAAACACTACTGCCCACTGTAGCGCCCCTTGTGGCCATGCAGTAAATGCAACACCTGGTTGTGCTGAGTTATGAATTGTGTTCCGACATCCTGTAATGCGACAACATGTGAAATGAAGCTTGCATAGCTGGAAGCGTTTATGTTCACGTACTTGTGTTCACACGTTTCAGCCTATGATTTTAACATTCAACACTGGCATCTCTAAGAAGATTTATTAGATATAGGAAAAGATTACTGGTGTGTGAATTATGAGGGACTGTCGAGGGAAATTATTCAGACGTTGTCTTTAGAGGGTTTGCGAAAGCATGCGAGCATCATGATTTACAGCACTGCAGCTCTTCCTCACTTTTTGCTTGCAGTTTTTAATACTCCACACCTAAACGTTAATAATCATTTTTTGCCAACGCCAAGGTCTCAGACTGTCAGTATCTTTCCCTTCAGGCGCGAAAGCAAGTTTCTGCTTCAGCAAGTTTGATAATAATCTGACCTCATCTGGTTTGGTTAGCCAAGAGTTCACAGCTGCAGTGGGCAGGTAATGAATTCTGTGCCATTTTAAAATTCTACAGATATGACTTACGTGAACCTTGTGAACCGCCTCCATCTGTTCCCATTAAAGGTTGCTAAACTATCAGACCCTGTGAGTTTTCTTTCTTAAGTTATAGAATTAATTTTCATCATGTTGCGACCTGATCTCTTGTTCTATGCAAAGTAGAAAAAACATGTCCAGATGCGAGAGGTTACCGAGTGGAATCACAGTCGTGTGCGATGCATAATCATAAGTGGTTGTGTGCTGAGACTACCATCACTAGTGCTCATACTTAGCAAACCCCCAACTTTAAAGGAAACTCTCAGGCCATCCAAGATATAGACAATTTTTTTTTAAATAAGATTTGGAGAAATGTAGCATTCCATTTGCTCACCAATGGATCCTCCACAGTGAATGGGTGCCGTCAGAATGAGAGTCCAAACAGCTGATAAAAACATCACAATAATCCACAATACACACCACTCCAGTCCATCAGTTAACATCTTGAGAAGACAAAAGAAAGAAAGAAATTATTAAGCCGTTTTTAACTTCAAATGGTCACTTCTAGCCCTTCTGTTCCTGCTAAACTCAGCTCAGGATGGGTTGATGTGTTCCTACAGCTTGGTAAAAAGCTTTCCATGCATCATTAGGTTGTTTGATAGAGAGTATTTTCTAAACATTAAACACTGTGTGAAAAGATCACAGCCACAAAATGAGGAGCTGGACAGAAAACAGGCCAACGTCATACCACAATGTCACTCGAAACTAAGAGTAATTCAGGGTTTTATTTCATATTCTCAGTTTTGCTTTTGAATGCTTTATTTGTAAAAGCTTCCTACTGTACTACTTGCACTATTTCTACGCTATACTGTGTTGCACTTTTTCTCTGCGTAATCAGTATATATGCTGCATTGAATGCAATGCACTCCACTTGACTTTTGTTTCCATTGTGAATTTTAAACATTAAAATGTTTAGAAAGTTTCTCTCAAAATTGTATTATATTGGATTATATTAAATTAATTGGATTAAAATGCAAAATAATATTTGTTACTCCCAAGATGTTAAATGGTTGCTGAATTAAACATACAGTAGTAGTTTTCACTTTAAACAAATTATTTAAATAAGAAATGCATGCAAAGTTTTATTTTTTTAATGCATAATCAGCCTTTACTGTTTTACATTTGAGGAAGACTTTAAATTAATTTATAATAATTAAAGTTACTGAATCAAACTTATGTTCAGTGTTTTGAGTCAAATGGAATCATTCTAAATAACACTTGAATCAAATTGAAAACCAGTGAATCATGAATCAATTCGCAGCACCAGCCCTGTAGCATACTGTGTCCCACAATGCAGTGCACTCGACTTCCAGTAATATCAGCCATGAAAAATCCTTGACTTATTATTTGATCAGGCTGCCAAAGTTCAGACATTTTGCATTTGGCAAACACTTTTATTCAAAGTAACTTAAAGCATAGAAGCTTGTTTCCGCCACAGAATAAATAAAATAAAATAGATAACAGACTTATCTCACAATTCTTTCTTTTTTCTCGCAATCTGACTTTTTTTTTTCTCAGAATTATGAAAATAAAGACTTGTGAGATTTAAACTCATAATTGCCAGATATAAACCCAGAATTGTGAGATATACCAGCAATTTAATCTATTGTAATTTTGTGGTGGACGAAAAAAAAAAAAAAAGGAATTACAAGATGTTAACTCACAATTCTGAAAAAAATAAATAAATAAATTAAGATTTGCGAATTGAAAAACGTCAGTTTTAATTAGTTCATGCAGTCTCTAGGAATCGAACCCATGACTTTGCTGTTGTGAGCATCATGCTCTACCATTTGAGACACAGGAAATTACCAATGCTTAGTAATTTATCACACAAAATCATCTCTATCCATTTCTTCTTGACCAACGAAGTGGTGAAATGGTTGTACAGCATAAACAGAAATCAATATTTACTATAATGCAGTGCAATATGGACAAACTCTGATTGACCTGCAACAACAACCCTTACGAAAATTAACCATGGTTTTATTATAGTAAAAGTGTAGCAACCATGTTTTTTTGGTGTATTGATTACCATTTGTATAACCACAGTTTTACTACAAATACCATGGTTAAATTATGGTTAGTATAGCAAGCCATGGTTACTTTGATGTTACTATGGTTTAACTATAGAAACCATGTTAGTAAAACCATGGTTCATTTAAAGAAGGTGCAAATTATCTTAATTGTATGACATTGTCAGTTTCCCAGCATACTCGGTTTAGAAGTGAGCTGAAAATAAGTGTGAATGAAAGAGGCGAGCAGAGGAACAGTGTGAAAGTGGCTAATGAATAAGAATGTCGGCGTGGTGACACGAGGGCGCCGGATTTGGCGAGGCTTTCACTGGCACAGCAGACCTGGCAGAGCCCGCATTCTCCTTGTCACGGCCGGCGCATTGTTAGTGGGCTGATTAATTATGGTGCTGATGAAACGTGATGGCGGTGAGATGTCAGCGAGATGACACACACAGACATCTGGAAGGATCCTCGGGACGCGCTCGCAGCCTCCACACCAGCGCTGCTGTCTCTGTGAAGCCCTTCATGTCACGGACAGCAGCTATTTATGTCTCTAATGCAGGAGCGGCCGGTCAGTGTCAAGGTGACACGTGTAATGTGGCTTCATTTACAGTATAATCATGAAAATAGCACTCCCTTTCTCATTTTTCTCATCATGTGACCTAGAGATCATCACCTCCTTACATAGAACAGATATTTACTTTATAGTCAACAATCTTTCATATTCAGCAAGGATGCATTAAATTGATCAAAAGTGACAGTAGATGCTGATAATGTTATAAAAGTTTTCTGTTTGAAATAAATTCTGTTGTTTTGAACTTTTTTTATTCATCAAAGTGTCCTGAAAATAAAAATGTATCACGGCTTGCACAAAATATGAAGCAGCACAACGGTTTTCAACATTGATAATAATCAGAAATGTTTCTTGAGCAGCAAATAAGCATATTAGGATGATTTCTGAACAATCTTGTGACACTGAAGACTGGAGTAATGATGCTGAAAAGTCAGCTTTAAATAACAAGAATAAATTATATTTTAGATATATTCACTTAGAAACCAGCCATTTGAGATTGCAATAATTTTTCACAATTTTTACTGTATTTTTGATCAAATTAATGCAACCTTGGTGAGCAGAAGGGACTTATTTTCTAAAACATTGAAAAAAATCTTACCAACCCCCAAATTTTAATCTGTAGTACAAATGTGACATGTTTGAATTTCTACCTAAATCGTTTACTCACCCTCATGTCTTTCCAAATGTGTGACTTTATTTCTTCTGTGAAACACAAAAAAAGATCTTTTGAAAAAGGTCTGTGTTGTATGTCTGTACAATGACAGTCAATGCGGTCCAATGTAATTTTTGTTTGTTTTTGTTTGACAGATGTTTAATATAATATAGTTTTACATTTGAGTAAATAAAACTCATTTTGGATCCTGACCTCAATTTCTTAAAACTCTCAAAGTCTACAAAACTTTTAACCCAAACATTAAATCCATGAGGACTTAACTGAATATCTTCCTTGATGAAAAACACAGGAAACGCAGTAAATTTCTCAGATGAATTTTTCTGTTTACCAAAATAAATGGAATGGGTGTTGGAAAACCCAAAGGTGCAGTTGAATCTCATGCTTAAACCTTTCTTTGCCATGCTGTCTGGATCTATTTCTGTCTTGAAGGTGAAGAGAACCTGCATGTTTATTTATTTACATCTTCAGTCTTGTATCATCTCGTTTCTTTATGCATTAGGAGGACTTTGCACAGACAGAATTGGTGAAAATGTGCATTAAAAAGCTTCATTGTCTTCAGGTCTAGGGCGAAATATGATGTTCTCAACAGGTTACATGAGATTAAGACAGCTGAATATATTTCTGGCCGCAAGTTGAACTCGGTGTCAAACAGCAGGTGAGCATATGGACTGGTGTTGTGCTGCGTACTGTAGCTCCTCGTTGAGTCATTAATTAAGATATAAGCATTTCTGTCACACGGCGAGTGTCTGTTTTTATGCGTACCGCTGCATTGTTTCTGGTGCCGTCGCATCATGTGTGGATAGTGTGCTAAATCCAGACTGACACTCTGTGTTAATTTTAGCAGCTGTATTTGTCTAGAGGATCTTCGCAGTGGAAAGCGTGACATTGATTTGGTCTTTTTGGACTTTGAGTGAGTTTGAGTGAAAATCACGCAGGTGTTGCATCAGAAAACAGCAGACAGCTGCCTGCCTACACAACACCAGCCCAGAAACTGCTGCTCTATAGTTATGCGATTTTCCAAATGGAAATTCTCGCCCCTTCAGTCTTTGCTGTTTTGCTTAGAAATATCTCATGTTATCTTTTTGCATATTGACATGAATCCTTGTAAATATAATGTCCTGAAAACAAACAAAAAAAAATTCAGCTGGTCAAAAGTTGATTTAAAGGGATAATTCACCTAAAAATGAAATTTTGCTGTTAATTTACTTACCCCCGCACTATCTAAGAGGTAGGTGACTTTTTTCTTTTGTAGAACAGAGGAAGATTTGTAGCTCAAGCTGTGGTCCTTGGGTCTTGGTAATTCATAAAATGCAAATCAGCAGCTCCCACCACTTTGAGAGTCAAAAAAAGCATATCAGGCAACACAAAATGAATACCTGTGACTCCTGACGATATACTGAGGTCTTATGAATCATGCGTGAACCCAGCATTGAATGAAGGGGCCACATGAAGGTTTTTATGGTTTCTCATTGTTTATGTAAAAAGATGAGCTAATAAAGATGAGTTTATTCCCTTTATTTGCTTCAGACATATAAAACATCTACGTTTCACATCATTATTGGGTGCTTTCATGATTGCATATGTGTGACGTCATTGCATAATTATACGTAAACAGACTAGTGAATTGAATCAGTTCATTCAGAATGTTTGCCTGAGGCTCTACATTACAGATTATAATGTTGTAAATAATGTTCAATTTCTTACACAGACCGAATGTTTCGCTTCATAAGACCTTGATATATCATCAGGAGTATTAATCTTGTGTTCCTTTACATGTTTTTTTTTTTTTTCTCAAAAACATGCAGCTGCTGGCTTGCATTTTATGAATCACCAAGAACCACGGATTCATTTACATTTATGCATTTAGCAGACGCTTTTATCCAAAGCGACTTACAGTGCATTCAGGCTATACATTTTACAATTACCAGTATGTGTGTTCCCTGGGAATTGAACCCACGACCTTTTGCGCTGCTAACGCAATGCTCTACCACTGAACCACAGGAACCACAGATTCAGCTAAAAATCTTTACTGTTCTACTGAAGAAAAAAAGTCACCTACATCTCGGATGGCCTGAGGATGAGTAAATTACATCACATTTAGTTTTTTGGCTGAACTACACCTTTTAAGTTGAAGTTAAGTCATGTAAATCTACTCATAGTTGAACTTCTTTTCCTAATTTCACCACCAGGGTGACAACAAATCCTCAGCCTTACGCCGCACATGCCGCTGGTGTGTTTGGCCCTTAACTGCTGTTTGCAGTTTTGTTTAATAGATATAATTGGATATGACTCTCATTAGGGCGTTTATGATGGGTAGAGAGTGAAATCACTAAAGCATCTGCTCCGGGTGTCACAGTGGGATATGAGCAGACAGGGCCGGATTTATGCATAGGCGTTCTAGGCACGTGCCTATGCTCGCTCGTCCAGAGGGGGCCCAAACACAACGAAGAGATATATAATATATATATATATATTTGTTATACTATGGGATATCTACAACAGTAAAAGAACTAAAACCCCAGAAAACATTGAGCAAATAAATATAACAAACAATAGGGTAAAAATGACAAACTATTTCCATGTCTTCCACCTTTTTTATGTACGGAAATCGCGCTTTGTTTCCTCCGTTCTGTCTCACAGACGCACTCGCGCTGGACACACGCGGACACAAACTTGTTGTCAGACTCAGAGCTGAAGCTGCCCCGCGAATTTATCAATAAAATGTGACCCGTGCTGGCAAAATGAGTCGGAATGCGCAAATTTAAAAAAAAAAAGAGTTCTTTTTATTTTCACATTCTCTATTAAAATACCTTCAAAATGATACATGACTTGTTGGAATCGGACAAAAAATGACTGAGCTACAGCGTTTGAAGGCAATAGAGGCAGCAGATCTGATTTCGAGAAAAATCAAGTTAAAGATTCCAAAGCAAAATCACCTAGCAACCTGGCATATTTTCCTCCAATCCTTTTCTAAATAATAATTACTATATTGTTAATCACAATATAGCTTTTTTTTATTTTATCGTTATTAAAAATAAGAACAAAGATAAACAGTAGTTTAATCAAGAGCAGCCAGAGATTCCTTCTTTTCTTTTAATGTTTGATTAATATTGAGACAGATCTAGTTTAAGACCTACTGTAATGCATGGATCTAATACAATGTTACACATAAGATTTCCCCTCAACCATTAACTAAACGTTCATGTAAGACATAACAGATTATGATTGTGTGAATCTCGCCAAGACATATTTCGCAATAATGTACTTTAAGGGAGATCGCGCGCTCGAGGAAAGGCGCGTCTTATGCACGCGCTTTGTAAATGTCAGTCAGCGCGATCATTTTGTTTTCATCAGCATGGGTTTAAAAATCATATTTCACTGGTTTGGACTCATGTCATCGAGAATGCGATATGAATATTCACAAAGCTGGAATGCTGCGCTTTGCAACAATAGACCTCCTCCTGTTGAGAAGCAGCAGCAGTTATCTTGAATCTTGAAGCGAGCAGAGAAAAGGTACTCCTCTCAGAAAACGTACAAATAAAGATCATTTTAGATGTTTAATTACTATTTGGAGCATTGGGATCGCTAGAAGAGGGCTTAATGAACTCATTTTTGTGAAAACCTCAAATTCGACCAAAACTGACTGTCCGAAAGCCTGTCCTAGGAACCAAAGTTGTTGTCCACGGACTGATTTACAGAGTGACACACAGGAAGACAGTTTGGTGAATGCTCATCTCTGCACACTTGTTTCATACTCTGTATAATGCGTTTATGCTTTGATACCATTAATACAGATATCATTGCAAAGAATACCTGGTGCAGATGACAACCCATAGACTGTTCAATAAATCTTTGTGACGAATCTCTTCTCCAATCCCTGATTCTCTTATCGGAATCCCGTCCATATTTGGCCGCCTCAGTCAGCGGAATATAGAGTTGTAGCGTGCCTCTGCTACAAAGGTGGTCCTTCGAGCCGGATTGAGAGCAAGATCGAACCAATATGGACAAAGCACAAAGTGACGTATCTGAGACAACCTCCAGACCTCGACGCAAGACTAATCTCCCTACCCATCTGGATGATTACGATGTTGGCTACCAACCTGCAGGTGACCCTCCTCCAAAGGCTTCCTCTCACTATCCTAGTCAGCCCCGAAGCAGCTCGAGAAAAACGTCTCGCAGTGGTATCAGCTCTCACTCCAGGACGAGTAGGCGTTCCATTATATCCGCTGGCGTCTATGTCCCACCAGAGCTCTCGAGCGTCCAGACCGCTATGCTGGAGGAGAAGATTAAACAGAGCCGGTACGACAGTCTACGGCAGCAAGTTGAAGAGGACTCACTGATTGATCTGGAACACCAAAGACTGCAGGCACAAGCTAAAGAAGCCCAGCGCATGCAAGAGGAGGCGCTTGCCGCAAAGGAGGCCCTGTTGAAAAAACTAGAACGACAGCGCAAGCTTCAACAAGCAGAGACTGAACTTGAAGTAGCTAAGCTTGTATCCTCCATGCTCTCTATAGACTCTGGGGCGACCACTCCAGTTCCTACAGACTCTGGTTCTCCAAACGCGCAACAGCTTGCAGCGCAGCGCAACCAGGCTCATTCATCTCAGCTCATGTCTTTCAAGCCTCAGCAGCCCCCCTTCCAGTCGCCAGCTGTGACGTCATCGCTGCTGCCCTGTCCTACAGAACTGCCTGATCCTGATGTCTCTGCAGTGTCCCAGCCGTCACCTAGACGGCCACAGTGGGCCTCACCTGCTACTTACTCTGCGGATGCACCGTTGCCCGCTGCACTCCACACAGGGCCACAAGCCTTCTCATCGCCAGTCCCTGACATTGCACCATCTGCTCCTACTGCCGTTCCAGTACACTCTGTGTCATTAACGTCGAACGTGGCACCTCAGCCTCCAGCAGTGTTCACCATCCCGACCTCCGCTGCGTACCCCATGAGCACCAGTATGCAGCGCATGACACAGCAGCCAGTTACCGCCACACTATCTACCCTTCGCTACGGGCTACAACAGACAACAACAACGCCAGCGACAACACTTCCAGGTCCGTCGCAGCGCCCTGCCTCCAGCAACCAAGCATCAGCAACAACACTTCATGTTCCTGGTTACATTCAAGCAGCTTCATCTGCGCCTTTCTCCCCAACTGTCTACTCACCTCATCTGAGTCCAGATCTCCTATTCGCATCAGCCTATGGCATTCCACGACCTACGTTACCAGTTTTCGAAAGTGGGGCTGAGAGTGACTTTGCTTTGTTTAAGTTAGCATTGGACAATTTGTTGAGTAATCACAATCATATCAGTGAACAGTATAAATACCATGTTCTCTTAAGCCATTTGAAACTTTCCAGTGCTCATCAGCTAGCTAAAGCCTTCATGTATCACCCCCAGCCTTACACTGCTGCTCTGCAGGCACTTCAAGACAAGTATGGACAGCCAAGACAGCTCGTTCAGTCCGAGTTGAGTGCTGTCCTAAGCACCCCGCCTCTCAAGTTGGGTGATGCTAATGCCTTCGACTCATTTGCATTGTCAGTACAGTCCTTAGTGGGTATGCTGAGAACTCTTGAGAGCCAGAATGGTTACGAGCTTTTATGTGGCTCGCATGTGGACCGTCTCTTGAGTAAGCTGCCACCAGCCTATCGTGACAGTTTTGTGGAATACTGCTTAAGTCGGGGTATTCTCCAGACAGGCACTGACAAGACCTACACACTTCCTGATTTCGCAGACTGGCTCCAGATCAAGTCCCAAGCTAAACGTATCTCCAGCAGAGCTGCGGCTATGTTCCAGAGTGAAACTCTGAAGGCCCCTGGTAGAGCTAGAGGAGCACCTCATCCCAGAGAGCATCCAAGGCCAGTTCTCCTGACACGTGAGAGTGTAGCTAAGTCTCCTGAGCCGACAGCCCCTAAGTCCAGCTCCAAGCTCAAGCCATACTGTCCCCATTGTGACAACAGGGATCACTACCTCAACTCTTGCGAGGCTTTCAAGAAGTTGACTACCTCCCAGATTGTAGCTTGGATTAAAGATAGTAAACGCTGCTGGAGATGTGGACGGTTCCATGCTGTAGAGTCTTGCAACCTCAAACGTCCATGTAAAATCTGTAAAGAGCTACATCTCACAGTTCTTCACGATTCCATCAAAGACACCACCAGTGCTGTCCTCACCGTCAGCCTACCATCTACCCGGGTTTACTTGGACAAACCGAACCGTACACCCCGAGTCATGCTGAAGGTCGTCAAGGTCCTCCTCCACAATGGACCCCACACAATGGAGGCCCATGCCGTTCTCGATGACGGGTCAGAGAGAACACTCGTGCTTTCCCCCGTCGTGCAGCAGCTTAAGCTTACCTGTACCCCAGAGTTACTTCATTTACAGACTGTCCGACAATCTCACACAGAACTTGAAGGGTCGTCTGTTTCCTTCGAGGTATCATCAGTCACCAAGCCTAAGCAGAGGTTCACTATCCCCAATGCCTTTACTGCGACCGGTTTGAGTCTGGCAGAACATAACTACCCAGTAGCTGCGCTTCAACGAGCTTATCGTCATCTGAGAGATCTTCCTCTTCCCCCCATTGACAGAGTCAAACCACTCCTTCTCATTGGTTCTGACATGCCACACCTCTTAATGCCGATACAGCCTGTATGCCGAGGCCCAGACGGAGGTCCAGTAGCCATCAGAACACAGCTGGGATGGTCTCTTCAAGGTCCCATGAGCCCCAAGCAGCCCTCACGGTGTTATCAGCAGTGCCTTCATATCACCACCGCTCCGTTCCATGATGATCTGATTCGACACGTCGAACGACTCTGGCAGGTCGACACCCTCCCATACAATGAGAGAATGGTCACCAGGTCCAAGCAAGACAAAGATGCTCTCGCCATGCTCCAGAACGCCACCACCAGAGTGAATGTAGATGGCGTTCAACGTTATGCCACACCATTGCTCCGACGCATACCCATGACCATACTCCATGCCGACAAGGATGCTGTTCTTCCCAGTCTTCGAAGTACCGAGCGCAGACTGGCACGAGATCCTGAACTAGCCAAAGCCTACTGCACTGAAATCCGTAAGTTGGAATCCGCTGGATATGTAGCCAAGATAACCACAGAAGAAGCACACAATACTTCAGAGTCCTGGTTCATTCCGCACCATATCGTACATCACAATGGCAAGGACAGGATCGTCTTTAACTGTTCCTTTCAACATCAGGGGCAGTCCTTGAACAGTCAGCTACTTCCTGGTCCGATGCTGGGACCATCATTGTTAGGTGTGCTTCTGAGGTTCAGACAACACACTGTGGCTGTGAGTGGGGACATAAAGGGTATGTTCCACCAGGTACGCTTGCTGCCCAAAGACAAGCCAGTGCTGCGGTTCCTTTGGAGGAACATGTGCAGAGATCAGGAGCCCGAGATATATGAATGGCAGGTGCTTCCGTTCGGAACTACATGCAGCCCGTGTTGCGCCATCTATGCCCTCCAGCGCAATGCCCAAGAACACAAGGATGACCAGGTCAGTCTGGTTAACATAGTTGAGAATTCCTTCTATGTTGATAACTGCCTGCACAGCACTTCAAACTCTGATGAAGCTAAGGAGGTAGTCGATGGACTTCGTCACCTGCTGTCTGAGGGAGGCTTCGACATAAGACAGTGGGCCTGCAACTTACCATCTGTTATCGAACATCTTCCCACAGAAGCTCGGTCTGCTAACAGTGAACTGTGGTTGACCAAAGCCAGTACGGACCTACAAGAACCCACTCTAGGCCTACGGTGGGATTGTCTCAGTGACACCCTGGGCTATAATTTGCGATCAACCGAACCCCTAGAGCCTACCATGAGAAATGTGTACAAGACCTTGGCCAGCCAGTATGACCCGCTGGGGTATATCATCCCGTTTACCACCCGGGCCAAGGTTCTCATCCAAGACCTCTGGAGGCAGAATTTGGGCTGGGACGATCCAGTAACACCTCTACAGCTAAGAGAGAAGTGGCTAACATGGATAAGAGAGATCCCTAATCTCCTTCAGCTGCAATTTCCTCGACCTTATGCACCAGCCTGTGCTGATTACCCTAGTGCCATCCGAGAACTCCACATCTTTTGCGACGCATCAGAAAGAGCATACGGCTCAGTGGCCTATTTGCGCACTACTGATGATCAAGGCCACATCCATGTTGCCTTCGTTTTGGCCAGATCCAGAGTGGCTCCCAGAAAATGCCTCTCCATGCCTCGTTTGGAACTGAGTGCAGCTCTGACCGGTGCTCAGATAGCCAAAGTAATCCAGACTGAGTTGTCTCTTAACATCCATACAGTCACTCTCTGGTCTGACTCAACAACCGTGCTGAACTGGCTGACATCTGAGTCCTATCGCTACAAGGTATTTGTAGGGACACGTATAGCAGAAATCCAGACCCTCACAGACATGGCTGAATGGCGGTACATTGATTCCGCTCACAACCCTGCTGACCACATCACGAGAGGTCTGACACTAACCCAGCTAGCAAGTCCCCACCAGTGGAGTTCAGGACCAGACTTCCTCCTTCAACCTTCTGACCAGTGGCCATCTACACCCGTCATTAAGGTAGAATCAGAGATCAGTGAGTTGAGGAAAACTGCATTCATCGGCACTGTCACCATCTCCAATCATTCACTTCTGGACCCCAATCAATTCCACACATGGCTAGAGCTTGTTGAGGCCACTGCCAGGTCCCTACACGGGGCGGCTGCGGCAGACAGTGACTCTTCTCTGCAAGCTGATGACTATGTCGGAGCAGAGAAACTTATCCTGGCTCAAGCTCAACAGGACTCATTCCCACTAGAAGTCCAAGCTTTGAAGACTGGACAGCTGATTCCAGCTAACAGCCGTTTGGCATCTCTTGCACCAGAGTATGATAAGGACACAGGTCTCATCAGAGTAGGGGGACGATTACGTCGAGCGAGTGACCTCAACTTGGATGCCATCCATCCGATTGTGTTGGATCCTGGTCATTCTACAACTAAGTTGTTAATCAAAGAGACAGACCGCCGACTTCTGCATCCTGGTTCTGAAAGGGTGCTAGCAGAATTGCGTCGCCAGTATTGGATACTTAGGGGCAGGGAGGCCATCCGTAAGCATCAGCGCAAATGTCAAGATTGTCAGTTCTGGCGAGCCAAGCCTGAAGTCCCCCAAATGGCCGATCTTCCATCCTGCAGGCTGCAACTTCACCAACCGCCATTCTATTCTACTGGGGTAGACTGTTTCGGCCCTTTTTCGATCAAAGTTGGTCGTCGCCACGAAAAAAGATGGGGCATCCTCTATAAGTGCATGACAACCCGATGTGTGCACCTTGATCTGTTGGAACACCTTGACACTGATGCATTCCTGCTGTCTTTGCGTCGCTTTATAGCACGACGAGGTAAGCCCATGGAATTGCTCTGCGACAATGGTACCAACTTTGTAGGAGGAGATCGAGAACTACGTGACACCTTTGATGTCATGGCACCCAAGCTTCAAGAGCTGCTTGCTCCACAGAAGATCAGAATCCGTTACATTCCACCTAATGCTCCTCATTTCGGTGGAACCTGGGAGCGTGAAGTCAAATCTGTAAAGACTGCACTACGTGTCATTCTGCGAGAGCAAACGGTGCCAGAGCCAGTGCTACAGACGTTGTTAGTGGAAGTTGAGGGCATTCTAAATGCCAAGCCTCTCGGCTACGTATCTTCCGATGTTGCAGATGTGGACCCAGTGACTCCGAACCTACTCCTTATGGGCCGTCGTGATGCCTCCCTACCTCAAGTCTTATTCGACTCTACAAACCTGCTTGGAAGACGCAGATGGAGACACAGTCAGGTGTTGGCGGATCATTTCTGGACTGCCTTCATCCGAGATTACCTCCCAAGTTTACAGGATCGGCATAAGTGGAGAAAGGATGGCAAAGAGCTGACTGTGGGCCACGTGGTTCTCATTGTTGATCCCCAACTTCCTCGTGCCCTCTGGCCTGTGGGTACAGTGACTGAGACGTTGGCTGGACCTGACGGCAAAATTCGCACTGCTCGTGTCAGAGTTAATGAGAAATCCTACACTCGCCCAGTTGTTAGGTTGATTCCACTTCCTCACTTTGAGGAAGTGCCTTAGACACTGTAGACAGACTTTCTTGGTGTTTACAATTATCCTGTCAGATAATTGGGGGCGGCTGTGTCCGAAAGCCTGTCCTAGGAACCAAAGTTGTTGTCCACGGACTGATTTACAGAGTGACACACAGGAAGACAGTTTGGTGAATGCTCATCTCTGCACACTTGTTTCATACTCTGTATAATGCGTTTATGCTTTGATACCATTAATACAGATATCATTGCAAAGAATACCTGGTGCAGATGACAACCCATAGACTGTTCAATAAATCTTTGTGACGAATCTCTTCTCCAATCCCTGATTCTCTTATCGGAATCCCGTCCATATTTGGCCGCCTCAGTCAGCGGAATATAGAGTTGTAGCGTGCCTCTGCTACACTGACATTTTTCGTTTCTTTTGCCTGTAGCTCAAAAGGTTTAGGATGAAGTGCGAAACAAATTAGCTTGTTCAACACACACGAGATTCCAGGACGGAAACATGTCAAATGTCTTGAAACAAATCATCTGAACAATTGATGTGTGATTGTGACTCCACAGGCCGTTAAAATGATTAGAGAAATAATGCACTCCAGAAGTGGTTATGTGGCCACGTCGCCACGCCTAATGGGTCTTTCTCAGTTCTCAAACAAATTAAGAACTGCGTTCGATTTTTATTGACTGAACGCAAGCGCTTATTGTGATAGAAAACACTGTAACGGTTTCCACTGATTAAGACATATTTTTGTTTGCTTGGGTGGTAATATTAGGCCTATTATATTAATAGGGAAGGGGGGCCCAAAAATTTGTTTTGCCTATGTCACAAAAAGAGGTAAATCCGGCCCCGCGAGCAGATGTTATATGTGGATTGAAGCCCAACTGATGAGTGTGTAACAGAGCATCACACTGCTGTGTGTGTGTGTGTGTGTGTGTGTGTGTGTGTGTGTGTGTGTGTGTTAATGAAAACAAACGCTGATTCGTCAAACTGCGTTTTTCCTGATGTCAGGAGGTCATAAACGCTGAATGGTAACATTTATAGTGCACGCTTTCTGTAAATTATGAATCAATATTTGCTTTCAGGACTGGTAAATATAGACTAGTGCAGTTATGCCAAAAATTAACCTGGAAACGACAAGAGTCATCATGAATGCTAACCTGTATGTTCGTCTGTAATCCCAGCAGTCAATTATCACATATTGTGACGGTGTCAGGTAGCCAATCTGAGCTTTCATATGGAAATAGGATGCTCTGCTTTAAGGCAGAAACACAGGGAGAGTGGATGATATCTTCACTTCAGGGCTGTTAAAAACATTAAAGTTCTTCTTGAGGACAGAGACGCATCTCATATGGAAAACACTGTTTCATTTGCATTATAAAGCGTCTCAGGAGAATCACGCTTTCAGTTGACCATGCAGACTTTGCAGTTTTAAGCCACTTTTTAAAAAAGTGTTATTAGAATAATATTTAAATCGCATAGCAACCATTTGGAACACTCTTGAATCCACATAGCAACGCCCTGGCAGCAACCTACTTCATCCTATTTGGTCAAAAAATTCAGTTACTTTAAATAAAAGAAACATTAACATATAAAATAAAATATATATTAAAACACTTAAACATTTTATTTCAGCTAGTTTTTTTCTCATTTTCATTTAGCTTAATTTGATGTAATAAAATATATCAAACTAAAACTGAGATAAATATTAAATAGTGTTTGTTTGTTTGTTTGTTTGGTTGGTTGGTTGGTTTGTAAAAGTCCTTAATCTGAACATTGAGCCTATGTTGGTAAATAAAGCTGTAGTAATGATGCAGAACTTTAACTCTTTCTGTAGGTTTCTCTTTCATCAGCTGGTTCCCTAGTAATTGACCAAACGAAGAAAAGATTCGTCTGCTGAGCAGGTTCTCCAGGTGGGGTCTGTAAACCACGACATGATGAGCAGTAGGTGCTGTTTTTGTGGTTTTAGTTAGAAATCAATGTTCATTAATCACGTCAGAAAGCCGCTGGCTACAGTTCTGAGCTCAGGATCGCTGACCAGAACGGCCGTCATCTGACCCAGCACAGCGTTTGCACACCACAGCACATTAAAACACGTCGTGCTTAACCTGTGCTGATGTGCTCCGGTCTGATACTGTTCATTTAGTTCTGTTCACCAGGATTTACTGGATTAGACACAAAATAAATCCAGGTGCTTTCCAGATATCCAGATATTTGCATACATCCTAATTATTGCTTTGAGTATGCAGTTGAGTCTTAAAAGTTGACTTTTTATTTTCCTTTGATTTTGACTTTATTTATTTGTAGGGATGGTACAAAAAGCATGATTTTAGCACAAATAAACTAAAAAATTATGCACAGAGATTATACCACAGGCTAATTTGCTTCCATTTTGCGCTTATTCTGAATTGTGCATCTTTTTTTTTTACATTTATTGCATTTAATATTTAGCATAAATTACTTTCCCTGCAGCTTTAAAAAAAAAATATATGGCCATTTTCAAAAAAGATAAATGCAAATAAAATGCCATTTCAGACTGTAAATTTCATAGTTGCATTAACAACGTGCTGGTCTTTTATACTGATTTATGTCGCAATGCATTAAAGACTTTAAAACACAACCTGGTTGTGTTGAATCAAATGTCACATGATCTACAGCATTTTAAATGGATTATGCAAAAGGTCATTGTTTAAATTCTCAGTAATACTCACATTAACAGCTTCAGATTAGCTTGGGCGTTTAACAGCGTAATGCTACTTGAGGCTGGCGTGACACTGTAAAAAACGCAAAGGTGCTAAATTGAGAGTCACATGGAGGGCAAAGTCATAACTGCTCACCTTTGCATCAGAGGAACTCTCACAAACAGTCTTTCATGGAAACATTATGGATGTTTAGAGGGGGGTGATGCTACAATCACACCCAGAGATGAAAATGTGCTCCCCCTCAGGCCATCCAAGATGTAGATGAGTTTGTTTCTTCATCAGATTTGGGGAAATGTAGCATTGCATCTCTTGCTCACCAATGGATCCTCTGCAGTTAATGGGTGCCGTCAGAACGAGAGTCCAAACAGCTGATAAAAACATCACAATAATCCACAAGTAATCCACACCACTCCAGTCCATCAGTAAATGTCTTGAGAAGACAAGTTCATAATCCATAATAACGCTTCCTCCAGTGAAAAAGTCCATCTCCTGTTGTCTCTCACATCAAAATCCAGCCACATATTTGTGACCCTCTCTGTGAAATCCAGGCTAAAGTCTCAAAATCTAATTAGGAGATAACAAGCATCAAAGTTTGATTTCAACCATTAATTTTACTATAATGTCAATCTTTGACACGGCCTTACTCAATATTAAATATTAAAGATATAAAGGTTACATTATCACAGAATGTTCTTTACCTTATGAAGGATGATTTTATGTAGAAAACAGCAGTGCTGGGCACGTTACTTTAAAAAAGTAATTAGTTATAGTTACTAATTAATTCTCACAAATAGTAACTGAGTTAGTAACTGAGTTACATCATTATAAAAGTAACTAATTACCAGGGAAAGTAACTATTGCGTTACTTTTTAAAAAAAAGTTCAAATATGGCAAATAACTTGGATGCCCCTAAATATTAAATATGTTAAATGAATGAAATGGACAGTAAATAGAATAAATTATTGTTAGAAAACATTGTACGCTAATCTACACTATTTGTATATTTATGTGGGACAATGTGAGAGACACCTATCAAATTCAATATATTATTGTAAATATTATCAACCAATTATATACACTCACTGGCCACTTTATTAGGTACACCTTGCTAGTACCGGGTTGGACCCCCTTTTGCCTTCAGAACTGCCTTAATTCTTCGTGGCATAGATTCAACAAGGTGTTGGAAACATTCCTCAGAGATTTTGGTCCATATTGACATGATAGCATCACGCAGTTGCTGCAGATTTGTCGGCTGCACATCCATGATGCGAATCTCCCGTTCCACCACATCCCAAAGGTGCTCTATTGGATTGAGATCTGGTGACTGTGGAGGCCATTTGAGTAAAGTGAACTCATTGTCATGTTCAAGAAACCAGTCTGAGATGATTTGAGCTTTGTGACATGGTGCATTATCCTGCTGGAAGTAGCCATCAGAAGATGGGTACACTGTAGTCATAAAGGGATGGACATGGTCAGCAACAATACTCAGGTAGGCTGTGGCGTTTAAACGATGCTCAATTGGTACTAAGGGGCACAAAGTGTGCCAAGAAAATATCCCCCACACTATCCATCCTGCCTTGAACCGTTGAGACAAGGCAGGATGGATCCATGCTTTCATGTCCTTTGCGCCAAATTCTGACCCTACCATCTGAATGTAGCAGCAGAAATCGAGACTCATCAGACCAGGCAACGTTTTTCCAATCTTCTATTGTCCAATTTTTTGTGAGCCTGTGTGAATTGTAGCCTCCGTTTCTTGTTCTTAGCTGACAGGAGCGGCACCCGGTGTGGTCTTCTGCTGCTGGAGCCCATCTGCTTCAGGGTTCGATGTGTTGTGCGTTCAGAGATGGTTTTCTGCATACCTTGTTTGTAACGAGTGGTTATTTGAGTTACTGTTGCCTTTCTATCATCTCTAACCAGTCTGCCCATTCTCCTCTGACCTCTGACATCAACAAGGCATTTTCGTCCACACAACTGCCGCTCACTGGATATTTTCTCTTTTTCGGACCATTCTCTGTAAACCCTAAAGATGATTGTGCGTGAAAATCCCAGTAGATCAGCAGTTTTTGAAATACTCAGACCAGCCCGTCTGGCACCAACAACCATTCCACGTTCAAAGTCACTTAAATCCCCTTTCTTCCCCATTCTGATGCTCGGTTTGAACTTCAACAAGTCGTCTTCACCACATCTAGATGCCTAAATGCATTGAGTTGCTGCCATGTGATTGACTGATTAGCAATTTGTGTTACCAAGCAATTGAACAGGTGTACCTAATAAAGTGGCTGGTGAGTGTATATAAAGCTTATGTTTGTAAAATGGCACAGTTTTTTTTTTTTTTTTTTTTTTTTTTTTTTAAATATCTGACACTTAGCATCAGTCAGTCAAGCATTATAATATGATATTATAATAATTTAGCATTATATGATGACAGAACTTTAGTAATTAGAATAACCATGAATGCATATTTGTCATGTTGACTGAACTGAGGTCTGGTGGTGGTGCTTAAGATAATGTTTGTCATTTAGTGTTTCGATTAAAAAAAGGAAAAAAAACAAAACAAAACAAAACAAAAATAACACTGATAAGATAACAAAACTACTACGAATTCTACTAACAATATAAAATGCACTAAGGATTAATAAGCTGCTGGGTTCATGAATATTAATCACGTTGTCTGGATTGGCTCGAATTGATTTGCTAAAATCAAAACAGGAACGATAATAGCTGAGCGCTAGCCAATGAGATTGTTGTTTGTGCATTAGTCCCGCCCACTACCAGAGAAACCGGCAGTTCTTAAAAGCTGAAAAATTCCAATGGAACTCTGTTATTTTGACAGGAAAATACAACAAAGAATATCGTTTACATGTAGCGCGTCAATTCTGCATGTTATGAAAGACTCTCTCGCTCTGTATCTTTCTTTGTGCGTGTGAGAAAAAGCAATGGCGAGATGTGCGTCTTCAAACTAGAGTTTACGGTACGTCAAATACAGCTACACTGCGCATCCATTCAGATGAACTGAAAAATAAAATTATAATAATATTATAATAAATTATAGTAACGCCGCATTTTATTGTCAGTAACGGTAACGACGTTGTAACAGGAGAAACAGTAATTTGTTTGATTACTCGTTACTGAAAAAAATAACGCCGTTAGTAACGCCATTTATTTATAACACTGTTATTCCCATCACTGGAAAACAGTAAATCACAAAAAATGACTTTAGCTGGGTTTTCACAGAGAGAGTCACATTTGTTTAGAGCTGTTTTGAATTGTTTTGTCTTGTAAACGGTGCTTGATCTGTGCAGATTTCTCTCCTGATTCAGACCAGACCACTTTTTCACTGGAGGAAGCGTTATTATGGATTATGGACTCATATTTTATCAGGAAGCAATGGTTTAAAGTTAAAAACCTCTTAATGATGGATTTGTTTCAGCTTTTGTCTTCTCAAGATGTTAACTGATGGACTGGAGTGGTGTGGATTACTTGTGGATTATTGTGATGTTTTTATCAGCTGTTTGGACTCTCATTCTGACGGCACCCATTCACTGCAGAACATCCATTGGTGAGCAAGTGATGGAATGCTACATTTCTCCAAATCTGATGAAGAAACAAACTCATCTACTAATTAAATTTTAATTTTTGGGTGAAATATTGCTTTAAGACATTTTTACAAAAAAAAAAAAAAAAAAGGATTAAAAATGAAGAATAACTATGTATTTTTAAGATGATATTAACAAAACATGCAATAAGATTCGACCAACAGTATATGCTGTTTGAAATGTTTATTGTTGCATATTGCATACTCTTTCATATGCTCTTTTGTAAAAATAGAAAGCAGTATTCAGTGTATGAGGTGCAGTAAACAAGTAATCATTCAAAGTACATGGATGCAAACCCTCACACACGTGTCCTAATGTGCTGACAGACAAAAATCAAAAGAAGGCTGAGGCGAGAACACTACATTATATCTAATAACGTCAATATTACATGTCAGGCTTGAGAAAAAAGGGTTTGTAATAAATCAATGAGGATAAAAATAATAAGTGCGCTCTGCTCCTTCAAATTGCTGCTGCCTAGATTTTGTCGTGTTCACCATTTTTCCGGTGTCATTAAAGCCCGAGTGGAGAGCAGTTAAAAAGCTCTTTACATTTATTTTGACACAAAGGCAGATGGTGTTGCCGGCTCCAGAACAAAGCTGACTTTATTGGAAATTGCTTTCTAAAAACGCGACATATATTGCAGAACCACAGCAAAAATGCAAAGAGGAAACAACCTTGACATGATGAAAGACCAGGACAGAAAAAAAGCTAAGGTAGTTGAAAGCAAAAGAGAGAGGCAAGATTGAAAATATCATCGATTAATTTACATATACATGTTAAGTGGTTAACTAAAATGAAAACTAAAACCATTGTTGAAATTTTCTTTAATACATTACATTTTTTAATATATTAAAATAACCAATACTAAAACTGAAATAAAAATTAATAAAAACTATGAACATATTTTTAAAAATTATTAAAATATACAAAAATACAACAAAATTACAAAATTTTAACTAAAATTAAAATGAAAACATAAAATAGAAAAATAGAAACTTTTTTTCATTGAGCTGAAAAGGCTAAATTTCTTATTTTCATTTAGTTTAACGTGATGTACTAAAATAACTAAAACTAAACATGAAATGAAAGTTAATAAAAAAAACTAGACATTTTTAAAATTACAATTTATACAAACACAAAAAAAATACTAAAAGTTTTCATTTTTATTTTTTTAATAAAAACAGAAAATATAAAATTAAAACTAAATAAATATATTAATAAAATATAATAGTATCTCAGTTATACTACAATAACACTTGATATGCAAATTTAAAGATGCACTTAGTGTTTTTCATGTTTTGCTGGCTGATATGGCAGTGATTTTATGTGGATGAAACTTTGTGCAAAAATGTAAAGTTTTTGTTTACTTTGTGTATACATCTTTTGCAAAGTCAATATTTTCTTGAGGCTTAAACAGTAGAGCATGGCACTCACAACACCAAGGCTGTGGGTTTGATTCCCAGGGAATGCATGAACTAATAAAATGTATACGTTGAATGCAATGCAGGTTGCTTTGGATAAATGCATCTACCAAATGCATAGTGGTCTCATTACTAATATGCATGGACTAAATGCCCATTTTGATTTAATAGGTTCTTTAAATACTTTTCATTCATGTGAAATTAAGTCGGACACCCCCTAGTGGTGACCTGCTGCTTTAATCAAAAGTGGCCTCCAGCTAACATGGTCAGACCCATCTTTCATCAAACAAATCCAGTCTTAGGCAATGAAAGTTATGAGCTTTCTGCTAATTTAACAGCACTGGATCTCAAATGCAAATATGGCAGGGTTTTAAAGAAGTCTGGTGGTGTTGCACGGTGTTTCCCTGCAGGTGTTGCTTTCTGAGCGGTTAGCGGCACTGGGAAATAAGAGAAATGTAAAAACAACGCTCTGCGGGAAAACATTGCTACATAGTTTCAATTAAAGAGCGAGTCCTCGACTGCCCGTTATTTCAGAGCTCCAGGAACAGAGTGATGATGAAGAAATGAAAGCACAGTATTAATGACTCTAGAACAAGTGCATGCAAACGAGCTCTTGTTATTGCTGAAGTGACACGCTTCCTCACGGCACTTTCATATCTGCTGCGTGAATGTATTTGACCAGATCCTCAGGGAAGGAAATCGGTGTGAGGTTTTTGAGATTATATATGATATATTTTGGTTCATTGAGAGGTTTGTCTGCAAGAGAGCTGGTCATACTGTTAAATATCCACAACATTTGATGTTACAGATCAAGGAGGTTTATAATACATATATATTAATAGCAGTTGCTCAGCTTTTATTTCATACAAATGCACTACTTTAAGGCTAGTTTTGAATGGTGTCAGTGGAGAAGAATGGTGTCGCTACAGAATCTACCAGCAGAGACTGAAGGTAACCAGTCAAACCATGAGCCCTAGGCACAGATTAAAGACTTGCCGGAGAACCAAGATAAATTAAATAAATATTCTAGCATCTCAGCATAACACTGTACATAGTTCTTATTGGCTGTTCATGCTGCAATGCATTATGGGAGTGTGCTGTTTTTGTCTCCTCCTCCTGTGAAAGTGTAGTACATTGAATGGGATGCTGCTGTGAAAGTAAAGTTAAACATAATCTTGATGTGTTTTCGGGAGTTCATGTGTTGTTATGGTTTTGAATTATTATTATTTTTTAATTAAAAATGATCTATTGATTTAATGCCTATGATATAAAAATGTTATACAAGTAAGAATTTAAAAGAAATTATTAACAATTTATTATTAATTAATTAATTAATTATAATTATATATATGATTTATTATATGTATATGTATATGTATGTGTATGTGTGTATATATATATATATATATATATATATATATATATATATATATTATTATTATTAATTATTAATTATGTATTCATTATATACATGTTGTTATTATTTAAATAATTACTATTAATACCAGTTATTAATTTATTAATTCTTTTTATTTTTATTTATATATACACTTTACAAAATTGTATTTATGAAAGAATATGTATATAAAATAAAAGACGTAATATAATATATAACATAATTATACATCATAATATACATACAATTATAATATTTGATCATTATAATTTACACATTAATCTTTATACATTATTAAATTACATATAGGTTGTCTTGAGAATGATGACTTCATTCGCATTGGAAAAACCCTTTCAATTTTATTCTGTTGAACATGTGACCAATAAATTAATAAAAGCTGTCAAAGGGAATTTGACATATTCACACAGACAGATATGAAGGGCATCACAGGAATGAGTTATTAACACAGACAAATATGAGATGAAGTGATGTTCAGACATTCAGAGATTTTATTAATGGCTTGTAAAGAAGACTGTTTGTCCGTCTCACTGTGTAAAAGGCTAATGTGCAATAAAACACATCATGAAAGACCTTCAGCATTTACACATCAAACCGCTGTTACACAACGTGACATTAACTATATCGTTAAAAGAAAATGAATTCATCTCAGGAAAGGTCAATGGCTTCTGTTCTTCATTTATTATCAGATGTGTTTTCGATGTGATGACATTTCCAGCAGTTTCACACCTGCTGTTTGTTACTAAATCAATCGATCAATACACGTCATTTATCACATTTAAGAAGCATTTATGGCTAACACTTTATAACATTCATTAACAGCTCATTAGAAAACATCATATGATGCGTAACAGATCAGTTCTTCATTTACAATTATATAGATAATTATGCGGTTGCTAAGGTGTCCTAGGTGGTTTCTAAGGAGTTGCTAATGTGTTTCCCACTTCTTTTCAACATTTTTTACCATTTGAATGTAAATAATGATCTTTTGAGGTACTAATGTGGTTGCTAAGGTGTTTTTCACTTTCAACATGTTTGAATATTTGAATGTAAATAATGAACTTTTGAGGTGTTAATGCGGTTGCTAAGGTGTTCTGGGTGGTTGCTAGGGACTAGCTAAGGTGTCCTGGCTGGTTGCTATAAGTTGTTAAGGTGTTTTCCACTTCTTTTCAACATTTTTTACCATTTGAATGTAAATAATGATCTTTTGAGGTGCTAATCCAATTGCTAAGTTATCCTGGATGGTTGCTAGGGAGTTGCTAAGGATATCCGGAAATTTTCTTAATGTTTTGTTAAGGTTAGTGTATAATACATTAACTTTTTAGAAAACATGGAAGTTGATGTGCAGTATGTAGGTAAACGTGTGTGTGTGTGTGTGTGTGTGTGTGTGTGTGTACATTTTTCACCAAATGAACCCCTCGTTCAGAGCCTGAGCCTGTGAATGTAGTTGTGTCTCAGACACACTGTGAGTTTGCATGAGGATCTTCAGACCGACTCGGTGTGTGAATTGACGTGTGTTCTCACATGTGAGTTTGATGCCTGATGACATGCGGGCTAATCGCAGCGCAGCTCAGTGGAAATGTCTGCCGTACACCGGTGAAGGAGAGTCAGTCGCTCAACTAATAAATGTCACATTTAACACTCCTGAAGCTACAGTATAATATTAGCATGTGAAATAGAAATAATAAAACACAAATCTATCAGTCTTGTCCTGTTATGACGCCGATGCTTAGAAAACAAGCACACAGAAGTCAGTTTAATTAGATTTAATGAGATCTACTTGAAGCATGTGTGATATGATTATGTTTTTAGTCTTTGATGACTCAATAATTTTATGATGGAATATTTAGTGAAAGATGCGATCACTTTGCAAAATGAAGTATTTGTCCCACTTAGTAATTTATTTACAAATAATTTAAAGTTAATACATTAAATTACAAAATGATAAAATACAATACAAATGCTATATTAAGTTATTTATATAAAATTATTTTTATACAAATAACAATTTATTAAAATTTTTAATTAATTTACACTTATTACTTTAAAACCTTTCTCTTTTGCATATAATTGAATCCAAATAAATGCATTATTATTATTATTATTATTATTATTATTATTATTATTATTATTATTATTATTATTATTATTATTATGAATTATTTATATTTGATTATTTATATACAATTACATTTATATAAATAATAATACGTTAAATATTTTTATATTTTTAAATTAATTTACACAACACTTTATACTTTTAGAATTAATTAAATGTCTGCATTAAATTACATGAAATATTAATGAATGAATGAATGAATGAATTAAATAATTTAATAAAATATCAAACAGGTTCTCCTAGTTTTATCAGAACAAGTTTGACAACCTGAACTTGTCATAAAATGATGTGATATTTTTCAGAGACCTGCAGAGGTTGACACACATTCTGTGATGTCATTTCCTGTTTTATGTTTTGTGTGTGTTTCACATGACAACACAATGGCTTCCTATATGTGAGTTACCAACTTTTGGTTTGATTTCCCTGGCAATTGATTTTCAAATGTGAATTTAAAAAAAGTAAATTTGAGAAATTGACATCTTAATTACTTCATAGAACAGGTGTGCTCAGGTAATTATCTCTATGAAATGCATTTTAATACATTTATTAACCAATTAATGGATTTGGATAGAAAAATAGCTTCACATATATGTAAATATGCCATATGATATAACGCTATTACACAATAAACAATGCTGTGTATTTGTATTTTACTGCATCTTATTAGATTTCATTAAAACAAGCACTTAGAAATGCTATGAATATTCATAATCACATAAACTTCCCACAATCAATGGCATCTTTGTAGTTCTTTGTGCAGCCATTGATGGCAATAAAGAACCTTTATTTTAAGAGTGTTAATGACTGGATAAAATACAATAATAGTGAGTAGAGTTCAGTTCCAGTGCTGTGAATGAGCAGATGATTTCAGCTCTTTTTCTCCAAAGAAAAGATGGAAACACAGCACTGAATAATTCACCAGTGAAACCACTGTGATCTGGATTGGAAGTGCCATACAGAAACAATAGAAAATACCTGAAAAGATTAATAATAAATGAAACAAACTGGTCAAATATGATGTAAGACGCAGCAGGACAGATGGGAAAAGAGTCTGAGTGTGTTCACCTGCAGTCTCTTGATAAAAGACAAGTTGGACTCTCAAATTAAATGTCAATAATCAGCTGATTTATTATTCCATACATCATTTCATTTGGATACAAGTAATTCTGATGAAATTTTTCAGCAGCCATGGTTGTTTTCCTATTTTTTCATGTACTAGTCAAATGCATGCGTCATATTTTGGAGCTCATGTTCATAAACTGCAGAAATATTGTATTCCCCCTTTACTGTTACTAATCACTATGAAATAATTGCTGTCTTTCATACTGTATGTACCAAGATAAATTGTTCAGGGATTGTTGACTTTGTTCAATGGCCTGTTTTATAAACTTGTGCACAGCGCCACCTACTGACCACTTACCATTAAACATTAAATGAACAAGAAAAAAATGAAACATAAAAGAAAAAAACTGAATTATCATAATGCTGGTAAAATATATTTCTGGAAATCTAAAATCAGTATTTAATTTGAACAAATGTATTAGTGTGTATGTGTGTGTGAGTGTGTGTGTGTACTGGTATATATGGCTTATGAGGACACAAATGTGTATAATGACATGGGTACTACAACGTAAACGGTTTATGAGGACACTTCCTGTGTACAAAATGGTGTTTTATGAAATTCAAAAATTGCCAGTAGTTTCCTGTAAGGGGTAGGTTTAGGTATAGGGCGATAGAAAATACAGTTTGTACAGTGTTTGTATACCTAGCCCCCCAATGTTAGAATAATTCACAACATAAGGGCTGAAGAGCCGGACTGAATATGGTTTATCCCATGATCTCAACACCTTTGTAATATAATATATAATATAATATAATATAATATAATATAATATAATATAATATAATATAATATAATATAATATAATAATTTCAATCCATTTCATTTTAAATATATTATTAGATGTTTCAAAATCAAGTACATTAAGTCCACCTTGGTTTGAATTGAATTGCAAAGTGTTCTTTTATTCAAATAATGATGTTTATTTTTCCAAATAAATTTCTATATTGTTTTTATTTATCTCATAATAATGTTTTTCTTGTTCACTTATTTGTTTATCGTAAATATAAATTATATTTCTAATTAAAATATATTTCTAATTTTAGAATTTCTCAATTTGTTCCATATAAATTTTAGATTTTTTTTTTTAGCATCATTGTAACATCTCTTTATGGTAAGTTTAACCTTACTCTTAACCCTCAAAGACCCAAATATAGAAAAACTGTGAAAACATTTTTGTAGGAGGCCTCTAATGCAGAAATAAATGGGTTTTTACATTTTTGTAAGATTTTAGGGAAATGTTGTAATATTGCAACGTTGGGCTCTTGGGTAGCAGAATTTCACTCACTATCTGAATAAATGTAGAGGACATCTAAAGGCTCATCTGCAGGGTGTAATGCTTCTGTAATCTTATATGAGTGGCCTATATGAATATATACAATAATAATCACATGATACAATGTCATATTTTTATGAAAAGATGATTTATTATAAAAATATATGCCCAGATTATATTTACAGATCCTAATGAACTAAATGAAAACTTTCATCACTTGACTTTAGAACTTTCATCACTTGTATCAGAGTCCATCTCAAAGTCACTGTTCCCATTTTGGACGGCACCAGTGATATCATACACATATGGTGAGATGGTCTTTCTGAAAAACACTGATTATTTTCTATACTAAATAATCTCAATGCAAATCAATTCTGAACTTACACATTTTAAAGAATTCACCCATTTCACAGAATTCACACATTTCAAAGAAATTCACACAATACTGGTAACGTATTACTTAATAATTTTATGATCACTGAATACTGAAGGCATAATGTTGACCTCCTGAACTTGATTTCCACGTTCCTCAGAAATGAATCAAAAGATTGGCTGGATCTACATTTACATTTTACATTTACATTTAGTCATTTTGCAGACGCTTTTATCCAAAGCGACTTACAGTTGGGGAATACATGAAGCGATTCATCTTGAAGAGGCAATCAGACAGAGGAAGTGCTCGTAACAGCAAGTCTCAGGCATTGTTCAAATAAGTACAAGCTAGAAAGGAAAGGAATAAATAAAGAGAAAGAAAGTCGCTCACTAGCAGATCTCAGACTTCTGGAGGGGGTGTAGATTCGTAATAGTGAGTGGAAGTAGGCGGGTGCTGAGCCTGTGGTTGTTCTATATGCAAGCATCAGTGTCTTGAACTTGATCCGAGCTGCAACTGGTAGCCAGTGCAAGGAGATAAAGAGAGGTGTAACATGGGCTCTTATGGGCTCATTGAAGACCAGTCGTGCCGCTGCATTCTGAATCATTTGTAGAGGTTTGATTGTGTTTGATGGAAGTCCAGCCAGAAGAGCATTGCAGTAGTCCAGCCTAGAAATGACAAGGGCCTGGACAAGAAGTTGTGCAGCATGCTCTGTCAGAAAGGGCCTGATTTTTCTGATGTTGTGTAGTGCAAACCTGCAAGATCGAGCAGTCTTTGCAATGTGCTCTTTGAAGGTCAACTGGTCATCAAAGATTACACCAAGATTTCTGACCGAAGTTGATGGGGCAATTGTTGATGTACCTAACTGAATCATGAAGTCATGCTGTAGAGTTGGAGTAGCAGGGAAGACAAGAAGCTCAGTCTTTGCCAGGTTGAGCTGTAGGTGATGTTCTTTCATCCATGCCGAGATGTCCGCCAGGCAGCCTGAGATCCGTGCAGCTACTGTTGGGTCATCTGGTTGAAAAGAGAGATAGAGCTGTGTGTCATCAGCGTAGCAATGGTAGGAGAATGGTAGGAGATGTGCCTGTATGATGGGACCCAGTGATGTCGTGTATGTGGAGAAGAGGAGGGGTCCAAGAATTGATCCCTGAGGAACCCCAGTGACCAGTTGATGTGCTTTGGATACCTCCCCTCCCCAGGCCACCCTGAAAGACCTACCAGTGAGATAGGATTCAAACCAGTGAAGTGGAATCCCAGTGATGCCCAGAGATGAGAGGGTAGACAGGAGGATCTGATGATTAACAGTGTCAAACGCAGCAGATAGATCCAGCAGAATGAGGACTGATGATTTGGAGTCTGCTTTTGCAATTCGCAGGGCTTCAGTGACTGAGAGTAGCGCAGTCTCAGTTGAATGGCCACTCCTGAAACCTGACTGTTTAGCATCCAGTTTGTTGTTCTGTGAAAGAAACAATGAGACCTGGTTGAAGACAACTCGTTCGAGTGTTTTCACTATGAATGGAAGGAGAGAGACAGGTCTGTAGTTTTCTATAAGAGAAGTGTTTAATGTAGGTTTCTTGAGCAGTGGGGTTACCCGAGCCTGCTTGAACGCAGTGGGGAAAATGCCTGTGAGGAGAGATGTATTGATGATGTGTGTGAGTGCTGATAAGAGTGTGGGAGAGATTGCTTGGAGAAGGTGTGATGGGATTGGGTCTAGAGGACATGTTGTAGGATGGCTGGAGAGGAGAAGTTTGGATACCTCTGCCTCAGTGAGTGGACAGAAGGAGAAGATGGGAGTTTTAGCAGTGGATGTGGTTGGTTGGAGGTCGTGTGTGTGTGGAGGAGAGAGCTGATTACTGATCAATCTAGTTTTGCCTGTAAAAAAGTGGCAAAGTCATCAGATGTTATAGAAGTGGTGGGAGGTGATGGAGGGGGACAGAGGAGAGAATTAAATGTTCTGAAGAGATTACGCATGTCTGGAGCGCTGTTGATCTTGTTGTGGAAATGTGAGGATTTGGCAATGTGGACTTCAGCAGAGAAAGATGAGAGCAAAGACTGATACCTACTCAGGTCCGACGGATCGTTTGATTTGCGCCATTTTCTCTCTGCCGCTCTGAGTTTGGTCCGATGCTCACTAAGAACATCGGATAACCAGGGGTTAGAAGGGGCAACCCGTGCTGGGCTGGAGGAGAGAGGACAAATGTCGTCAAGACAAGAGGTTAAGGTCTGGCATAGAGTGTCAGTAGCTGCATTCACATCCAGAGATGAGAAATGGGTAGGTGAGGGAAGAGAGGAGGATACTACAGAGGAAAGATGTGAGGGAGAAAGGGAGCGTAGGTTTCGTCTAAAAGTAACCGGTAAGGGGGTTGGTGGCACACGAGTATCAAAAAGTAATGTAAATGAAATGAAGAAATGGTCAGAGATATGTAGTGGTTGCACCAGAATGTTATCTACAGTACAATTGCGTGTGTAAATTAAATCAAGTTGGTTGCCTGATTTGTGCGTGCTAGAAGTGGTAAGGCATTTGAGATCAAATGAAGCTAGGAGTGAATGGAAGTCTGTAGCATAAGGCTTGTCTAGATGAATGTTGAAATCGCCAAAGACTAAGAGTGGAGTGCCATCCTCCATGAAAGAGGACAACAGCCCGTCCAGCTCCTCTAGGAAGGTGGCTAGAATTTGGCCAGGGGCACAGTCTATCTTTATTACTCCAAGTGAAGGATTTATGTGCCTGCATTCATCACGACAAATTAATTGGGAATTTAGATAAAGTACTGTAGATCAGTGTACTGGAGGAAAACGTGACATTAATGGTGTTCCAGTCACCTCACCTTTCTAAAATTTTGTAAAAACAACCTGTTTTGTAAATTATTATTGTCATCATAGATGTTCCCCAAAATTAAAATATTATTCTCCTCTTCTACAACCAAAATCAATCACCTTCCAAAATAGTGAGCTTTAATTTTTAGAATTTCCCATTACAGTTTACAGTTTACTCTGCTGAATTATTACTAAACAATGGATCTGTCTGTAGTGCATATTAATAAATATATAATTTTAGCTTTTGTTGTGCAGAGCTTTACAAAGAAAAAATTACTTATAGAAATCCCTATGATTATAAGTAATAGGCCTTCCTATTGCTTGTACTACTGAAAAACATCATTATGAATAAGTTCCTCCTCCCTTTTCCTCCTTTATCAATTTATGATCTTGATCTAGTTTCTGATTCTTTGGAACCTCTTTTTTGCGTTGAAATTCTACCTGTTTATGAGTAACACGTTCATTTTCTGCCATAATTAAGTCATTTTATGAGGTACAGACTCATGTGATGACACATCATATGAATCCCTATGATTATAAGTAATAGGCCTTCCTGTTGCTACATTCATTTTCTACTGTTTTCACTTTATCTTAGTTCCTGTGAAGTCATTTTATGAGGTGCAGTCTCATATGATGATGACACATCATGTGAAGAGGTTTTTCAGCATGTTACTGTTCTGATCTTTGATCTACATTGCGCTCCATTCAAATATTGACCTAAGAATCATAAAGTTACATCACACCTGGATGATGGGCGGAGTCAGACGTTTAAAGGCATCTTCTGAGACTTGCATGCTCAGAAAAGACCGAATAATCTGCCAACTACTATAAGAGAGAAAAGGTATGTTTTTATCATGCTTTCATTTCAGTTTTTAGGCAAGGCAAGGCAAGTTTATTTATATAGCACATTTCATACACAATGGTAATTCAAAGTGCTTTACATAAAAGGAAGTAAAATAATCATAAAAAAACTAATAATCACAACAATAAAACCAGAAATTTTATATTCAATAGTCATGCATATGAAGGAGTTGTGCATGCAAATGTATTTGTATTTGAGTATCAAAATCAGTTGCATGCACATGATGCAAAGGCAGTGCATGTTTCCCTGCATGTCTTTGTAATTTAAACACACCTTAACCTGAAAAAAGTTTAAAATGAAATAATAATGCATTGTTTATTTTGTTAGCTCTGTACTTGTACTTTGCACAATAAAATTGAATGCAGTCTAATGCTGAATATTCAACAGATTTGAGCTGCAATGCCAGCACCTGGTGTGTGTTTAAACATCTTATCGGAGCGTAATCTCAAAGATGGACAGGGCTCTCCCAACAATCCTGAGAAGTTCCTGGATCAGGACTTCCACCGGCTCAAGCAGTTCTGCCTGAAGGAAAGACTGAGATTCGTAGACAACTTGTTCCCGCCAGAGATGAAATCAATCGGTCTGGGATCCCTGACACGTGAAGACCTTCAGAGAGTGGTGTGGAGGAGACCGCATGTACGTGAACATCTTCACACACATACTGTGTTTTTTCTTGATTTGCAAGTGAGTGTGTGATCTGCTGTAAAGTGTAAAATAATTCAACTGTTTCCTTCAGGAACTGGTGCCAGACCCTGTTTACATTGTTCAAGGAGCTTCACGGTTTGATATTATACAAGGTGTATTAGGTAGGTCTGCTGTCCTGTACATCATTAACACAATATAAACTCTGTAAATGAAGAGCTGCATGTGTAAGTTTAATTTCTAACCAAATACTTCCTACTGTTGCATTTATAGTTATGTGTCATTAAATATTAACAAAAAAATCCCCAGAGCAAGACACTTAATAGATAAAGTGGCAGTGCAATAAATCAAACAGGCATATATTTGGTGAATACAATGAGAATATATTGAATACAAATGGAAAATCTAAGTAAATAGAGATGTTTTAAAGAAATTGTTCACAAAAAAAGAAGCTAAAAATATCCATCCCCTCAGGCCATCCAAGATTAGGATGAATTTGTTTCTTAATCAGATTTGGAGAAATGAATCATTACATCACTTGCTCACCAATGGATCCTCTGCAGTGAATGGGTGCCGTCAGAATGAGAGTCTGAACAGCTGATAAAAACATCACAATAATCCACAAGTAATCCACACCACTCCAGTCCATCAGTTAACATCTTGAGAAGACAAAAGCTGAAACAAATCCATCATTAAGATTTCAACTAAAATGTGAGTCATAATCCATAATAACGCTTCCTCCAGTGAAATAGTCCATCTCCTGTTCTCTCTCACATCAAAATCCAGTCACATATTTGTTTAGAGCTGTTCTGGACTGTTTTGGCTTGTAAACACTGCTTGATCTGTGCAGATTTCTCTCCTGATTCAGACCAGACCACTTTTTCACTGGATGAAGTGTTATATTGGATTATGGACTTGTATTTTAGCCGGGAACAACGTTTTGAAGTTAAAAGAGTCTTAGCGATGGATTCCTTTCACACAGCTTTTGGCTTCCCAGGATGTTAACTTCTTGAATATTCAGTATATTTTAGTTAAAAATGTCTTAAAGATGGATTTGTTTCTTACAAACGTGCAGTTTTTGGCTTCACAACACATTAACTGATGGACTGGAGTGGTGTGGATTACTTGTGGATTATTGTGATGTTTTTATCAGCTGTTTGTACTCTCATTCTGACGGCACCCATTCACTGCAAAGGATCCATTCGAGCACATTTTCAGCAAATTTTCATTTTAGGGTGAATTATTCCTTTAATAAGAATAGAAGTACCCATGCAGCTGTTTATGGAATTTTAATGTTCTTGACTGAAGGTTAATTATATACTGTGAGATATATGCCATGTGTGTGTATGTGTGTATGTATGAAGGTAACTGCTGGTTTCTGGCATCCGTTGGAGCTCTTACATCTCAAAAACGAATCATGAAGCAGGTTATCAATGATGAACAGAATTTCTCTGTGGATTATGCAGGAATCTTTCACTTCAAGGTAAATGTTTTGCCACATTCAAACTGAGATCATTCTTAAAGGGACTTTTCGGTGAACTGTTCCTCACTGACTATTATACAAGTTAACACTATTATACTTCCCCATGATTGTGTAGCCTAGTGAACCAAACTGAGAGACTATTTTGAAGGTTCAGGAAACCTTTGGAGGTGTTTTGAGTTGATTAGCTGATTGGCATGTCACCATATTCTAATTTGTTGAGATAGTGAATTGGTGGGTTTTTGTTAAATGTGAGCCAAAATCATCACAATTAAAAGAACCAAAGACTTAAACTACTTCAGTCTGTGTGCATTGAATTTATTTAATACACGAGTTTCACAATTTGAGTTGAATTACTGAAATAAATGAACTTTTCCACGACATTCTAATTTATTGAGATGCACCTGTGTGTATATATATATATATATATATATATATATATATATATATATACATAATTTTTTTTTAATTTTTTTTTTTTTATATTTTTTATTTTTTATTTTTTTCTCCGGTTCTGGAGATTCGGATCATGGGTAGATGTTGTTATTGATGACAAGCTACCAACCATTGATGGCCGACTCGTCTTTGTTCACTCCAAAACACCAAATGAATTCTGGCCTGCTTTATTAGAGAAAGCTTATGCTAAGTATGTTTTACTTTAATAACAGAGATTTTCATCAGAGCTGGTTAGTTTAGTCCATAAGTTTTATTTTTATTTTTTTATTTATTTTTTTTTAATGGGAAAAATACTTCTGGAAAATGGAAATCATGTCCCGATAATTGTGAACTAATCATTTTTCCAGAGTGTGTGGCTCGTATGCGGATATGGACATGGGAAGCATATCCGAAGCTCTCATGGACTTCACTGGTGGACCACACATGACCATTAAACTAAGTGAAGCATCAGGAAAGCTTTGGGACACCATGAGACGAGCTGGCCAATCAGAATCCCTGATGGGATGTGGTACTCCTGGAGGGGTAAAGATCGAGCCTTTAATATTATTATAAAACAATGCAATTTCATAGCATGAAGGGTTATATAATGCACTGGTAATGCAACTGGTGGTCCGCACAGTATTTTTGTTTACATGACAGAATGACTAATATCACCTGTGCACATGGGCGTCGCTAGGCCATTTTTAGGGGGGCTATAGCCATTTATCCATTTATCCATTTTTATCCATATTTAACAAATGCATTCATTTGAATTTAACATTTAATAACCAGAACCACAATGCATTTATTTGTAATTTACTTGCTACCCATAGATGAATTTGCATCAGTTTTATCGGATGCACAGCATCAACAGCTAGATTTTTCTTTTCATGTTCAAAAGTAAAGCTTATTTATTTTGCTGTTCTAAGGGGCCGTTCAAAAAGAAAAGGTTATTTATTTATTGATTGATTTATTTATTTTTTTTATTCCAAAGCGCTACTTTTCTATAGTTTTTCTATGTAAACGGGCTAGACGGATGTTTTTTGACAGCTGCACTCGCGTTAAGGCCCGTTCCCACAAAAGACGATAACGATAAAAATAACGATAAAGATATAGTTCTAAAAATCGTTCTCAATATTAAAGAATAGCAGAGTACACACCACAGCTATAACGATAAAGACAAAGAGAAACGATATCGTTGGAATCACTTTCAAAACGATTTTTCTCCAGCTGATGAAAGGTAAAAAAATTGACAGCCAATCAGAATCCATCCTGCTGTAACAAGCTTGAGAATTTAAAGCAGCAGACGAGCGTGCTCTTAGAATAAACAGACGATATCGTTCTCTGGTGTGGACGCTAATATCGTTATCTTTATAGTTATTTTTATAGTTATCGTTCTTGGTGTGAACGGGGCTTTATTTGCAGTGTCTCGCGCATGGAATGACATTCTAAAAATGTGACGTTCAAGTTAAAAGAAAAAAAAGAAGAAAAAAAAAAGGCAACTCGAGACCATGTGTTTTTTTTTTTTTCTCATTCCACTGCCCGTGTTTCACGTGTTTTCACAGCCAAGACAAGTTTTATGTGAACAGCCTCGCACTATTAAATAATTAATTGTATTTTACTATTTGTATTTTGTGTAGTTTTTTCAGGACAGACCAGCCTGTGAAAAACCAATCATATAAATTATAATAGCATGCACAACTGAAATGGAAGTCCTAAAATCACTTTGTTCCTTTAGCAGGCAGGTCTACTGAAAAATAAGGTGTTGGCCAATGGTCTTGTGGAAATGCATGCTTACGCGATCACAGGAGTTGCAGAGGTGAGACCTTAGTTATTTTGGCTTGATTAAGTTGATAAGGAAGTGTTTCCTGTGATCTAATGAGGTGTTCTCTCACAGGTTGTATGTAAAGTTCGTCCAGTGAAGCTGGTGAGGATCTTTAACCCTTGGGGTCATGGAGAGTGGAACGGAGACTGGAGCGACAGGTCTGATTCTTCTGTTTAAATTAATATTTTTCTATAATTCCTCTATATATCAATTAGGCATCTGACATCTTGTTAATCTGGTCTCTTTAGATCCCCTTTGTGGGAACTTGTACGTCCTGAGGACCAAAAATACAACGTTGTACTCGACAATGGAGAATTCTGGTAAGCAGAAATAAGAGCCAAATGTTTTATATCTCTTGCCTTTTCTTGATTTTTGTGCATATACTGCATAATTGCAAGTCACTATATTTAGTTTTCTGTCTCTGCAGGATGTCAGTGGAGGATTTCTGCAGGAATTTTTCAGATTTGGATATATGTTGTTCAGATGTGAACTTTCTTGCTGGATCTCATTCTTCTTCCTGGAAAACTGAAGTGCACAGAGGCCAGTGGGTGATTGGAACAACAGCGGGAGGCTGCTCAAATGACATAGGTAATCCAACTCTTATTGTTCTACACAGCTATCTTTACATGAGGATGCAACTTCAAGTCACTTCAAGCACTGTTTGACAAGATATTCTTTTTTATGAAGTAGATCCTTGTTGACCGCAGTTGCTTTTAATCAAGATATTGTGTAGATAGAATGTTTTTGAATGTTTGTCTCCAGACTCTGAATAATAACTGAGGTTTTCAATAATTCAGTGTTTTGTTGTCAAATATTTCTCACATGATTAATGGCAGCTTAATTTGGAGATCAGATTCAGATATTTCTCCTTTTTCTTGCATTTATAGACAGTTTTTCAAGAAATCCCCAGTTTCGTGTGACTCTTAAGGAGCCTGTTGAAGACCCCAGAGATGAAAGCTCTCCAAATCTCCTCGTGTCTCTCATTCAGAAATCTCACAAGAGAAACAGGCACCTGGCCACCAATTTCCATATTGGCTTTAACATTTATGAGGTTTGTAGAAATCTGTTTTGAGTTTGTATAAGACCTTCTTTCCTTGAATACAATATTTAGTACTTGAACATTTATATTTGTTGTCTTGCAGGTGCCAGCTCATGTATGTATTGATTATATTCCTCCTGATACATATACAATTTTGAGTTTGTTTTGCAAGGACATAATAACATTTTTGCTTATTCACCAGTTAAAGGACCGGAGGGAAAAGTTCCCTGCATCATTCTTCAAAATCAGTCCCATTGGAAAAACCAAAATCTTCCTCAATGCTCAGGAAGTCATGGAGTTTTTCCGATTTAAAGCAGGCGAATACCTCATTGTTCCTTCAACTTTCCAGCCAAATGAAGCTGCGTCCTTCCTTCTGACAGTCTATTCAAAGACAGAAGCCATCATTGAGTAAGAGCTTGGATTATTAACATTTAAGCAGGAGTGATGGGCTAGATGCTTAAACAATCATTTATGCTAATGCTATTTCTGCATACAAAACTGGCATACGAGAAACTACACTCTGAAAAATAAAGGTTCTTTACTAGAATTGATTGTAGATTTTGATGTTGCGTCTTCAGAGACAGTTCTGGATATGGTATGACAAGAACAAAGGTATATGACAGCTTGGGATGTTTGTTTTTCACATTTCATGTGTTTTGAAAGTATATGTATATGTGTTAAAATGGTTTTCATTTTTCTCAGATGATTCCCCAGGATAATGATGAATCCTTTCAGCTTTTTCTGCAATATGCTGATAAGGTATATGCGACTCTTCAACAGTTCTGTATTTTGAGGGAATGTGACTGATTATGATCAGAAATGTACTAAAATCGCAGCTGAAAGAAACAAAAATACCACACATATTTAAAACAAACATGTTATCTGATGATTGTCTGTTCATGTAAGTATGGAGAGGTGGACGCTGAGGGACTTCAAAGACTTCTTAATGAGAATCTTTATGCAGGTGATGCTTGTAGAGAAAAGTCAAAATATAAAATCATTCTTGAAACTCATATTCCTGTTTTGCTTCCAGTGATCTCTGATTCTGATTATGTTTTTGGTCTGATCTTTCAGAACATTCACAGAAGACAACAGGATTCAGCTTGGATTTGTGTAAGGGCTTGGTGGCCCTGATGGATGTATCCTCAAATATGAAGGATCAGAGAGAGAAAAGGCTTTCAGGGATCTGTGTTTCAGACATTTGTGCATGTAGTTTGTAAATTATAGAATAAAAAAAAATCACATTCATCACATTTTATAAATTGTTTCATGATGCTTTTTAACACAACAACACAGCTCAGTGTCACTGGAAGGCTGAGTGAATTTGAATGCCTTCATTTGTGGAAACGAGTTGTTTTTCAAAGGGTAAATAGCCATCGGAAGTGCAAAATTTTCTAGATTTTTGTCATTAAATATTCTATTTCCAAAATGCACATTTTATAAGTAAAATGGGTTGCAATTGCTCTCTGGTTTGTTTATTTCAGGACATTTTCCATGACATGGATGTTTCGCACTCTGGAAGTCTGTCTCTGAATGAACTCAGAAATGCTCTTAAGGTCACAGGTAACTTTACTTCCTCGCACACCATTTGATTGCCTAATGTGCAAAACAATATCATTGATATACTGATATTTTGGATGTGTTCAAGGGTTTGTATTGAGTGACAGTATGCTGAATCTCATGGCTCTACGATACGGCGATTCTAGTGGTAAAATTACACGGGAAAACTTTATTGTGCTCGTCCTGCGCATGGATTGCATGGCCAGTGAGTCTAAATCATTAACCTATTGTGTTGTACTATACATTCTGAATCGGAAAAGGTATCGGTTAGGAATCGAGTTGAATTTTGAGGTGCCTAAAGATTCTCACCCCTATATCACATCAAAGATTGATAGATAAGGTAGAAATGAGCTTCATAATGCATATTTCATCAAGATAATGAAATGACTGCATGACATCCAGTCCTAACCTATTGCACTCACTCTATAAAAACTGATATTATCATCACCAGAGACATTCAAGAGACTCGCTGCTGGAGGGCCGAGCATGAAGCTGGGAGAAAATGAAGTAATGTTTTTCATACAAATATTTAATTAATCAGAATTCGTAGTAAGATTAATAAAAATCATAATACATAACAGTAGAATTAACCAATGCTCTGTTGTTGTAGTGGATGCATCTCACCATGTACTCATGATTCAGATGAGACTGAGAAAATGGATCCTGGACAGACTTCTGAGACCTCACTGATAACAATACAGAAATAAAATACACAAATCTAAGACTTAAATGCAACTTTACCTTCATACTTGATACATTAGACATAATGCAGGCTCGTTAATTACAATTTATGTGATTGTGCATAAGGTAATTGATTGGATTTGATAGAATTTATTATGTGGAGAGAGAGAGAGTGAACTTTTCAACCAGAAAACTTTTATTCAGATAACAATAAATCTACAGTTTATATTTTATATATTTTTTTTTTTTTGTTTGTTTGTTTTTTAAAGCTTGAAAACTGTTTGCAAACTCTATGCACTGTGCCCTATGATTTATTACAACCACTAAATAAATAGTTATATCTCAATATTCACTGTGTCATCATACTTATGTTGTGGACATACTGTGACATTTGCCCAATATTTAAATATTGACCTGAGAGTCATAATGTTACATCACACCTGAGTGGGCGGAGTCGGACTTTAAAAGGCTTCTCCTGAAACTTCCTCCTGCTCTTTGCTTTGGGAAGGACGGAATACTCTTCCAGCTACTGTAAGAGACGACAGGTATGTTTTGAATCATTTCATCTTGCTATCATTTAAGTTTCATTACATTTACAATATCTGTGCATGAGAAGGAAACTACCAACTGACATGCAAATGGATTTGTGTTTTAGTTCAGTCATTTACATGCACATACATCCTGCAATGGTTTTTCATGCACGTCTGTGTCATTTGAATCAACCTAAACCAAAAACAAATAAATAAGCATAAAGTGTAATGTATTTTTTCATTTACTATATTTCATTGTACTCTGTACAATAAAGTTTAATCTAATTGACTGAGTAAAATGTGAGTAAACAGAAATAAAAGCTATTGGAAACATGTTCACCATAAAGAAAAGCATCGTGCTGCTGTCTGTTCAACAGATTTGAGCCACAATGCCAGCACCTGGTGTGTGTTTAAACATCTTATCGGAGCGTAATCTCAAAGATGGACAGGGCTCTCCCAACAATCCTGAGAAGTTCCTGGATCAGGACTTCCACCGGCTCAAGCAGTTCTGCCTGAAGGAAAGACTGAGATTCGTAGACAACTTGTTCCCGCCAGAGATGAAATCAATCGGTCTGGGTCCTCTGAAGCGTGACGACCTTTGGAGAGTCTTGTGGAAAAGACCACATGTACATGAACATCTTCACACACAAACTCAATCCATTCATAGCAGAAACCTCAGAAATAAACTTGTTGATCATGACAGATTTTCACCTGAAATCTAAAGTAGCCTGAAGCCACTTTGCAAAATGCAAATACATCTTGTTGACCATTGTGATGCCAAGTTGATGTTGACATTAGGGCGTAGGTGGTCGTAAAGCCTAATATCCTAACATCAGAGGAACTGCAGAGTCATGCATGCTTTTCTGTTTGGTTTAGTTTGCATTTTTGGACTAGAATTTAAAATTTAAGGCTCTCTGCTCTTTTTTAGTGATTTGTACCCTTGTGATTGTGTCTGATCTGCTGTAAAGTGTGAAATGAATCATCTGTTTCCTTTAGGAACTGGTGTCAAACCCTGTTTACATTGTTCAAGGAGCTTCAAGGTTTGATTTTATCCAGGGTCGATTAGGTAGGTCTGATACAAATATATATTATGTGCTTACAAGCTTCAAGTATGGATTTGGTGAAGGTCATGCAATATTCTCTACTATGTAATTATATGCCATTTAATATAAATGTAAAATTCCTACAATGTCCATACCAAACCTGCAGTACGTACTTAAAGCATACATAAAAAATGCATTAGAAACTAAATTATAATGCAATACATCAATGCAATTAACTAAAGCAAAAGTAAAACATTATCATTTAGAGATGATGAAAATTTCAAAGGTCGGAGGCCTCAATGGCTTAATAGATAAAGTGGCAGTGCAATAAAGCAATAAATCAGTCAAATAGGTGTGTACTGTATGTACAATGCGAATATGAACAAAACAAAAAAAATACACAGAGACATTTTAAAAGGAACAGAAGCTGAACTCAGTCTTTAGGTCAAATGAAAATGTTGCTAGTTGGAGTAGAGTTTAATAACAAAAAATCCAGTTGCATGCAGCTGTTTTCCATTTTATGGAGTTGTAATGTTTTTGACAAATATATATTCTATATGTATGAAGGTAACTGCTGGTTTCTGGCATCCGTTGGAGCTCTTACATTTCAAAAACGAACTATGAAGCAGGTTATCACTGATGAACAGAATTTCTCTGTGGATTATGCAGGAATCTTTCACTTTAAAGTAAGCGTTTAAACCATTTTTAGGCAAACTGTTCCTTTAAGAGTTAAAGCTTCTATATTGTCTATAACAGCTGAACTGTCATCTTTTGTTTTCAGTTCTGGAGGTTTGGATCATGGGTAGATGTTGTTATTGATGACAAACTACCGACTATTGATGGCCGACTCGTCTTTGTTCAGTCCAAAACACCAAATGAATTCTGGCCTGCTTTGTTAGAGAAAGCTTATGCTAAGTATGTTTCAGTTCATTTATTCATAATGAATTTCATTGAAGAATCTTTTACCTTTGATTTTTCATCTGACTTTCATATACTTTCTGCTTCAAATGATATAATATTGTCTTCTTTTTTTATCCAGAGTGTGTGGCTCCTATGCAGATATGGATGCAGGAAACATATCCGAAGCTCTCATGGACTTCACCGGTGGACCACACATGACCATTAAACTAAGTGATGCATCAGGAAAGCTGTGGGACGCCTTGAGACGAGCCAGCCAATCAGAATCCCTGATGGGATGTGGTACTCCTGGAGGGGTAAAGATCGAGTCTTTAATATCATTATAAAACAATGCAATTATTTAGTAAAAAAACAAAAACAAACAAACATTAAAATATATGAATTGATGATGAATTTTTGTTACTTCAAATAGATTCATTCATGTTTTTTTTATTGAAGATGAAGGCATGTCACAACCTGACAAATATATTTGGCACAAATGCATGTGTTTGAATGTAATATTTAATATCCAGAAATGTCATGAATTTAATTTCTAATTTGACTCTCATTTACTAACTGAATTTGCACCAAAATACAGTAGAGTTTGATTAGACACAGAGATTTTAACAAACAAGACATGGGAAGCATTTTATTCTCCTCCCTTTAAAAATGTGTTTAAGCCTATTCATATATAAACTCATTTCCACCATGGAATAAAACGATTTTAAAAGTAATTGTGACTTTTGACTTTTCAGAATTACTAAGTATAACCTCGGAATTTTGGCAATTTTGAATTTTTCTCAGAATTCTGAGATTAAAACTCACAATTCTGTTTTTTGTTTCCACCATGGAATTAAAAAATAAAAAAGGTAATTGCTACTTTTTATCTCAGTTCTGTTTTCTTACAGAAGTGTGAGTTTATACCTCACGTATCTTGATTTCTATTTCGTAATTTCGTAACAAGTCAGAATTGTGAGATTTCTAAAATTCTTTGCATTTATTATTTGTACTTAGCATGTTTTTTTCCCTGCATTGAGAACAGACCAGTCTACCTGTTAAAAACCATGCAAACATGATCACAAAAGTCCTAAAATTGCTTTGTTCCTTTAGCAAGCAGGTCTACTGCAAAATGACGTGTTGCCCAATGGTCTTGTGGAAATGCATGCGTACACAGTCACAGGAGTTGCAGAGGTGAGAACTAATTTGGTTTACAGTTTTGATGTGTTTAGTATCTTTTGGCTGGATTAAGTTGATAAGGAAGTGTTTCCTGTGATCTAATGAGGTGTTCTCTCACAGATTGTATGTAAAGGTCGTCCAGTGAAGCTGGTGAGGATCTTTAACCCTTGGGGTCACGGAGAGTGGAACGGAGACTGGAGCGATAGGTCTGAATTCTTCTGTTTGTATTAATATTTCTGTATAAAATATCAATTAGGCATCTGACATCTTGTTAATCTGGTCTCTTTAGATCCCCTTTGTGGGAGCTTATACGTCCTGAGGACCAAAAATACAAAGTTGTGCTTGACAATGGAGAATTCTGGTGAGCAGAAATAAACATCCAAAGTCTCTAAAGTTATTTTAGATCAATGCTTTTTATATATCTCTTGTTTTGTTTTTGTTTTTTTATTGCTTTTTGTGGATATAATGCATAGTTGCATGTCACTATATTTACAGCAGGTTTTCTGTCTCTGCAGGATGTCAGTGGAGGACTTCTGCAGGAATTTTTCAGATTTGGATATATGTTGTTCTGATGTGAACGTTCTTACTGGATCTCATTCTTCTTCCTGGAAAACTGAAGTGCACAGAGGCCAGTGGGTGTTAGGAACAACAGCGGGAGGCTGCTCAAATGACATAGGTAATCCAACTCTTTTATATCATTCTTATTACATCAGTTTGTTTAACAGTTTGTTTAAGCATAAGGATGCAAATCATGTCAAGATAAGACAATTTACTGAAAATTAATTATGTATGGCTTTGTTGAAGGTTGATTGTGATTGGTTGACAGCAATGTTTGAAGTGGAAAAACATGAGGTGCTTGCTTTACTTTGAGCGTGGACGTGATGGTACTTTTAGTTCAGAGAGTGATTTAGATGTTCAATCAATAACTGATCAGAAAGATTCAGTAAAGGATTCATCAGACTGATCCAACCCGTTCACATCTAAGATTAGTTATTCTGAACAATTCATTAGAAGAACTGTCTCAAAAGAGTCGTTTGCTTTATGATATTGCATTCAACTGGAGAGAACAACTCAATAGAAAAACTTGCCATTATTTTCGCATCTTTTTATCTCTTTTTATAACTCAAAACTCTCACAGGGGAACAAAAAATTTGCAAACGAATGCAAAAGCAATGAATGCAAATTTGAGTTTTTTTCTTGGTTATCAAAAGTTCTGTTTTCTAAGGGAAGTTAACAATGGCTATTAAACAGATAGGATAGGAGTCTGAGTTATGACACTTCTTTAATAGCCTATAGACTACAAGTCTCTCTATTTTTTTTTTTTTTTTTTTTTTTGCGTTTATAGACAGTTTTTCAAGAAATCCCCAGTTTCGTGTGACTCTTAAGGAGCCTGTTGAAGACCCCAGAGATGAAAGTTCTCCAAGTCTCCTCGTGTCTCTCATTCAGAAATCTCACAAGAGAAACAGGCACCTGGCCACCAATTTCCATATTGGCTTTAACATTTATGAGGTTTGTAGCAATGTATTCTGACAGCTTATGAATTTGCAAAAGACTCTCCTCACTTGAATGAACATTTATATTTGTTTTCTGTTACTCTTGCAGGTGCCAGCTCATGTACGTATTTAACATATTCCTGAAACACTTGCTTGAATTTTGGGTTTGTTTTGCAGAGACAGAGTAATCAATATTGTTCCTTATTCTCCAGTTAAAGGACCAAAGGGAAAAATTCCCCGCCTCTTTCTTCAGAAACGCCAGTCTCGTTGGAAAAAATGAATCCTACATCAATGCTCGGGAAATCATGGAGTTTTTCCGATTTAAAGCAGGCGAATACCTCATTGTTCCTTCAACTTTCCAACCAAATGAAGCTGCATCTTTCCTTCTGACAGTCTATTCAAAGACAGAAGCCATCATTGAGTAAGAGTTAATGCATGTTAGGCTGGGATTTGACAAGCTATTTGAACAAAAAATCACCTATATCAGCTTTAGTAGTAGCAGCTTTTAGTAGTATAATTTAATGTAGTATTACTGGACTACAGAATTAAATATTTTGATGTTGTGTCTTCAGAGACAGTTCTGGATATGGCATGACAAGAAAAAAGGTATAGCACAGCTTGGGCTATATACAAATGTAAGCTTTGAAAGTGAATATATTTTCAAATGATCTCCATTTTTCTCAGATGATTGCCAGGGATAATGATGAATCCTTCCAGCTCTTTCCACAATATGCTGATAAGGTACATGTGACTCTAACAGTTCTGGATTATGAGGGAATGTGACTGATTATGATCAGAAATTGACTGAAAAATGCAACTGAAAGTAACAAAAATACCCCAGATATTTAAAACGAACAGCAAGCTTTGTAACATTTGATATATTTCCTAATATTATTTGTACAACCAAATCATCCTTGTCTGTTTATGTAAGTATGGAGAGGTGGACGCTGAGCGCCTTCAAAGACTTCTGAATGAGAATCTTTATGCAGGTGATGCTTCAAACTTCTTACAGAGAAAAGTCACAATATAAGCTCATACTTTTAAATATCATATCGCTGTTTTGCTTCCAGTGATCTCTGATTCTGCATATGATTTTGGTCTGATCTTTCAGGACATTCACAGAAGACAGCAGGATTCAGTTTGGATTTGTGTAAGGGCTTGGTGGCTCTGATGGATGTATCCTCAAATATGAAGGATCAGAGAGAGAAAAGGCTTTCAGGGATCTGTGTTTCAGACACTTTTGCATGTTGTTTGTAAATTATAGAAAAAAAATCACATTCATCACATTTTACAAGTTTCATGATACTCTTTAACAACAAACACAGCTCAGTGTCACTGGAAGGCTGAGTGAATTTGAATGCCTTCGTTTGTGGAAACAAGCAGTTTTTCTAAAGGTAAAAGTGCAACACATTTCTACATTTTTTTTTATCATTAGCTACATATTCTATTTTCAAAATGCACATTATATAAGTAAAATTATTTGCAATTGCTCTTTTGTCTGTTTATCAGGACATTTTCTATGGCAAGGATGTTTCGCGCACTGGAAGTCTGTCTCTGAATGAACTCCGAAATGCTCTTATGATTACAGGTAACATTATTTTCTACATTAAGACTATGTTAACACACTTATATGTTCTCAAATGATCTTAAAGTCATAAAGGTAACATCACCATTTAATTACCATACAAAGCAATAGAATGAACATGCTCATACTTTTGTTTTCAAGGGTTTGTATTGAGTGACAGTATGCTGAATCTCATGGCTCTTCGATACGGCGACTCTAATGGTGAAATTACACTGGAAAACTTTATTGTGCTCGTCCTGCGCATGGATTGCATGGCCAGTGAGTCTAAATCATTACCCTATTGTGTACTATTACAGTTCAAAATATTATGTTCAATAAAAAATCCTAAAAATAACTTGAGATGTAAGATAAGTTAGAATTCAACTTAAATGATTCGATTCACGTTTTATAAAGATAATTAAATGACTGCATAACATCCACACCAAACCTCTGTAGTGCATTATGTCATGTCATGTCTGGATTATTTATGTTAATTGCTGTTATTAATGTACACTAAGTATAAATTCATATGATCATCACCAGAAACATTTAAGAGACTCTCTGCTGGAGGGCCGAACATGATGCTGGGAGAAAATGAAGTAATGTTATTAAAGAAAATATTTCATTCATCAGAATTCATAGTAAGATTAATAAAAAACATAGATCATAACAGCTGTTTAACCAATGCTCTGTTGTTGTAGTGGATGCATCTCACCATGTACTCATGATTCAGATGAGACTGAGAAAATGGATCCTGGACAGACTTCTGAGACCTCGCTGATAACAATACAGAAATAAAATACACAAATCTAAGACTTAAATGCAACTTTATCTTCATACTTGATACATTAGACATAATGCAGGCTTGATTTTCATCATTTATTTGATTTTGCAAATGGTGGTAAATTGTGATGTGCGTTTTATTAAATAGCCTATAGAATGAATTGTGTGGAGAGTTTAGCTTATTTAATTACAGTTTTCAGTCAGAAACTTTCATTCAGATCACACTCATCTAGTTTGGGGGTTTATTTATTTATTTATTTTTTTTAGCTTCAATGGCACTTTTTAACGAGATGAACAAGCCCCACAATGTCTACAATTAGGAAAATCTGTTTGCTGTACTGTGCTACATACTGTATAACAACCAATAAATCAATACTCAGTACCTCAGAATTCACTGTTCTATCGTGCTTATATGTTTTGACACATTACTACTTTAGACTTACAGTAAAATGCAGTCTAACACCATAAACAACTCGAATAAATGAACTTTGGACTACAATTAACTCCAATCCGACTACAGGATGAATCATGATGAAGAATATTAGTATAATCTGATTAATATTCATTATCATACATCCTCAGAACTAGTGTGCTCGTACTAGGATACAAGCGGGTGGCACACGAGGCCACGCAGAAAGGTGGGTAGCTTGTTAACAATTCAGTTAGACTTAAGTTATATATGCAAATATCACAGATCAGTTTAACGAACGTTTCCAGATGCTAAGATTCAGGCCACCTAACAGAACTAGCCTCAAGCTATTAAAAACTCTTAATCGTGTTGTGTAGCCTAGCCGATATTATATATATTAACAATATTTCAAATATACTAATAGAAGTGTAACTTTTCTGAAATCAGCTTGAGGAGAGTAGAAGTCAAACTGAGTAAATTCACTAAAGGCCTATACTTCAAACTCCATGGTACTTAAATTATCATTTTAAATGTCTAAAAACGCGATAATACTATGGAGTCCTTTTAGAAGTGTTTGTTGTTCATTAATCGTTAGTCGCTGGACATAGCATCTCTACTAAATTCTACACCCTTGAAAATCATGAGCAATGTGGAAACTATAGTTTCTGACGGGCTTTGTAAATCATTACCTGTACAGGTACCTGATTACCTGTAAATGATTACCTGTTTTGTTTTGCTTGTAGTAATAGACAGTAGCAGGCTCTCCCTCGTCTGTGTGTGTACTTAGGGTGGGACATGACTGATAACAAAAGCATTTGGCTTTACTGTCAGCGTTGATTAAAAGTTAACAAGGTTATTATAGATCACTGAACCATCTGTGTCCAAACATAAGTTTCAATAGGCTGCCTCTAACTTGCTTTATAACAGTCTTTTCTGTGTGCCATTCAAACCAGTTATTCTTGCTGTTTAAACTTTTCTTTGAATTAGACACAAAACATGAGTGTAAAGCCAAACAGAACTTCAAACGCATGTACAGTTTAATCAGAAACTCACCAAGTCTTCTGTCACCTGTGTGTGGAGCCATCTAAAACAACTGGTTATTATTACTGCTTAATTTAGTTATCTGCAGTTAGACAGCATGATACTTATATATAGGCTAGTTCTGCTTTTGCAGTAAAATTACCTGTGATGATATTTTATGTGACACATTCTATATTACCATTTAAAGGTGTGTTCTCATAACTGCACACTGACAGTCAGTCTGCCTTTTTAACTTTATTCCTCCAGGAAGTGAAATCATTTTGGCGTAAAATCAATAGCAAATATTTGTAAGTAATATCAATGGATATTTAATAAAAACCTTGGATGTTTTTTTGATGTTAGTTGGTTTGTTTATCTCTAAAACATTCATCAAATTAAATCAGTTTGGTATGGTCAACATTTCAGAAGTTGCTTAAAAAATAAAATGAAGCTGTTTTCAATGCTCTATTTTTATCTTTATGAACATCCTGTTTGTTTTCTTGTCATTTTGTAAGTAATCGAAATTAAAGTTTGACCAGAGCAGATTTATAAATTCTTTTATAGAAATACTTCCTTAAATTACAACAAAAACAGAACAGGAATGACCTAAGCGTAGCTTGACATGACTTTGTTCTTTTTTCTGGCAAGTCACATTTACACAGTGGTTACTCATTTCTGTGTATCCACAAGCAGTTTATTCAGTGATTTTAACATAACAATGTTTAATGTGTGCTACATGAAGGCAGGATAGTGATGGCGTTTTTACTTTTTCATGATATGGTATACATTATCTAGGTGGTATAAAAGTGATATGACACAATGTTGATAAATACTTTAGCAACCTTTAGACACAACAGGTAACAGACCAGAGATTTATAGGCTATATCTGGATCGACTGCATGAACAAGATTTAAAAAAAAAAAAGTCTTTGGGAAGCTCTAGGCCATTGTTGAGGGTCAATACTTCTTATCAGCATTCAGGTATCATTGGTACTGTAAAACCACTTTGAATGGAGCTTTCATGAGGCTGTACCTTTGTTATGGTTAATGCAAAACAATATTAACTAATCAATAAATGAATGTACAGCTGCATAAAGAAACATATATTTCCTCTCTTATACTGTGATTAATTGATCCTTTTCAATTACTCTGATCCACTGCAATTTCTGGCTAAGTACAAGAGCAGCCACCAGCTATTAAACCCTTAAACATTCACTAATAGTCAAGTCTGTTTGTGTCTGTCTTCACTAAATAATTAAGTCCTTGTTGGATAGTTTGTACACTACATACAAGCGATGTAAAGAAAAGCTTCAACAGTCATACATTCCATTGTAAATTGTATATACGTTTTAAAGGCGTAACATACCAGAGGTTAATAGTTGCATAGCCTGAAATGTGTTTTATGGTTTCCTAAGTGGTTTAGGAGAGTGTTGCAAACATCACCATAATAGTTCATAATTGTATATAGTTCTGCCTGATACAGTTAGATCACAATAAAAGTACAAATAACCCATGATATTTTTCTTGCACACATGAGGAGTGTTCTTACATGAATGTAAACCATACATTTCATGGGCCAATGGATTCCACTACATGAGAGAAACAAAGTAACATTCTTTTACAGATGTTTTGACTGATGTAACTTCAAGTGCAACACTTAAGGAGGTCCATAAAGGTGAAAATGGTCATACTTGTAGAAAAAAGACCAGGTTTTTGCTCTGTGGCCATTGTTCTTTATAGCTGTCAAGAACTTGTGAACAAAATCAGCCCGTTTTTGCTGTCCTAGAGTGCAAGTTAATAAAAATTATTACTTGTACCAAGAACTCCAATGCTTTGTTTGCATTATTGCTATAAATATGTATTACTGGAGTTATTTCTCAATTGCTCCATCCATTGTTGCAAGCGTACAGTGTTGTGGGCCAATAAATGATTCCTGAGTAACAGGACACGTCCGGTATTGAGATTTTTCTGCATTATCGGAAAGACTCTCAAGTCTTTTGAACTTCTTTCGGTGGACAGAGGTCCATCATAAAGACGTCTCCACGCATGAGCCATTCCTATGGAAGGAGCGATGATTGGGGCAACTCTCACTGCAATGGACGATAAGCACCGGGAAATACAGCGCATCCTGGTAGGGTGGTGGGTCTTCCTCGTCAACATTGATCCGTCCGGACAGGCATCGCGTGTTCTCACTTGGGCTCTCGGGTTCATCCAAACTGCCGCTCCCGCTTCTCCAGAAGCAACTGCGGCGGGAACCGTACAGTCTTCCCAAGGAGAAGCGACTCCCGCTGAAGGGGATCCGTGGACTGCCGTTGCAGATGCTGAGGGCGCTGCGGGAGAACACGGAGGAGTTGCTGATGGCGCGATGGCAGCGTTCGCAGTTCTGTCTGACGCCTCCTGAACGTTGCGCCAGGTCCATCAGACCCGCCTCCGAGTAGCTGGGCACCAGCTGCTGGTTGGAGCGAATGTGCCACTCCAGTTCGGTGCTGTCAATAGTGTTGACCCTTGGGATGCGTCTACAGTAAGGTCTCTCATCGCAGGGGGTCACAGGTATGTAGTCGGCACCAAAGAGCTTTTCCACACGGTAATGGATGTAGGCCGTACGGTACTCCGTCAGCACCCTTAACGGCCAGGATAAGGTAAGAAAGGCCGCTGTCCAGAAGACGTAGTTGGAGACGTACCAAGGATGGTGGTCAGGGTTGGAGAAGGCAATCATGTACTCTTTGAAGTCTACGTTTTTCAGGTGCATCCCCTCCCGAGCCTCCATATAATCATCTAGTCCTTCGTTGTCGGTGAAGAACCTTGCACGTTGGGTCAAATAGGAGTTTTCGGACTCCACGTTGGCGAAGCTAAAGCACTTAGTGAACCTCAGTTTGGTGATGGCTGACTTTTCCAGACTGACGAGCTGCTTGGAGACATCCTTAACTCCGCAGTGACCGTAGTCTAACTCTGCCTCGGCTACATGTGTGTTCACCCTCTCGTGATACACCTGCGTGGTGGTGTACGCATCTCCATTGCGGTACCTCGTGACTTGTCGCGTCCGCCGCACATAGTGGTAGCTGATAGCCTTCCACCAGATGCAAGGCTTGGCCTGCTGCATCCTCTGGACTCTTTCGTAAATCCCCTCCACATGCACTTTATACTGAAGCTCATTTCTGGCATGGCAGTGCCAGCACTCCACCAGGTAAACGACATAAAGCATGATGAGGAAGGCCAGGGGGATGTAGATGTAGCCATCGGAGCAGGGACTGTCATGATACATCATGGACTTCCCTTTGTAGGCACTGTCAAAGGTCAAGCGGGTGACCTTGGTGACGTAGCACCACACCATGGCTCCCATGCAGCCGTACATGAGCATGGACAGCAGCAGGCATTTCCAGAACACCTCTCTGCACATGGACTTGCTCAGTGACTGTTTCACAGGCCTCTGCTACTCGTCAACCACAAAAGAGAACAAAGAGAATGCAGATGAGTTCAAAAGGACATGGAAACGGTGAGTACAGTGAATTATGCAAATGCAGTGTCATGCATGTTGTTGTTTGAAATCAAGATGATGAATTTGCACAAATGTATTCCTTTACTGGTTTATATTCATGGAGCATCTCATCATCATCATAGAGCAGCACATATAGCTAATATATATCTAAATCTTTCAGTATCTAGAGATGGATGAGATGATGCTGCCATACACATTACATCATCGCAAATGCATGTGATATTATGTCAGATGCATGCTGGACATATGAACACTGAAGATGGCTTGTAATGCATTTTCACTTTTTTTGTTAATTTGTCTTCTGTACTTTTTTTTTGTAATCTGTCTTTTTGGTTTTTCATTGAATCTTGAATTTTCTTTTTTGAATCTAAATTAGTTTGTTTTTCAGATTTTTTTATTTATTTTTAGATAAACATATTGAGCTCATTTTAAACTAAAATAAAATTCTTTTTTTTTCTTAACTTTTTTTTGTCCATTTTCCTTTTTGAACACTTTTTTTTTGTCACTAACTGTATATTTGATGTTCCTCTCATTGGATTCTGGACTGAAGGCCTCCCTATTTGTTTAATGTAAAGTAGTTTGGTGTTCAAATTCAATTTCATGTTTTCAAATTAAAATACTTAATTTTAACAATATTTACAACAATATTCACTAAATACTACACAATTCCCTAAAATAAACTGAAAATGGTCATTATCCATATGCAAAGCTGTTTGTAGATTTTGAATCTGACACAACCTTGTTGAAGCAAGCCTAAGCTGGTTTGCTGGTCTCCCAGCTTGGTATTAGCTGATTCTAAAAGCTTTTTTTGCATGCTTTTCATGCTTTAAACCCAGCATACCAATTAGCAAACTATTTTTTGCTGGTTTAGTCTGCAATACTATGCCAACAACAATCTGCCTAATAAGCATGACCAAATATTGGCCTAGCCAATATATTGTTTCATCACTATAATGGTTGATTATGTGATCAATCAGTATTGTTAATGTCTGACATGACATTAGGTGTCATGCTGGTTGTCATGTTATGCAGTATCATGGATTTTTACCTCTATTGCTTACAATAACAAAGACTGGTCGAACTGTCCGCCTGTTATTTGTTGAAGCCAATCTCTGCTCATGCATTCTCACGCAGTGATGTCCACATAAACATGCATGCTTTCATGTTGTGAACATCGATGCTCATGTTTACATTTCTTGCTTCACTATTATCACGCGCCATTCATGCATCGTCATGACTGCAAAATGAAAACGGCATCAGTTATTGAGTACCTCCTCTCTAGTGCCGTCTGGGTCGTCCTCGAACACAGTGGTGGTGCTGCTCTCACTGGCTGTCGCTGCGGATGCTGGAGGGGACATGGCTGGAACAATGATGGGGTGTGGACCACCTCAAACTCTCCCCAGACTCTTCAGCATCCAGTATTTACAAACGCACACCAATGCAACCAGCGCTTTCAAATCAGTCTGTCCATTCCGTCATGCATTTTGAAATTGAATTTCATCGCTTAATCCTGTTTGCAGCAACACCTGCGATTTGATTAGGCTATTTGTGCAACGTATGCGCGCATAATATATGCATCTTTTGAATGGCTATTAAAGATCGGTATTATGCTTAAATGATCGTATTACAATCACATCAAACGCATGCATTGAAAATCTGACTGATGCGGACTCAAAGAGCGTCTGATTAGCCGCCATACCTCCTGTACGATAACGCGAGCGAGAGACGCGTTTCTGACGCCATTAAAGAAAGAATGTGGTTTATGCCGCTCAAACTGGGTCCTTTGGCGAGGATTTGCAATTCCAAATTGGGAATGTTAAGAGCTGGATATTGTCGTTCCCGCAGGGAGAGGTTGAGGGGTGGGGAGGTGATGAGGAGAAGGATGATGGTGGTGGTGCTGAGTGAAGCTCCTGACAGCAGATGTCGACAACCGAGCGCATTTAAATTCACATGCTTCTGGTGAAATTCACACTTGCAATCAAAGAAAATGAAATACTGTATCCAATATCTAAAAAATGTATATACAATATACAAATAGTTTAAAAAGTAATGCAAGTTATTTTACACTAAAAGTTGCAAAATGTATTGCACTTTCACCCGATTTTGAATTCAATTATTGGTTAGTAAAATCAAGTTCTGACACATTATCGTGAAAAGTTGAATGCATAGAAGCAATTATTTGTAGAAAACAATTTTTTTAGATGTAGTATTTCATTTCTTTGATTGCATGTGTGAATTTCACTAGTTTCAATGTCTCTGTCAGGGCCGGAGTGGGACTCATTTTCAGCCCTGGAGTTTCATGCCTTAGACCGGCCCACTTTTTATTTTTTTATTTTTATTTATTTATTTTTTTTGTACTGGCCTTTTCAGTGCTGCCTTTGCGCTTTCTATTATCTTTTTTTTATCTATTATTTTTTGCTTGCATATCTCCAACAATGGCTTTTTTTTTCTTTTTCTTTTTTTTTTTTTTTTTTTTGAGTAAGGTGCTGCTGTCAGGGGAGTCAAAAGATAATCATATCATCATTAGGGTTGCCAATTAACTTCAGAAATGGAAAATAAGGGACAATTGTGATTCTTTATCATATTCTTTAAGTGTTTATTCTTGTATTCTTGTAGAAAATAAGTGTTTATTCTGAAAATAAGGGACAGAATAAGGGATGTTCCAAATATTTGTACTGTACCATAATGTAGGCAGTCTGCCTGCAGTTAAAAAGTTCTCAGAAATAATCACAATTGTTTTCCTTATGTACAATTATTCTAAAAAGAATTGTAATGTCATACAAAAAGATGTCATCGGCCTGAGTAAATTGTACCATTATAGAATTGTGAATTCACAAGTGTAGTAATTTAGGAGGTGAAAATACTGTGAAATTACAAATGGCATGAAATTTGAAAGTGTAACAACTGGGTCTATGAAATGTCAATCAAGCATTTTTTTTATTTGTTTATTTATTTATTTATTTATTTATTTTAAGCACTTAAAGTTTTGAACTAAAATATTGCAACCAAATAGCCTTTGAATGAAAATGCATATTTTTCAATTAAAGAAAACTTAGAGAGTGTGGGCTGCTTCTGGTGCTTATTGGATTTGTACTTAAATATGCAAGAATAGCCGATTAGCCAATCCGGGCCGGGTCTCTGTCATGTTTTTGTTGTATTTTCTATTAAATAAAACTATTGTAATTTATTAGCCACTGCTAAGTATTGCACACTTTACATAGCTCATCATTTTTCATGATTTTAATAAATGTGTTGGTAGTGACTTTATCATGGTTTGATAAACTGCTAAAATGTACAACTTGAATGCAATGTAAGGTGTCAGTGAATGTAAAATGATTGACAGCTGTCTATCTGACCCATTTCAGATTCAGCACCGTGGACAGCAACACACTGAAGAAGCAGAACATTGAAAGGGTTTTTAAAAAGGTGCAATGAAAGAGAGGTTATTGTTATGCTTAACACCATATTTTATGTTCCACAAACAGAAAAAATTCGTACAGGTTTGAAACCACTTAAATCTAAGTAAATGACAGTATTCCATCTTTGGCTCAACTATTCTTTCAGTAGTACTTTATTGAGTACCAAATACTTTAGTTGCTTCGTAGTTAAAGGTTTTGGCTGCATGGACATTAATTTGTCAGATGATCAACTGTTGGTCAGTTCAGCGGTTTATAGTTGGGGCATTTTTTTCCCAGTCATCTTAAAGACAAAATATCTCAATTTTTCCTGAATTCTCTTTATATTGTGCATATATACTGTGCTTTTTAATGTGCATATGAATTAAATCTAGGGGAGTCACAAATGGAAGTGCAGGCACTGTGAATTGTTATTGAAGAATTACCAGCTGGTAATTCTTACAGCTATAAGTAATTCAACAGCCAGCAACTCAACAGCTCTGTATAATTTTCCAAATGTCCACCAGATAGCGCTGTAGTCTTTCTCTTTTTCAGTGTCTATGTCTGCAAGTTTTGTTCTCTGTAAAGATAATAGATCCTCTATTTATATATAGCATTTTTATTTGTGTTGCAGTATATACATTTATTGAGAAAGTTAATTACAGCACACACACATATATATATATATATATTTCCATCTTATATATATATATATATATATATATATATAGAATTGACACGGTTTCATAGTTGACCAGTATGTCTGTTATTTATTTTTAGACTTGGATAAATTTGTTTTGACATCAAATTAATTTTACTTTCACAGAGAACATTATTTTTGACATGAAATGAATTTTTTAGCATAATAAATGCTTAGCACATTTTTCAGGCATCCCTCAATCACAGGCAGTTACATATGATGGATTTCTTCTAAATGTATTATGACAAACATTATGCAGTTTGTTAGATGACAAATCTAACCCCTTTCTAATATCCTCAGGTGTCATGTTTGTCATAGCTGGGATATAATCCATGTTGTTTTTATGAGTATCTAAAGACTGAAATAGCATGCAAGAAGCAGAAACAGGCCAAACACACAGTTTACAGGGAGGTTTTGTTTAACACTGGTTAAACATGAAAGTTGCATCTGATGTTCTGTGGCTTCTGAATCTCTGCGTCAGCGTGATGGAATGAACACAGTTTGTTAGAATCACAGAGAAGAAATCTGAGGAAATCTGCAGAAAAGAGCCTGAGCTGATGTGAGAATCAAAGCAGCTTGATTTACTGAAGGATTTTGATGATTAAACGAAATTATTTTCTTTAGTTGAGCGATCATAAATACATATTAATGAGGCTTTAAGTGGTTCTGTGTGTTTGTCATTTATTAAAGCTACAGTAAAGTTGCCTGTGATTTTGTCACAATAGGAACAAGCATCAAAATAAACCTGCTAAACCTCGGAAATCATTTTAAAGTAATATTTATGAGTAACAGGAAGTGTAATTTTTCAATCAAATGTTTTTTGCAGAAAATTACCTCAGTTAACTAATTTTTTATTTGTGGGACCAAAAAAAATGCTGCATTTTTGGGAATCTAACTATAACAGAATATACTAGTGAAGGCATTTGCTGTGACTGTATAAATATCCATTGCAATTACATGTAGTATTTCGTTTTGAAGATACTGCTGGACACGACTGACCTTTGCAAAGTCCAGATTTTCTGCAGTGTTTGACGCTGATACACAGAAGTGAGCAGGATTACCAGCCGCGAGCCGCCTCACACTTCAGACCTTTAATTAGCTCTCTGACATGGTTTCTGACTGCTTGTTTGCTGGGCTTGACTCTGTATTTTTGGCTCAACACTATAGAGTTGATGCAGTGAAATGATTCTCTTTTACCAGGGAGTGTTTTCTTCGGCTGGATCAAATCAGTGTGCACAAGGCGAGTTAAAGGAATAGTTCATCCAGAAATCGGCAATGTGCTCACCCTCAGGCCAAGATGGGAACAGATTTGGAGAAATGTAGCATTCCATCACCTACTCACCAGTGGATCCTCTGCAGTGAATGGGTGCCGTCAGATTGAAAGTCCAAACAACTGATAAAAATATCACAATAATCCACAAATAATCCACACCACACCAGTCCATCAATTAACATCTTGTGAAGCCAAAAGCTGCGTGTTTGTAAGAAACAAATCCAACATTAAAACACTTTTAACTTCAAACTGTTGCTTCTGACAAAAATATAAATCCATTGTCTGGTCTGAATCAGGAAAGAAATCTGCACAGAAGTCATTATGTGAGTCAGAAGCAACGATTTGAAGTTAAGAATGTCTTAAAGATGGATCTATTGGATGGCCTGAGGGTGAGTAAATTGTCGACATATTTTCATTTTTGGATGAACCGTTCGTTTAATTCACCATAATCCATAATTTCAAAACAATTTATTTTATACCCGAATATATATATATATATATATATATATATATACACACACACACACACACATATATATATATATATATATATATATATATATACACACACAGTGATAGAAAAAATAATTTGATCCCCTGCTGATTTTGTACGTTTGCCCACTGAGAAAGAAATGATCAGTCTATAATTTTAATGGTAGGTTTATTTTAATAGTGAGAGACAGAATAACAACAAACAAATCCAGAAAAACGCATTTCAAAAAAGTTATAAATTGATTAGCATTTTAATGAGTGAAATAAGTATTTGAACCCTTCACAAAACATGACTTAGTACTTGGTGGCAAAACCCTTGTTGGCAATCACAGAGGTCAGACGCTTCTTGTAGTTGGCCACCAGGTTTGCACACATCTCAGGAGGGATTTTGTCCCACTCCTCTTTGCAGATCCTCTCCAAGTCATTAAGGTTTCGAGGCTGACGTTTGGCAACTCGAACCTTCAACTTCCTCCACAGATTTTCTATGGGATTAAGGTCTGGAGACTGGCTAGGCCACTCCAGGACCTTAATGTGCTTCTTCTTGAGCCACTCCTTTGTTGCCTTGGCCGTGCGTTTTGGGTCATTGTCATGCTGGAATACCCATCCACGACCCATGTTCAATGCCCTGGCTGGCTTCAATGCCCTGGCCCTAACGGTACATGGCCCCGTCCATCGTCCCTTTGATGCGGTGCAGTTGTCCTGTCCCCTTAAAAGAAAAACACCCCAAAGCATAATGTTTCCACCTCCATGTCTGACGGTGGGGATGGTGTTCTTGTGGTCATAGGCAGCATTCCTCCTCCTCCAAACAGGGCGAGTTGAGTTGATGCCAAAGAGCTGGATTTTGGTCTCATCTGACCACAACACTTTCACCCAGTTCTCCTCTGAATCATTGGCAGACTTCAGACGGGTCTGTACATGTGCTTTCTTGAGCAGAGGGACCTTGTGGGCGCTGCAGGATTTCAGTCCTTCACGGCGTAGTGTGTTACCAATTGTTTTCGTGGTGACTATGGTCCCAGCTGCCTTGAGATCATTGACAAGATCCTCCTGTGTAGTTCTGGGCTGATTCCTCATTGACATTGAGATTGACAGTTATTTTGTGTTTCTTCCATTTGTGAATAATCGCACCAACTGTTGTCACCTTCTCACCAAGCTGCTTGGCGATGCTCTTGTAGCCCATTCCAGCCTTGTGTAGGTCTACAATCTTGTCCCTGACATCCTTGGACAGCTCTTTGGTCTTGGCCATGGTGGAGAGTTTAGAATCTGATTGATTGATTGATTGATTGCTTCTGTGGACAGGTGTCTTTTATACAGGTAACAAGCTGAGACTCCCTTTAAGAGAGTGCTCCTAATCTCAGCTCCTTACCTGTATAAAAGACACCTGGCAGCCAGAAATCTTGCTGATTGATAGGGGATCAAATACTTATTTCACTCATTATAATCCAAATCAATTTATAACTTTTTTGAAATGCGTTTTTATGGATTTGTTTGTTGTCATTCTGTCTCTCACTGTTGAAATAAACCTACCATTAAAATTATAGACTGATCATTTCTTTGTCAGTGGGCAAACGTACAAAATCAGCAGGGGATCAAATAATTTTTTTTCCCACACTGAATATATATATATATACAAATACATTTTCCAGTATTCAGTAGAAGTTGGAAACCGCATGCATAAAATAATTTATGGCTTTTCTACGTTGTATGCAGCTCACACGGCACACATGAATGTATGATGACTTTCATTGTGCAGTGTCTGTCTCCAGTAATCCTCAACTGTTTTTACTGTATTCTTTTTAATCATAATACAGACCCATTTGAGCCCCTCCACATTATTCAAATTGAATTCATGCATTAACATACAAATTAAATAATGTTTTGAGTTTTTTTAGTTATTTATTTATTTTTTGTGACAGTGACTGTGTGCCAAGAATCCTATTGAAGTTTCCTTTTGAAATGCCTTGTCTGACACCCAAGATAATAATCTCAACGTCAGGTGGAAACTTCCCGCCATGCAACAGTGACTGTGAAATTAGACTCACGGCAAATTAGGTAAACTGCATGAGGAGAATAGAGGATGGATCTGTGCCTCTGAAAATGAAGATTCTGAGCTGAGATGCGACCTGGAAGTGTTTTTAGAAGATTCACCCAATGAGAAAAGGATAGGTTTACTCTCTTCAAGGTTTTAATTGTTTTGGAAGGCAGTTAATCAATAATACTGCAGTGAATGTAACAATAGTAATAGATTCACAGTGGTGGATTTTCACAGCTCACTTGTTCCACACCGAATTCCCTGCAAAAACATACTGATGTCAGAAGAGGCTCCACAGAGGAGAAAGGTTTGCCTGTATTGAATTAGGTCAGAATTGGAATAGATTGGTACATAATACAGTTGGAGATTTGTCAAAAAAATATCCACAATATAACAGACACTAACCATGAATGCATTAGTGCAACATTCATGGCCAACATGATGAATCACATGAGTGTTTCATCACTAATCAGTTATTAGTCCCATTGCAGTCATCGTGTTTGATCTGATGTGTTGCATATTTGTTAGTCTTTGTTTTAGGAGTCATAAGGTTTAAAGTTCCTGCCTACAGACTGCGATGGTGCCGTGGGATCTCACTAATGTCAGGTGGGTAACCTCATCTAGATTGCTTTGCAGTTCCCATGGAAACAGGGCACTTCATGGTTTTCGGAGATGCTATAAATTGAGCTTCCCTAAACTTTCAGATCCTTTGGTGATGCCTGTAACAAAGACGTTTTCAGCCTTTCTTAATATGAATCTTGTTTTCCATTTTTTTATTATTTATTTTAGGGATGCAATATACCAATATAAAATATCTTCACACTAAGAAAAAATGGTTCTTTTGAGAACTGTTCACTAAAAGGTTATTTGGAGACCAAAAATGGTTCTTCTATGGCATCACTGTGAAAACACCCTTTTGGGACTTATATTTTAAAGATTGTTATTAATTTATTTTGGCTTTCTAGTGAAATATGACCCAGAAGTGATCTTGATAGGTTTTCTGAGATTACATGATCTACCTGAAGTTTCTTCAGAAAATGCAAAATCAATGTTATTTTGAACATGCATTTATGATCTTTGCACTTGGCCCAGTCAAAAGCATTGCATTTCACTCTCATAAATAAAGATACAATAGCTGTCACTGGGGCAGTACCTTTTCAAAAGTCATGCCTTTGTACCTAAAGGGTCCATATTGGTATCTTAAAGATACATATTTGTACCTAAAGTGCACATATTAGTACCTAAAAGGTGCAAAAGTGTACTTTTTGAAAAGGTACTGCCACAGTGACAGCTTTTACTTTTTTATGAGTGCTGGATGGAGATTTTATGGTCAAACTAAAAATGTAGGTTCATAAACTAAGTTTCTTTTAGCACCTAGTCAACTACTTAACTGATCTCTAGTTTAAATAGTGCTGTTTATCCAACTAATAGAAAAGCAAAAATATAATTATCCACACTTTTTGTAGTGAAATATGATCTGGAAGTGCTCTTGGTTTTCTGAAATTGCATGATGTATTGTACTTTGCAATTCAAAAATCCAAAATATAAAATCAAGGTTATTTTGAACATAATAATTTTGCACTTCACCTGGTCAAAAGCATTGCATTTGTATGGAGACATCATGAACAAACTAAAACTGTTCATAAACTAAGTTTCTTTGAGTGCCTAGTCAACTAGTTAATGCTGACCCCAACCAGTGGAAAAGCAAAAATATCATACAGGCCTTTCTTGTTTCCAAGCAATCAACAATGAATCAACAACATGAATTAATAATACTTATAGTATTTATTAATAATTATATAATTATAGTTTTATTAATAATAATATTATAGTTTTTATTAATAGTTTGAATTTATTTTTATATTTTCCGTTTTCATTTTAATTTTAGTTTACATTTTTAGTAATTTTGTTGTGTTTTTGTTTGTGTTTTAGTTATTTTAGTACACAAAGTTAAACTAAATGAAAATGAGAAATGTTTCCTTGGCAATTAGAAATAAAGTAAGAGTAAGTGTTAATATTTTATTTGATTGCAGTTAATATTTATTTTATTTCAAGAAACAAAAAATGCTTTCAGTAACACTTCACAATAAACTCCCATTAGTTAACATTAATGCATTAATGAACATTGATCAATTCCGTTTCTACAGTATTTTTTTCTTTTTCTTTTTATCTTTGCTAATATTAGTTAATAAATATACACTGTTCATGTTAGCTAAGGTCCATTAAATAATATTAACAGATACAACTTTTGATTTTAATAACATACTGTATATGTAAATACATTATTTGAAATTAACATCAACTAATAAATGTTTCAGTGGAATTTTTCATTGTTAGTTCATGTTCATATCATGTAGTTAACTCATGTTAACAAATGGAACCTTACTGTAAAGTGTTACCATGTTTTTTTTTAATGGTTTTAGGTAATAACCCTGAGCCCATCCAATGAAAGATGAGCTGAAATTACACACTTCACCTTTAAAGCAAACATTTCAGTGAATCTGTTAGAAACGCTGTCCATTTCCCCACAGACCAGAGACACGGTCAGGTCACGTAACTGCTGGTTTTTCTGAGCAAAGCTCCACCAGGGCAAAAAATTGGGCCGGTGAGAGCTGAACGTGAAGCTGCAAATGGACAGCAAGCGTGAAGAAGCGAGAAGCCAGGGAAGTGCTTCAGCGGAAGCTGAAGTGGAACAGGACGTGTTGTGCTGCCTGTACAGATAAAACACACAGCACATAAACCCCAATCACCGCTAATAGTCCCACTCTTCTGTTTGATAAGCGCTGAGGATTTGCATTAATCTGAGAGTGCTGTGAAGCCTCTGTCCGTGTGCTGAGCGCCATATGGGCTTTCTAGCCTTTGGCCTGAGTGCTTTGTATGTTCTAGCAGCCAAAAGCTCCACATACTGTAGGCAACGACTGCATCCCTCAGTGGCAAAGACGAGCAAATCTCCTCGGCGTGTTTGGCCATGATATGAGCAGGACAGAGAAGCAGGGATGGGGAGGTAAAACAGGTAGTGACTACTAACCTAACTGCATTTTCCAACAAAACTAGCACTACTGATTTTTTAACTAACAGCGGTGTAGAAGTGCATCACTCATTTTAATGCTGTTTTGTGCACACAGGTGAATCAATAATAAACACTAAATTGTCCTAATCATATGTAGGTTATATTTATTCTAGTGAATCAGTGTATTTGGTTTGAACATTTATATTAACAATCAATTAACAAACAATTTTTTTTTCAGGAAAAGCAATATAAATACATATTATAATATAATAATAATAATTATTATTATTATTGTTTAAAATATCTATTTTCTGTTGTAATATTTTAAAATGTATTTATTTCAAAAGAACAACGTTTATTTGAAATGGAAATATTTTGTATCAATGTCTGTCACAATTGATCAAATTAATGCATCCTTCCTGAATAAGTGTTATTTATTAAAAATGTTATATCAGGGTTAGTATTGTTAACTAAAACTGAAACTATAAATTAAAACCATTAAAAATGGTCACTTAAACATTAACTGGAATAAAATTTATTTCAGCTAAATTCAACATTTCTCAGATTTACTAAAAGTTAAATAAAATAAGTGTGTGTGTGTGTGTGTGTGTGTGTGTGTACAGTTGAAACCAAAATATTCAACCCCCTTGACATGCAAGAAGTTTTGCTGCAGAGAAAAAAATAAAAAATATGTAAACAATTCAACAAAGGCATTAGTACACTATTAGAGAACGTTTATTAATACACATTTGAGCAATTCTAAGAATGTATAGTTGATGAATAATGAAAAAAATCAAACTGGCTCTAAACATTCATGTTCAAAATTATTCAACTCCCAAAAGTCAAAATTGGTGCAGTCTTTATTGCTTAAAACCATCAATAAACACTGCTTGGGGTGCTTAGAAGCTTCTGTCACCTCACCTGCAATCTTGGCCCATTCCTCAACTGAAACAGCTTTCAGATCACTGCTCATCTTTGGCTTTCACATTGCCACTGCTTTCTTCAAATTCAACAAAATATTTTCAATTTGAATTAAATCTGGAGACTTAACAGGCCACTCGAGAACATTCTACAACTGATCCCTGAACCAAGCATAAGCAGATGTGGATGTATACTTTGGGATGATTGTCCTGCAGGCAAGCCCATTGATCGTCATCTTCAGTCTTTGCACCAAAGGCATCACGATTCTTGCCAAAATGGCCTGATACTTCAAAGAATCCATGATGTCCTTCATACAGTCATGATTTCCACTTCCTGCAGCAGTAAAACACCCCCATAACAAGACTGGTCCTCCTCCATGTTTGACCATGGAGATGGTGTTCTTCTGCTCATTAGCTTTGCCCCAACATGAAGGCCATACTTGCCTTGTGTTCTTCTCATACTCTGCATTGAAATGTCTTTTCCCCTTTCATTGGGTCATCTTTCAAGTCTTTGGCAGTACGTTGCAGTTTTTTCCTCAGTTGCTGTGATCAAGCATATTGTACTTTTTCTTAAACACCCTCAAAGTTTTTCTGGTACAACACACTCTAAGCTAAGAAATAATGCTACCAGCTGTGTCTCTAGGAATTTTTAATGACTTGGAAATCTTCATGTAGCCTTAGACTTTCTAAAATAATAGAACTATTTCTTTACTATAGCTTATCTATAGCTTTAGTGAGAGCTCTGTTGACTCAACTTCAGCACAAGCATGGGCTAACTGCATGTACGTGGAACAGCTCAAGCTAATTCTATTTTCTAATAGAGTTTAAAGGTTCTAAAGGTTTAATTGTGTTTTAAGACAATTTTGTTCCCCACCATACAAATAAGTTACTAAAAAACAGCAATGTTAAATAGGGGTTGAATAATTATGACATAGCTGTATTATTAATCTTAGATAGATGGATGGATGGATGATAGGTTCTCATATATAATGATTGTAGAGTTTTATTTTTTTAACTTGTACTTTGATTATTCAGTGCATTCATGCAAAAATACTCTTAGTGTTTTAAAAACAAGCTATGATTAACTTATTTTATATAATCTGATACTTAAATTGATTTGTTGTTGATATGTCATATTGAGACAGGAATGGGCAAGAGATATAGAACAACAGAGTGAGAGTGAGTAAATAATGACAGAATGTTAATTTTTGGAGTAACTGTCCCTTATGTGTAAATATTTAAGTACTGTTAAGTATTTTACTAGAATATAGAGCCCAAAGCTAAAGACATTGACAAGAAGCCACAATACTGACCCCATGCTGATTGGGATCTTTAAGTATCTTAAGTGTATTTTTGTTAGTAGCAGCTCGACTGTAGTTTAACTACTTTGAATCGAGCAGCTTCCCATCACAGCGGAGGAAAATGAATTTAAGGTGAGCTCCATCACATAGCCGCTGGTTTTCCTCCTCATTGCTTGGGAATGAAGGATGTGATGTGCTATTAATGTTAATCTAGTTTTTCCTGCAGCCGGTCACAGCATCTCATTTATTGGAAAAAATATCCCGCTGTTATTCTTTTTTTAAATAATAACTCATGGCCCGTAAACCACACACTGTCCTTGAGGCGTGTTTCCTGCGGACGAATGTTTCTAATGAAACACCGTTTCACTTAGTCTCACTCCTGATGGAAGTGGAAAGGCTTTGCTCAAATCAAACGTTTATGTAATGATAATCAGGATTAAAGCCGAGCTTTGATAAAAGGAAGTGAACTAGGTGGGGATCCACTTCAACACATTTTAATAGGTGTTCCATTTGGCAGGATATTCTTTTTCATCCTCTTTTCAGTCTTTTTCTGGCTTCGCTGAAGTTCATTCGTGCTGTCAGACTTTAGGCTGTGAGAGACGAACTCCCCGTTGAGCCTGAAAACCGTCTCTGCTTCAAACGCTCAGTCCAGTTTGGCGTGAGCTTGACGCTGGACTTCTGCTCTCGATGCTTTGTGATCAGTGTAAACTGACTCAGAGGTTCAAAGCGACCGCTCTGTGCAAACTCGAGAGTTTGTGATGCTTCCTTTCTTTAAACTTTTTTGCAGACGTGCAAACTGCAAAAAAGTGCAACTAGGCCTATAAATTTTGCAGTTTTATAGTCACAAATGCTACAAAGGTGATTTATTTGAAACTACATAAAAATGACGTCACCGTCAGCTGGAGTGACTGCGGTTCCACCCGAGTGCCAAAAAGACTGAATAGAAACATTAGTTTTCAGTGTGAATGCTGTGACAGAACACACAAAACACATCTAAAACGAGAAAGAGCTTTGCGATTGACTGTACAAATAGATTTGACAAGAAATCTGAGGTATATTTTTACAGGCTGACGAAAGCTAAAGAAAAGAGAAGCAAGTGAATCCATGCAATTCACAGAAACAAATGGCAGGGAAACATGGATTTGCAGTTATCATTTTATGTTAATATGTTGAATTCTGCTGTAAAATCATACCCTATATATTGTGTGGTTATAGTATTAACAACTCATCAATTAAATATTTACCATCTTATATTATGCATAACTGGTTATTTTTAAATAAACACTGACAAAAACTGTATAATTTTTTGGGCTGGACAATATGATGTTGATGTGATCACCCAGATTTAGACCAAACTATTTTATATTTAAAAAATGTGTTCACAGGCAAATTCTCTTTGTCATTCCCCAGAGTTGAAATCAGGCACATATAAATGTTAGGAAACACGATTCCTGGCTGCATATCAGTATCCATGGACCACTGGATCTTTGGTAAGTTGTAAGGAACACTATATCGAGTTCAACAGCCTTTAGTGTAAACTGATTATCATTTGTTTTACTCACGTTTTTGCAGCTTCCTTATTAAATCCAGTCATGCAGCAGGCTCTTTTGCCACTCAGTCCAGCTGATTGGGAGTGTTCTGGCGGGAAAGTGATGTCAGTGCATATCCTCTATCCACCTTTTTCTTCAACACGGAAGTAAGCCTATGGGTGAGACTTCTGGTTCATTAGCCGCTATAGGGAAATAACGAGAAGAATAACAACATGCAGTAAACGGTAAAACTGTTTACACTACAAACCAGTGTGTTCATAATTAAGATAATACATTAAAATAATATGGTAAGACACACCAATTTGCAATATCAAGCAGTAAAACAAACTGTTTTGTACAGCTAAAAATAGCTGGAAGTGATGAGACTGGAAGCCAGACCCATAAAATGTACAAATGGCCATGCCCATTTTTACTGGAAGGAAAAGGTGGATAGTGATGGGAGAAACTTTTGAAACTCTGAATCAGTTGCATCGCAAAGTGATTCGCTGATTCGAAGCTCACAAAACACCACTCGCTGCAAATGTTTTGTGTCATTAAAATGTCTCAAACTAATATAAGATTGGGTAAGACACTGGTTCTAACAGAGATTGACACAGAGCGGTGAACCTCTGAAACGTAGCGAAGCTTCCCTTATTGAAATCATGTGATTTTTCACTGGTTCGAAGTAAGGATTCATAAAGCTTTCGAAGCTTTGCAAAGAAGTGTTTCAAAATTGCCCATTACTAGTGAACAACCCTACCTAAAAATTTAATTACATCAAGTTGATTGAAATTAAGTTTTCTTAAAACTTCCTTTTTTTGCAGTGCATGCTTGTATTATGTCTGTGCTATATGTGGTAGGTACAACTGCTTTTTCATGAGTGTGTCTGTAGTCACTTGTGTCGACTTCTGAGATGCACCGAAGAAGAAAATGTGTGTTTGGAATAACATGAGTGTGCTTCAAGCTTTCTTTTTCTTTTTTCCCAGAAAGGACAAGCTGCTTTTTTAAAAGAAAGATCAAACAAAACACTGGAAGAACATCATGAAGTTCGAAGTGGAGTAGGATTCAAAGACTTGTAGTTTTCCCTGGAGAACATCACATGAGGATCTCAGCCTTCAACTAAGAGGCCAGTGCTTATTTTTTTATTTATTTTTTTCTGGGTATAAACACTTATAAATCAGGTCAAAGTGGAGTTTGACTCCAGAAACAATTAAGGCAGCAGTATATGGAAACGCAGCGCACAAAGAGCCGTGATTAAAAGCCTGAGGAGCCGAGAGAAAGCGATTACTCCTCTCTGAACTTGCTTACTTCTGAGATTGCACTTGAGAGTGAGTCATGTTGTTGGATTTTTCATATTACAGCTGTTCTACTTCTCATTTAAAGAAAGAAATATTCCTAATATGTTCAACTCAATGTCTGTGAAAAGCACTTGTCAGTTAATACAGGCAATCATTTCGACTTTCTCTCAGTTTGGATGAAGGAACAGGAGGCACATCTATAATGATGGAAACTGGGGCCAGAGGGTTTATTAGCAGAAATATGAAGCTCTTTTTTTTTTTTAAAGCACTTGAACAAATTCTTTAGTATTTTTTTGTCAATATACACTACCGTTCTGTACAAGTGTCTCTTATGCTCATCAAGCCTGCATTTATTTGATTAAAAATAGAGTAAAAACAGTAATATTGTGAAATATTATTGCAATTTAAAATAACAGTTTTCTATGTGAATATACAGTAAAGTATAATTTATTGCTGTGATCAAAGCTGAATATTCAGCATCATTACTCCAGTCTTCAGTGTCACATGATCCTTCAGAAATCATTCTAATATGCTGATTTGCTGCTCAAGAAACATTTCTGATTATTATTGTTGAAATTTCTTTTTTGATCAATTGAATGTGTCCTTGCTGAATAAAAGTAAAAGAGCAGTATTGTAACTCCTGAAAGTCATATATTTTATATTTTTTACAGATTAAATTAAAAAATATATACAGTATATTGAATTTACCTTTGAAACAATTTTCACTCAGAAATTGGTATTAAATTTGACAAGTAATAACGAAGAAACAGCAAGTAACACATTGATTTAAATGTGAAATTTCTAAGTAGAAAGACTGAAATAGTATTTTCTTGTAAGACATACTCCAATAATCTTTGTTTTATTTCAAAATGTAAAAAAGTGTTTTTTACAGTGCACTTTTCCTTGTACATTCATTATTTAAATTTTTAAATCCTTATGTTTTCAAGATACTTGTAGATAAAGTCACATTAAGTAAAAATGGGTTTGTAAAAATTGTTTCATGTTGATTGTAAAAATTTTGAACTGCGTAAAGGTGGCTGAAAATAGTAAAAAATAAACTTAAGATTCAATAAAACAAAGATTATTGGAGTATGTTTTACAAGAAAATGCTATTTCAGTCTTTCTACTTCACAGTTTCTCGTTTAATATGGTGTTACTTGCCTTTTCTTTGTAATTAATTGTTTAATTTATTTCTGAGTGAAAATTGTTCCTACATCAAATTTTCTTGTACAGCACCTTAAATATACACTTTCCCCATCTAAACTTTAAATCTGGCTGTTTTTTATCTTAAAAAGAATTCAACCACTTATGTACATACAGTAATATATAAGTGTTTATGTATACATATATGAGTATATTTAAGCCTTTAAATTATGCTGTCAAACTGAGGATGGAGAATATCTATAAGCCGTAGCTCACATGCACTCGCTCAGGTACCTTTCCAGAATCCTAATGCTTGAATGACCTGAAAATGAAGATGTATTCTGGATGCAATCTCTCTCTCACTGATGTCGTTTGCGTGCGCCGTCACTCATGCATGCAGATCAGCGGTAACCCGCGCTGGAGAGATGGTTGAGCTGGAGCACATCGCTTTATTAGATTGCTCAGCACAGGGAAAGTGAAATGTGGGCTAATTGCAAAAGAACAAGACTAATCTCAACTTTATACAGGCCACAGCGGGGGGCACGGTTTGATCTCACAGCTACCTGACTTCACTGACAATAGCAGGAGCAGTCGAGCGTCTCCAGAGACCCGTCTCTTATTGGCTTTAAACGCTTTGGTTCTGGTTTTTTGGTCCTTCATTGACAGGCCTCTTTGGAAGTACAGTATGTTTTATTAAAAGAATAGTTCAACCAGAAATGCACATTCGCTGAAAATGTACTCATCCTCAGTCCATCCAAGAAGTAGATGAGTTTGTTTCTTCATCAGATTTGGAGAAATATAGCATTACATCACTTGCTCAGCAGTGGATCCTCTGCAGTGAATGGGTGCCGTCAGAATGAGAGTTCAAACAGCTGATAAAAACATCATAATAATCCACAAGTAATCCATACCACTCCAGTCCATCAGTTAACATCTGGAGAAGACAAAAGCTGAAACAAATCCATTATTAAGATTTCAACTAAAATGTGAGTCCATAATCCATAATAACGCTTCCTCCAGTGAAAAAGTCCATCTTCTGTTGTCTCTCACATCAAAATCCAGCCACATATTTGTTTAGAGCTGTTTTGGACTGTTTTGGCTTGTAAACGCTGCTTGATCTGTGCAGATTTCTCTCCTGATTCAGACCAGACCACTTTTTCACAGGAGGAAGCGTTATAGATTATGGACTCATATTTTTGTTTAAAACATCTTGATGGATTTGTTTCTATTGTCTTCTCAAGATGTTAACTGATGGACTGGAGTGGTGTGGATTACTTGTGGATTATTGTGATGTTTTTATCAGCTGTTTGGACCCACATCTGTTCAGATCAAGAAACAAAGAAAGATATTACTAATGTATGAAGTGTTTTTAAAACCCTTTTAGGCTTTCAGGTTTTGCATCACATTACAATCTAGTGTCTAGAAAGGCTAAATGACCCACATCAGTCGTTTAATCAGCTTGATTCATCACTGATGTACAGTGGTGTGTAATAATGTCTGTACAGGTTGTGATGTTCACTCAGTAGGCGTCTGTGTGTGAATCGCATGTTAACGCTCATGTTTGCTGCTGTTCTCCAGAGCCGTCTGACGCTGTGTGAGGATTTCAACAGGGCAGTCATGTGCAATGGCACAAAAACAGAACATATCATTTCTAGTGAATGAACAAACACACCTGTGAAAATGCTGAGATGAACCTTGAATGAGGAAAACTGCTGGAAAACCAACAACAACAAAAAATCACTTACAAAATAAGTACTATTTTAGTACCATGTTTTGATCATGATGTGATTAATTCAATGTTCAAATGTTTGGGATCGTTAAGATTTTTGAAAGCCTCTTATGTTCACCAAGGCTGCATTTATTTGATCAAAAATTACAGCAAAAACAGTGAAATATTACAATTTCAAATAGTTGTTTTCTATGTAAATATATAGTAAAATGTGATTTATGTATGTGATCAAAACTGAATTTTCAGCATCATTACTCCAGTCTTCAGTGTCACATGATCCTTCAGAAATCATTCTAATATGCTGATTTGCATCATTTAATAACATTATAATTGGCTGATTTGAAAGTAACTTTTTATAATTTTCAATGTCTCAAACTGTTGTTTTTGTATCATTGATATATTATTATAGTTTTTGTTAATATTTTGAATTTTATATATTGAATTAGATTTTTTTTTTTTTTTTTTTTGATATTTGTTTCATTGTTCATACTCATTTTAATTTTGATGATGATATTAAAACAGCATTTCCATCTCATTTTACTTCCATAAGGATATTCATAGATCTGGAGCAGGATGTCCATCAGGAATCGACTGGAGGCTGAAAAGTGCCTCTTTTTGACCAGCAGATCGATGACGTCAATGAAAAGGAAAGTCATTTCAGAGCTGGAACAAGTTCATGCATTTTGATGAAAGATTTCAGGTAAGAAGGCATTTTTCTCTTAATATTTACATGCACTGATGAGTCATTCTCAATAAAACCAGGAATGCCAATTAAGAAAGTTAGTTTGGGTGCATGTTTAATTAAAAATCTCTGAAATCCATATTTATGACACATTATGATGGTTATATCCCACATTTTAACTGGTGAGATTAATCATTCAGATCCGGGTTATTATAGCAACTAAAACTAAAACAAATCAACTTATAATATTTTGAGTTTCTGTTGATAAAACTAATCTCTTTCTTTGTATTATTTTTTTTTTTTATTATTATGCATTTTTAGTTTTTAATGAACAAAATGTTGCTTTCTTTTTAAAATTAAACCAACAATAAACCAATGATAATTTCAGTTTATTTAACTAAAATGACTAAAATTTATATATATATATAAACTCTTTTTCAGTTTGTTTAAACTGAAGTAACTAAAATTGAAATTTAAAAGTAATATTAAAATAAAAATTTAATAAAAGCTTTAATAGAGTAAATATAAAAATATAATACAATAAAAAACTATAATATAATATGATATAGTATATTTTTATAATATAATATAATAATAAAAAAAACTTCAATATTAATAATATAATTACAATTAGCTAAATTTAAAATGGTAACAAAAATATGATACTAAAATAACCCTGATTCAGACTCCATGTGTTTTTTTGACTGATGAATATGAATATGAAGTTATGCACCTGATGTGGTTTTTCTGTCCAGATGAGAACTGCTGTTTCATTAAATCTAAATGAGCACATGGACTCAGGTGTAGGTAATCTTCATCCTAAAAACATGGCACAGAGGACACAAAAACACAAGCCCTGTCTGAAAACACCTCTATTTTTAGTCATTTTGAGGTGTTTCAGTCTGCATGGCACCATAAGTGCTTCTTTCTCTAAAGTGTCCTCGGTTGTGTTCGACCCTTCACATTAAGGACCCAAAAAGCGATAGAAGCAAGAAAATGAAGTAAAAAGGCAAAGTGAGGACAGGACACTTTCTGTAAAGATCCCTGGAGAAATAACGCACATGCATTACGCCACAAAAAAAAAAAAAAAAAATGTACAGATGGAAAAGAAGAGCCACAGACACTTTGAAATGGCCTTTCTCAGTCTGACTTATTTTTGATGTTTTTAGGTCAAGGACTTAGCATTAATTATGTCCAGCCTAGATTTGAGTACATTTAGCGATTTAAAACACTGAAATTGCATGTTGTGAGGATTTGAGGGAGGAAATGGCAGTCTAGCACACAATGATTTCCCAAGGCTGTTCTGTTTCAGCTCGCGTGGTCGTCTTCATACATAATGGATCAGACTCCAATCGGAGCCCTGCTGGCTCTTCTGTGTCCCCTACACACTGCGCTTAGATCACACACATATGCAAGGTGTCGTCAACATGCTTCATTAGAGGAACAAATTCCCCATTATTACAGAATAATGCTAATTAACACTAATGCATTATTATTCCTGATTTTTTAAAAAATTATTTTTGAAAGTGTCTTCTGCTCACCAAGGCTTCATTAATTTGATCAAAAATACAGATGTGAAATATTATTACAATTTAAAATAACTGTTTTCTATATGAATATATTGTAAAATGTAATTGATTGCTGTGATCAAAGCTGAATTCCCAGCAACATTACTCCAGTCTTCAGTGTCACATGATCCTTCAGAAATCATTCTGATATGCTGATTTACTGCTCATTTATTATGTATTTCCATTATACCATTTTAGTTATTGTTAATATTTTAAATTAGATTTTTTTTCATTTTAATTTTAGTTAACATTTTAGTAATAATTATTTGTATTAGTTTTATGAATCTTTTGTAATATTATAAATGTTTTTAATTTTTTGATCAGTTTAATGCATCCTTGCTAAATAAAAATATTCATTTATTTGATTTATTATTATTTATTGATTTAATATTAATCAATTTTTTTCCGAAGACAAAAAAAAGTCACACAAAATAAAAAGATTATTTATTGTAAAGACCATACTTAATTTTAATATATACTTAATATATTTTCTTTAGACATAAGCCAAAATCCCAGGACAATAAAACGGACAATAATAATTAGACTTTTTTTAACATAAAATAAAAGTAAAACAATCTTAAAATCAACTATTATTGTATAACACATTTAAAAAAGCAATACAATATTTATCATTTGCTGTGCGTCATGGGATGTGTAATTTGTTGTCTTTTCTTTTTTCTTTTGCAATTTTTTTTTCCCCAAAAAAATCTGCCTATCCTCTGCCATTAAAGCACAGGAGTAACCAGGCTGCTTTTGTGCTTTAATGGTAAATATATTATTTCAGCATCATATTTCAGCAACTTCTGAAACTTATTTTCAGTTAGTAACTTCCATGCAAGAATTAATTATTATAATTAAGGTTAAAATGAACATATTATTGGTTACATTTTAAACTGAGAATTATATTTTTGCTGTTGACCCATGGCTTTTTTTGAGCTCCCTTAAGCCTGTAATGCGTGGTTCGCCACCCACATTCAACACAATGCCAAACTACAGGAAATTGATATTCAGCCTCTCGCTGCATGACTGAGCATTTTATATCAAAGAGAAACCCACTTTGATGTGTTACTGTGGCTGGAGATCTAAGACTGGAAAGTGTCAAATGAGTGTGATTGTGCAGAGCCGTTCAGAGCAGCTGATGTTTTTGACGGGACGCTGAGAAGCTCATCATCTCTCTGTCCCCGGTGATGTTTGCTAATGCTGGAGCTCCTGCTGACCAAAACAAACTCTCTGACAGGACAGAAGAGAGATCTGTGATGAGCAGAACATCCACTTATGTGTGCGATAAATAATTCAGTCTTCACTGAGTTATTAGAAACTTCAGATGACTTCAGTGCAGAGTTATTATAGTTAACTACAACTAAAACCATAACAAAATACATCTTTCTTACTTGAAATAAACATTAACTGATATAAAATATTTTTTTAAAAGTTTACCCTTACTAAAATAACGAAACAAAACTAAAACTTAAATTAAAAATTCATAAAAGCTATATAGCTATTAAAAAAAAAAAAATCTTAAAAACTAAAACTTAAAAGTAAAAATTAAAATGAAACCACAAAACCTAAAACCTAAATTGTGAAGAAGTATTTACAAAATCAATCTACTATTTGCGTTAATATTAATGCACGTTAGATTAGGATTTTATACATTCAAGCCCATCCAGTGTTATTTTCATATCATTAAGATACTATTATAATTTTTAATAATCATTTGAAATTATTTTTTTATATTTCATTTTTTTTAAGTAATTTTGTTGTGTATTTTTATCATTAAGCTTTTTTAATGTCTATAATTGTCTATACCATTTTGTTCATTTTTAGGTGTGCTTTCATTACAAAAAATATTTTCTTCCTCAGTATTTTTGACTTGTTTTCCAGTAAAAATATTGAAACTTTCATAAATCAAGATACATTTACCCCGAGAAGCAAAATTACTTTGATATTACGTCTTGTTTTCTTGAAAAATGTATTAAAATAAAGAGTTTGTGCTTTAAACAAAAAACTATATTTTAGCAGGTATGTTTCTTGTTCTAAGCAAAAACTCTCTTAATCTTGATATATTTTTCATAATCTATTTTACTTCAGTAATCTTATATATTTTGATTAAACCAGGATATTCAAAGAAATACTGATTTTATTGTTTTAAAAGTGTCTGTATAAGAAGATGATGAAAATCCATGTTGATTTCATGTTGACTGTCTAAAAATGTCTGAATGGCATTGCTTTAGAAAATATCAAAACAAGTGTCATTTTATCATTTGCATTCAGTGACATTCAGACACTTAATGCGGCTTAATGTCCAAATACTTTTAGGGCTGCTGTATATGGTTGAAAAAAAAAAAAAAAACTGTCCTAACTATTGCAAAACCATAAAAAGAAATGAAAATGTGATAAGACCATCATTAATACAGAATGCATTTATAAAGCTGTTTCACATCAGATCTGCTCATAGCCTGAGGAGAAAACTCAGCGTAATGCTTTAAAATCATAAACCTCAGTCTTTCCACTGAATCCAATGATCCAAAACTCATGGAAATGTCAGAAAATTTCACCCTGAAGAAATGGCTTTTTATCCAGAAAAAAAGCAAGGCTAAAAGAACAACTTCAAAACATCATAACTCCATTTGATATTGACAGGAGTTTGGTGTAAAAATGATTCATGGTTGAAAATGGTCATGTTGCATTAATGTCACAAAGAGTAAATGATGACAATATTTAGTAGTTTAATATTTAGTAGTTCATCCAAAAATGAAAATTGACTGAAAATGTACTCATCCTCATGCCATCCAAGATGTAGATGAACTTGTTTCTTCATCAGATTTGGAGAAATGTAGCATTACATCACTGTCTCAGCAATGGATCCTCTGCAGTGAATGGGTGCCGTCAGAATGAGAGTCCAAACAGCTGATAAAAACATCACAATAATCCACAAGTAATCCACACCACTCCAGTCCATCAGTTAACATCTTCAGAAGACAAAAGCTGCGTGTTCCATGATTAAAACGTTTTTAACTTCAAACCGTTGCTTCTTGCTAAAATGTGAGTTCATAATCCATAATAACGCTTCCTCCAGTGAAAAAGTCCATCTCCTGTTGTCTCTCACATCAAAATCCAGCCACATATTTGTTTAGAGCTGTTTTGAACTGTTTTGGCTTGTAAACGCTGCTTGATCTGTGCAGATTTCTCTCCTGATTCAGACCAGACCACTTTTTCACTGGAGGAAGCGTTATTATGGACTCATATTTCTGCAACAGTTTGAAATTAAAAACATCTTAACGATGGATTTGTTCATAGCCTTTGTCTTCTCAAGATGTTAACTGATGGACTGGAGTGGTGTGGATTACTTGTGGATTATTGTGATGTTTTTATCAGCTGTTTGAACTCTCATTCTGACGGCACCCATTCACTGCAGAGCATCCATTGCTGATCAAATTTATGAACAACATATATTTAGTCTGACATGTTTTTTTTCATATATTTTATTTATAACAGTTTTTCTGAAAACAAAACAAAACAAAATCCCGCAAACTGTATAGTACCCTATACATGAACTAAAAGAAAATACAAAAAATACAAAAAAAAAATAAAAAACCCACCCAAACACGCACCAGATACTGTGAGAAATACACACCTTAAACAAAGCCATACTTAATCAGACTTAAACAAAATATTAAAAATAGACTGGAATAATCAAATATCGAAGTTATCTATGTTACGTATGTTGGAATTTTTGACTTGTGTTTGTTTCAACATATTTTTCAGTTTAATAAAATAATGTGTGTGTAAACAAAACTGCCTCTTGCAGGAGGTCCAGTCAGTTGCGGCTCATCTAATAGAGTTTGTCTGATGTTCTGCCATCTCTCTGTGTTCCCATTACAGCCTCTAATGCTCTGCTCCGATTTTTTGACTTAGATCTTTCACTTCTTCACATCTACGATCCGTGTGATCCCACCCGCTCTAAAATGACCTGCTCATGATTTCCAAAACTCTCCCGTCACGTGTATTTCTGTAAAAACGATCAAAGTTCAGGTAATCGCAGATTGCAAAACTAATTTGCCTAAACTGTGTTTCGTTCCCTAGAGTTTTGCTTCAACTGAAATATTTCCCCAAGTATCAATGAAATCTCTCGACTCCCGCTCACTTCCTTTGCTGCTGCTTTCATCTCTTTTCTTTTACTTTTTTCCCGCGTATAGGTGCTCCGGCTATGAACGATGAAGTAACTTGTGATGTTGCAGAAATGTGTGAATGTTAATGCGACGGTTCACACTGAGGTCACATGTGCATCAGATTCAGGATCCCCAAGTGGCCTGAATTTGGTATGAAAAGATGCAAAATAACCAAAAATATTCTGGAAAAAACTCCCAGCATGTAGCATCAATGTGGTCTAATTTGCTGAGTTTATAAGATGTTCTCAAAATGATTTTCTGTGTTAATCAACCGTGTCACAGATGCTGTGCATAAAGTTTAACTCATTTCAAGCCCAGAAAAAATTAGTTTTAGTCCTTTAAAGGAATAGTTCACTCAAAAATGAACATTTACTGAAAATGTTCTCACTTTCAGGCCAGCCAAGATGTAGATGAGTTTGTTTCATCATCAAATTTGGAGAAATGTAGCATTGCATCACAATGGATGCTCTGCAGTGAATGGGTGCCGTCAGAATGAGAGTCCAAACAGCTGATAAAAACAACACAGTAATCCACACCACTTCAGTCCATCAGTTAACATCTTGAGAAGACAAAAGCTGAAACAAATCCATCATTAAGACTTCTTTTTAACTAAAATACGGGTCCGTAATCCATAACAACACTTCCTCCAGTTAAAAAGTTGTTTCATTTGAATCAGGAGAGAAATCTGCACAGATCAAGCACCGTTTACAAGCCGAAACAGCTCTAAAGAAATATATGGATGGATTTTGATGTGAGAGACAACAGGAGATGGACTCTTTTGTACTGGAGGAATCGTTATTATGGATTATGGGTTCGTATTTTAGCAACAGTTTAAAGTTTAAAAAACGATGTATTTATTTCAGCTTTTGTCTTCTCCAGATGTTAATTGATGAACTGGAGTGGTGTGGATTACTTGTGGATTATTGTGATGTTTTTATCAGCTGTTTGGACTCTCATTCTGACGGCACCATTAACTACACATTCTGTGTAGTTAACTACAGCAAATGAAGTGACAGGTACTTTCATACAGTACATTCAAATTAATTTGTATAACATATCAGCAGTGCGTTTGCCTCGAACGCTTATAAAGGGAATGAAAATGTCTTCTTCAAAGCAGTCACACATTAAAGACATCAAATCTGAAACTTGTTCTTCAAAACTGGCAGCATGTTCTGTTCTGTTCTATTCTAGTTGATTTGTAGCAGGGAAAATATAAAATTAAAATTCATATGAATGCTGTGAGCAGAATGGAAACAGAATGGAGACGAGTGATAGATCAGTGGTTTCCAACCACGTTCCTGGAGGCCCCCCAACACTGCACATTTTGCATCTCTCCTTTGTCTGACACACCCAATTCAGGTCTTGGAGTCTCTACTAATGAGCTGATGATCTGAATCAGGTGTGTTTGATTAAGGTGACATGGAAAACATGCAGTGTTGGGGGGCCTCCAGGAACGTGATTGGGAACCACCGTGATAGATGCTGTACATTAGCAAATGTTTGTTTGACAAATATTGCAGCACAGATGATAAGACCACCTTCTGCTAAACTGCAGGACTCAGCAATTGATTTTAGAGATATGTTTTGATTTTTTTTTCTTTTTTAAAGAATGTATGGATTAAAGTGCAGAATTTTCATTGCCAATCACAGATGTCTTCAAAATAGAAAATAAAAAGAAACTCTGCTATAAAGTTAGAAGTAAACCCTATTAGGGTTATTAGAAAATGAAAACTCCCTCGAAAACATGAAGTTGTGTGCATGTATGCGTGTGTGTATACATACATATATATATATATATATATATATATATATATATATATACACACACACACACACACACACACACACACACACATGTATGTATGAATATACTGTATATATATATATATATATATATATATATATATATATGTGTGTGTGTGTGTGTGTGTGTGTGTGTGTGTGTGTGTGTGTGTATGCATGTGTGTGTATATACACACACACACACACACATATCATTGTCATTTAGTTTAACTTGATGTACTAAATTTAACTAAGAGTAAAAATGAATGAAAACTTATATAGCCTAGTCGTAGTTTCAAAAATAAACAATAACTAATAGAAATGAAAAAATACAAATAAATTACGAAAACTTTAACTGAAACTAAATTGAAAATGCAAAGTACAAAAATTAAAAACTATAACTTTTTTTTCCGCATTGCAAGCAAAAGTTTGATGCAACACACTTTGCTAGCATTATAAGTGGACCTTTTGGGGAAACATAAAATGAAATGCCCCCTTGTGAGATGCTCCTGTGAAAAATTCACCTGTGCTTGGCTCGCGGGCATCAGATGCATTTATCTGTGATAAACTGCCCATTTCTTGGTGCTGCAATTTTAGACCGCAATTTTAAATGGAGACCTTTAGGAAACAAACAGCACTCATTCATTCTGAGACAAAAGAACAAATATATGAATGCATGGCCTATTGCCTTTACCTAAATCAATTTGTATGCACAACATACTAAAGTCGTGAAAGTGAAAGTCGTGACGTATTGTCAAGTATGGTGACCCATACTCGAAATTGGTGCTCTGCATTTAACCCATCCAAGTGCACACACACAGCAGTGAATAGTGAACAAACGCACACACACACCGTGAACACACACCCGGAGCAGTGGGCAGCCATTGCTCCAGCGCCCGGGGAGCAATTGGGGGTTCGATGCCTTGCTCAAGGGCACCTCAGTCATGGTATTGAAGGCAGAGAGAGTGCTGTTCATTCACAATCCCCACCTTCAATTCCTGCCGGTGTGAGAATCGAACCGGCAACCTTCAGGTTACTAGCCCAACTCTCTAACCATTAGGCCACGACTTCCCTTACTAGATCGACAAACACATAGTGGTGTGTGAAAGCAGGGCTGGGCAAAATTCATAATTTAAGATTTGGCTCTTTTTCAATGCATGACTTCATTAAATTAGTCACACAGGATTTTGAACTGGAATTTGAATGACAGGAAATCAGTGAAACAACAACAGGACATAATTACACCATTCATTTTGACTAATTATGCCTATTCATTCCCTTAAAAGTAGAAAACATTTTTTCCTGGTTAGATTTATTATTTATCCACACTATTTATCCACACTACCCAATAGTGCCAAAACAATTAACAGCTATCAAAACAGATTTTAATTTTACTGTAAAAATGTAACCACATTGTTTTCCAGATTTATAAACTTGAAAAACATTCATAATCAGCAGTATTTAATAATTTTTAATAATTATATATTTAATGTCTCGGTTACGTATGTAACCCTCGTTCCCCTTTCAGTCGGTCACTCCGAGTCACGTCGGATGACCGACGAAATTGGGATCTCGCCAGAGAGACCAATCCACTTCGAGTGTAACTAAACGAGCCAATGGACATTGGCATGCGATTATTGCATTCAGCTGCCGCTGATCACAGCATGAGCATAAGAGGCAGCTGATGCACCGCATCAATCATCCTTTTGCTTCGGAGCCGAGCGGTAGTGGTTGAAGCTACTGCTCTCCCTTCCAAGAGAGTGTTCTGCGAGCGAGTGCGGGCGTTACGGCGCGGCAGCGGTGGTCACGGTGTCCGGGAGAGAAAGATTGTCTTCCTGCTGACAGCCACACTAGGAGTGTGCGGTGGCCAGCTCCCCTGCGTGCTTCAGCACTAAAAGAGCATTTCTCTGAAAGAGCAATTTCTCTAAAAGAGCAACACGGGTGATCGTGTCTTTTTAAAGATGTCTTTTCACCCGTGCGTTTCTGGGTGTGGTCGTTTCCTGGCGCCTCAGAACAGTCACGATCGCTGCCTCGCGTGTCTGGGCATTCAGTACGCTGAGGTGGCTTTCGTGGATGGTTCATGTTCTTCTTGCGGGGACATGACCATCTCGGAGTGCGACTCCGCTATGTCAAACATGGCGGAGTCCCTCTGCCTGCCGTGATCCGGCGTGCACACTGGATCCGGTGGAGTCGGAGGTGATCTGAAGATTACGGTGAGGGCTTCCCCAAGTGGAGCTCCTCACCCCTCAAGCACTCTGCAGCCGGTGGAGCTGCCGAAGGAACGCGCTGGCCACGCGTTTCCTTCGGTGCCCCCTCTGACGACCAGATGTCGATCACTGCATCGGAGGGCGGGCCCTCTCTCTCCGGGGATGACGACCCGGCTGCGTTGCCCCCTTCGGGTGTGGTAGCGTTGTCCGTGCCAGACCCAGAGATGACGGCTATGCTTTCCCGGGCCGCCGAGAATGTCGGGCTCGTGTGGAAACCTAAAAAGCCACCGTGTCCCGATCCTTCGAGGCTGGGCGAGTGGTTTCTCGGTGGGGGTCGCGCTGGTTCTCAGCGCCCCCCTCCGGTGCCATTCTTTCCGGAAGTGCATAATGAGCTTACAAGGTCGTGGAGGGCACCTTTCACTGCCTAAAACAAATCTTGTGGTTCCTCCCCTCTCACCACCCTCGATGGTGGGGCCGCTTTGGGGTATGCGGCATCCCCTCGGTGGAGCGGTCTGTGGCCATGCAACTGTGTCCAACAGCCGCTTCCACCCTGCGGGGTGACCCATGTCTCCCCTCACGGGCCTATAAGTATTCGTCAGGTCTAACTGACAGTGCTTATAGAGCCTGTGGGGAGGTGGCTTCTGCCCTCCACGCCATGGCGTTACTGCAGGTCCACCAGGCCAAAGCCCTGAAAGACCTGCACGAGGGTGGTCACGACCTGGCAGTTCTACATGAGCTGCGTGCTGCGACGGACCTCGCGCTTCGAGCGACGAAGGTGACCGCACAGTCTCTGGGTCGTGCGATATCGACGCTAGTGGTCCAGGAGCACCATCTCTGGCTGTGTCTCGCTGACATGAAGGAGCAGGAGAAGGTACAGTTCCTGAATGCTCCCGTGTCACAGACCGGCCCTTTCGGCGACGCTGTCGAGAGCTTTGCCCAGCAGTTCTCGGCAGCCAAGAAGCAGACTGAGGCAAACACATCATGCGCCGGAGGAAATCTGCTGCTTCCACTCCGGCTGCAGCCACTCAGCCTGCTCGTCGCCGTGGGCGCCCCCCTGCGGCCGCCCCCGCTCCCGCACAGCCGCAGCAGCCTTTCACCAGGCAGCGTCGTGGAGCCGGTCGCAGGCAGGACGCCCAGCCAGTCCAGGCCCCCGCCAAACCTGGCGGCAAGCGCAAGAGGCCCTGGGACGGTCGACCCAGAGAGGGAGGAGACTGCTCATTGGGAGATGGTGACTGCACCACTCCCTCCCCCGGAGGAGGGCCGGGTGGAGTATCTTTTGTTCATTTTGTTCCGCCGCTGGCCCAGCAGCCAGCGGTACCCAAAACATCAGTAAAGAGTAGTCTTCTCAATCTCTGGGTCTCAAGAGGAGGAGAGTGGTGATCCGTGCATCACAGGATCGCTTCCCTCCTCCTCTCTCGCCAGCAGGCAGCGGGTGGTTGCCCAAGAGCACCCCTCCTGTCCATTCGTGGAACCAGGTAAGGGCAGTAGCACTCCAGTCCCCGCTTCAAGTCGTCAAACGCCGGGCTGTCACAAGCCTCAAGCCGGGTTCCTGTGTCTCCTCCCACGTGAGGAGAAATCAAGTGAGTGCTACACTACACACCCAGACCCCGCCCCCTGCCGTCACAGGCCCTGGGGCCGGTCCCTGTGTTCCACCTCGCTGCCCCACCGCGGGCACGTCGGTGGGCCCGTTGGTCCCGCTGGTGCGGTCTCTCGGAGCCTGGTTAGCGCTCCCCAGTCCGTCCCAGTGGCTCCTGGGGACCATCAGACTCGGCTATGCGATTCAGTTCGCCCGGCATCCCCCCAAGTTCAGGGGCATCCGGTTCACTTAAGTCAAAAAGCCGTCGATGCACCTGTCTTGCTCGCGGAGATTGCAGTCCTACTGGCGAAGGATGCAATCGAGCCGGTCCCTCCAGCCGATATGAGGTCGGGGTTTTACAGCCCTTACTTCATTGTGCCCAAGAAAAGCGGTGGGTTACGACCGATCTTGGATCTGCGAGTTTTGAACCGTGCACTTCACAAGATGCCGTTCAAGATGTTGACGCAGAAATGCATTTTTGGATGCGTCCGTCCCCTAGATTGGTTTGCAGCAATCGACCTGAAGGACGCGTACTTTCATGTTTCGATTCTCCTGCGGCACAGGCCATTCCTGCGATTCGCGTTCGACAGTCGGGCATATCAGTACGAGGTCCTGCCCTTCGGGCTGTCCCTTTTCGCCTCGTGTCTTCACCAAAGTCGCAGAGGCGGCCCTTGTTCCCCTGAGAGAACGGGGTGTGCGCATTCTCAACTACCTCTATGACTGGCTCATACTTGCACAGTCTCGAGAGCTGTTGTGCGCACACAGGGACCTGGTGCTCAGGCACCTCAGCCAGTTGGGCCTTCGGGTCAATTGGGAAAAGAGCAAACTCGTGCCAACGCAGAGGATCTCTTTTCTCGGCATGGAGTTGGATTCGGTCAACCAGACAGCACGCCTCACCCAGGAACATGCTCAGTCGGTGCTGAACTGCCTCAAGACTTTATCAGGCAGGACAACGGTCCCACTGAAACTCTTTCAGAGGCTCCTGGGGCATATGGCTGCAGCTGCGGCCATAGTTCCGCTCGGTCTGCTCCATATGAGACCGCTTCAGCACTGGCTCCATGGCCGAATCCCGAGGTGGGCGTGGAAACGCGGTACTCACCGGGTTCAGATTACACCGGCCTGCCGCAAGACCTTCAGCCCGTGGTCAGATCCTTCGTTCCTTCGGGCAGGAGTGCCCCTGGAGCAGGTATCCAGGCATGCTGTGGTATTTACGGATGCCTCGGCCACCGGCTGGGGTGCCACGTACAACGGGCACGCAGTATCAGGGGTTTGGACGGGCCCCCTTCTGCGTTGGCATATCAATTGCCTCGAGTTGCTGGCAGTATGCCTTGCCCTGTGCCGCCTCAGAGGGCGCCTTCGGGGCAGGAACGTTCTGGTCCGTACAGACAACACTGCGACCTTTGCGTATATCAACCGGCAAGGCGGTTTGCGCTCCCGTCGCATGTCGCAACTCGCCCGCCACCTCCTCCTCTGGAGTCAGAAGCATCTGAGGTCCCTTCGTGCCATCCACATCCCAGGAGTGTTCAATCAGGCGGCCGACGAGCTGTCTCGAGCGGCACTTCCTGGGGAGTGGAGACTCCATCCCCAGGCGGTCCAGCTGATTTGGAGTCGGTTCAGAGTTGCTCAGATAGACCTGTTTGCATCTCCCGAAACCACCCACTGCCAGTGGTTCTACTCCCTGTCCGAGGCAACGCTCGGCACGGATGCACTGGCACACAGCTGGCCCCAGGGCTTGCGCAAGTATGCGTTTCCCCCAGTGAGCCTGCTAGCACAGACACTGTGCGAGATCAGGGAGGACGAGGAGCAGGTCCTGTTAGTGGCTCCATATTGACCCAACAGGACCTGGTTCCCAGAACTCATGCTCCTCGCGACAGCCCCTCCCTGGCCGATTCCTCTGAGGAAGGATCTGCTTTCTCAGAGACGGGGCACCCTCTGGCACCCGCGTCCAGACTTGTGGAAACTTCATGTGTGGTCCCTGGACGGGACGCGGAGGTTCTAGGTGACCTGCCCCAGGAGGTAGCGCTCACTATCGCTTCAGCACGAGCACCGTCCACAAGACGGGCCTATGCGCTGAAGTGGAACCTGTTCGTCGAATGGCGTTCCTCTTACCAGGAGGACCCCCGGAGATGTTCGATCAGAGCCTTGCTTTCCTTTTTGCAACAAGGGTTGGAGCGTAGGCTGTCCCCCTCCACCCTTAAGGTATATGTTGCTGCTATTTCTGCCCACCACGACCCCATAGAGGGGAGGTCAGTGGGGAAGCACGATCTGGTCGTCAGGTTTCTTAGGGGGGCCAGGAGGTTAAATCCTCCGAGGCCTCCCTCCCTTCCCTCTTGGGATTTGGCTGTGGTGCTAAGAGCCCTACAAACTGCCCCCTTTGAGCCGTTGCAGTCAGTCGAGTTGAAGTTTCTTTCTATGAAAACCCTACTCCTGACTGCATTGGCCTCAATCAAGAGGGTGGGGGACCTGCAGGCATTTTCGGTAGACGAGTCGTGCCTTGAGTTTGGGCCGGCCGACTCCAGTGCAACACTGAGGCCCCGGCCCGGCTATGTGCCCAAGGTTCCTACCACGCCCTTCAGGGACCAGGTAGTGAGCCTGCAAGCGCTGCCCCTGGAGGAGGCAGACCCAGCCCTAGCTTTGCTCTGTCCTGTACGCGCACTGCGTCAGTACGTGGATAGAACTCAGAGCTTCAGGACCTCAGAACAGCTCTTTGTCTGTTACGGAGGACAGCAGAAGGGGAAGGCTGTCTCCAAGCAGAGGATGGCCCACTGGATAGTGGATGCCATCACCTTGGCCTACGAAGCACAAGGTGTGCCCTGCCCGCTCAGGTTGTGTGCTCACTCCACTAGGGGTGTCGCATCGTCCTGGGCGCTGGCTCGTGGTGCCTCGCTAGCAGACATCTGTAGAGCTGCGGGTTGGGCGTCTCCCAACACGTTCGCTAGGTTTTATAGCCTACGTGTCAAACTGGTTTCCTCCTGTGTTCTCACCTCAAACGGGTAGTGGCACTGAGAGGGCCGGCTCAGAGTCGGCTTGCGGCGTCCTTACGCCTAATTCTCCAGAGAGTTCCTTAAACTGGCAAACCCTGTTGAGTCCTCCAGCACTCCGGCGTCCGGACGCGGCGGGGCGTCCGGGGCCAGGCCTTCAGCCAATGAATTCTTGAAATCTGGTGCGAGGATAGTGCCCATATGAGAGACCCTGTCGGGATCCCATATGTGTATTCCACGGTATGCTTATTAGAGCCGTGTTTCCCCTGGCGGACCACGTTCTGCCATCTCTAAAGATGCAGCCTGAGCCATCTCAGAGACTTCCATGTGCAATAGGGCCCTTCGGGGTTACTTCACATGTTTGAATGTCACTTAATCCCCTCTGGGAGGAGGTGACTCCGCAGTGTGCCTCTCCCAAATGGAAGTGCACGCTTCCCAGTGTTATCCTAGTCCTACTGTTTGGGTTGCTCAAGGAACACCAGTAGTTGACCTTCTCTGTGTAGAGCCCGGTCCTATCGTCTGCTATAGTTTGCTGTTTTCCCAATTGACCCGAAGGGACGCCGGGCGAACTGAATCCATTTGTTCACTGGTTCCCTTGATTAGTCTCCCCAGGTGTGTCTTGATATCTTGTTAAGCTTGTTAGCGCCCTGTGTATATATAGCCCTAGTGTTTCTTTAGTTCTTTGCGAGTTGTTGAATATGTAATGTTTGTCTGTTTGCCCGTCATTCTGTTATTTGTTCCCTTTGGTTTTTGGCTTCTTGTCTGTTCTAGTTTTTCCATTAAATACTTGGACACAGATCCTTGCCTATGCCTGTTTTCTCCAGCTTCTCCACAACGTTACAGTTTTTCACTGCCATGTCTCTTTGACCAGTGCATCTTTGAGCATATATTTAGTATAAGTAAAATACTTAAGTGCTGTTAAAATCAGATACTCTAACCCCCGGTTTCACAGACAAGACTTAAGCCTAATCCTAGACTAAAATGTAAGTCTGAGCTGTTTCAACTGAAAGAATCTTGCAATGACTGATCTTAAAATATATCAGTGCCTTTGTTTTGTCTCAAGATGCACACCAGTAATGTTTTTTCCTAAGCACGTTTATAAAAATTACTTAAATGTCCTAATTGAACTATGGCCTAATCCTGGTTTAGTCTAAGCCCTGTCTGTGAAACCGGGCCTAAGACTTTTACTCAGTTTGTTTTGGAATTGGTGACTTGTAGTGGAGTAATTTTCACTGTAAGGTATCTATACTTTTACTCAAGTATGGCTTTCAGGTACTCTTTACACCTCTGACACACACACACACACACACACACACACACACACACACACACACACACACACACACACACAGATATAAAGGAGACTCATGGCCGAACATCAACCTTTTGTTTTGTGCAGTTTTTCTTAAAGCAAAGTTGTATCTTGTGTTGTCAGAAGTGTCAGAAACAGACTGAGTGTGTTCTCTGTTCCGCACAGCTAACTGAACTTTTGCCTCTGTTCCATTAAATCCCAGCAGGCACTGGGGCTCTGGAAGGCAGCACAGGTTGCCAGTAGTTTCAGTTTAGTGTCTAATGATCCCTGAACCTCAGAAACCATACAGGACCTTGATCTGCTCCTGCTCAAGGTCACACCAGCCGAATAAATAAAAAGTACAGACAGAAAGAATTCATAAGAAAAAAAAAATCATCTTTATCTGCCTTTGTCAATCTTCCTTTTTTAGTTCAAAATAATTGTTAAAGATGCTTTGCGCTAGCATATATATATATACACACACACACACACACACACACACACCAAATTATGCCTTTCTATCAATATTCATGATGTATTTACAATAAACTCCATATAGTGTCTCACTGCATTATTTTTTATTTGATATATATATAAATTGTGTGTGTATATATGTATACACACACACACACACAATGTACATTATATTATATTATATCATTACCAATATTTTTATTATACATAATTAATATTATACATACATATATATCAAATTCAACAGTTTGATTGATATTTATCTGATGTAATAAAAAACACTATATATTTGTTATACTTTTCTATCAGTATTTAAGATCCATTTATAATAAACTCAATATAGTGTCTCACTTCATTAATTTTTACTTGTTTTGCCTAATTGCCTAAATAAAGTTTTTCAGGACAAACACCGCTCTGTGACCATAAAACTACAAGGAGAGCAAGCAAAAGGGACAAAATCACTCATATTAATGTCACTTGCTCGTTTTGTCATGATAACTGTTTATCTTTTGATCTTTGATCATAAGTAGCACAATTTCCCAAGAATGACCTGAAAATATCTACATGAACACTTTATTTTCCTGCTTTACTAGTTTCAAAGAGAGACCTACTTTAATGATCATCAGAGGGAGGAGAAACCCGTATGAGACAGATTCAAAAAACTCAGCAAATAAATCAAACAGGAGCAGGTTTATTTAGTCTCAAACACGCAATAATATCTGTGGTTCACAGAAGGTTCTGCTACAGGTTTTATCCAGAAAAAGTGAAGTGTTTTTAATTTCTTAACTAGGATGTAGCACCATGGTCCTGCGAGACACGACATTTCGTTCCACTATATGTCCACACATGTAGCAGAATGACAATAAAGCTCAACTTGAACTTAATCACCCATAAACCTATTTTCCTATCATAACTCTGCATGATTATATAGTTAGTTGTCAGTTTTAGGTCACGACCTGCTGGTTGAGAACCACTGACTTACATAATAATTCTAGTTCGCAAAGACAATATTATGTCTCGCCTTGCACTTAACGAAAGGCCTCCCGCTCTTTAATTAAAGGTAATGATGTTGTCTGTGACTCTAATGGAGGATGATGGATATGATGCCTTGCTGTTTGATGAACTATGCGTCACATATAATTTCTAATAATTGCACAGATGATGTCGCATGCCTGAGGTCACTTGACTTGATGACAAACATAAAAGGACACCATTTTCATAGATAAAACATGAGATTTGGCTGTTTATAGTCCAAAAATGAGATCCTTGGAGCTTCTTTCTTCTTCCTGCAAGCCACAAAATTTTGATCCTCGATCAAAATTGGTGGTCGAACACAAACCGACCCCTGCTGACGCTGAAAATAACAGTATTTGGAGAAGCCGAGGTCCGTCCCACCACTGCTGGATTCGAGAAGAAGCTCTCAACCCACTTCTGGCGCCCTTATACATAATAGACAATGCCAGGGCTGGAGGAGAGGAAAGATTCAGTGACCGAAGAAAATGTGGAGGGAAAAAACAATAATAAGTTTCTGCGCTCGCCGCGTTTCACCAGCCTTAACCTCGAGGGGACATCGCAAACCGCATGCAGAAATGGAGAGAGGGGAAAAAATATGTCCTATAAACAAGCAAATGAAAGAGGGAACATCATTTAGACCATATTCAAGTAGCAAAACTACTTGTTTACTCTCATTGCTGTGAGACATCGCAGCTGAAAACAGATCCATTTTCCAGGAAATCGCTGGAAAATTGCAGGACCGCTGTGTTAGATCATATCGCCGGATACCTGCGTCTAGTTTTCACTGCCATCATCTCCCAAAAAAAGCATCACAGGCTTGTAGATTATGATGTTTACTGGAGCTCATGTGGGCAGATTGCTGGACTGTGCTTGTTTCAACAGGAAAACCATGTGAATGAGAGTTTTCTAGGAATAAGTTCAGGAAAGAAACAGACTTAGAAAAATAATTCAATATTTTGTTGTAATTTATGGCACCCAAAAATAAAATAAATAAAATCTTCAAAAGTATTTTTTTTTGTTTTTTTTGGAGGCCATAAAAATACAAAAGTGCTAAGTGCAAACACATACCCAAAAGGCAAGGATGAAACACTTTTATACATATAGATTACACACCTGATCTTATTTATAGATGTTTTACTGTTCTACTTCTAAAAGAGTTGACCATTATTCTTCAAATACTGTACATGTACTAATTACTGAAGTCAATTAAAAATATAGAAAGTTGTATACTTCCATTAACATAATAATTATATGCATATAAATATAAAAATAAATCAAAATAAACATACAAAAATATATTTAATGGAAGAAATATTCATTCCAAATATAAAACCTTAAAATCCTAGAAAATATTAAATGTATACACAAATTTACTGCAGACATTTTAAAGAATTTTAAATACCAAATGCATATAAATATAAATTTCAAAGTACATATAGAAACATTAAAAACATTACAGTTATAATAGCAGAAACACTTCATATATATGAAATCTGTAATTTTGTAAAGGCTTTCCCAAACTGGGGCTTGTAAGATGGAAAGCTAATAATGAAATCATAAAATTGTGAAATTAAAATAAATAATTTTCAATAAATCAACATAAAACACTTTTAAAAATATTAAAATATATATATATATATATTTTAATTATTTATGTCCATCTCATGTGACCAATAATGACTTTAGTGTACTGTAAAAATGCAAATGTGTTGTTAAATTATTAAAATATTAACTTCAAGTAAATATTTTAGGTCAAATGTGAGGTCTAATTTGACCCCCTGAGGTGGATGAACAATGAATTCAGATGTTTCAGCATCTCCTTTCTCTGACATTTTCTGAAAAAGAAAAACAACTTTTTTTTTTTTTTTTTTTTTTTTTGTGAGAGTTTCGAGCTCTGTTTTGTGCTCTGTGCGTGGAAAGTGCCAGCTGTCGTCGACAGGATTTGCATTCCTTAAAAAAAAAGTGGTTTCCGCTGAGTGCTTTTCACTTGTGCTGTTCTTAAGGTGAAATTGCTTTCCTGGCATGTCCTGCCCACCATCTTCACCCACCTACAATAGCTAATGTTTTTTCTCTGGGCAGTTACTTCACCCACACCCACTTATATTAATATGTGCATGTGTTTTTGATACTGGAGAATACAGTTTTGATGCTGATTTCTTGATTAGACAGTGCACAAGTTGGAATCTGCACCAAATTGTATTTCGAATGTGCATTTCACAATGCAAATGTGTAAAGCTTAGTTCACGCCAGTATTTCCAAACATCTATCTATCTATCTATCTATCTATCTATCTATCTATCTATCTATCTATCTATCTATCTATCTATCTATCTATCTATCTATCTGTATATATATAGTTTATAGTTTAGTGTGCATGGGATAAAAACAGTTAACTTTGTCTTTTTATTCATTTTTTTTAATCTAACAAGACTTGAGATAAAAAGTCGCAATTAACTTTTTGAAAAAAATTATTCAAGCTTCAATAACAAGCTTATATAATATAATTAGCTTAATAATATAATTATCAAAATGTAAACAATGATTAAAATAATAATAATAATAATAATAATAATAATAATAATAATAATAATAAATACAAATATTTTAGAATTTGAAAAAAAAATAAATGTACACATTGAAGAAATAACATTTTAGGTGGACTGTTCTTTTTTATATTTAATTATTTATTTGTTTGAAAAACGTTGCTAGCAAATTGTTGAAGACACAAGAGTGTTATTTCATAGTGCATATAGAGATTGTGGTCTAATTAGTGGAGCGCGAGGGGCAAATGTGAAGGGAGTAATTAGGCTTTGATGCTAAATTGTTGATGCAGCTTTCCCTGAAAATTTGAAGTTTGTTCCCCAGAGTGACCCTCAACCTGACACGTGTGGAATAACAACAAAACTGCCTCGCACTTGCATGCAAAGGTGTCTCCAGCCTCCTTAGGTAAGTGTTTTGTCATGTTGTATTTGGCTCGGTGTATCAGAACAAGGGCGCTGCGGCTTTTATTCCCTATCCAGTGACCTCCTTCTGTTTCTCTGCCCCCGTTGTGTTTCAGAAGCACTTCTGCCAAGGTGCTCATGTGAAATGAATGTTTATCAGCAAGACTATTTAAGCGATGGTGACCAGTGATTTCTACAGGAGATGCACTGTTGGATGCGAGCTTGGCCCGATGCCCGGACGCTCTTTACCACCCTGTATGTGTGTGATCGCATTAGGAGGCCGAAAACAAGACACTGAAAGCCCATCATGCAGTGCTCGCAGCAGCCATCCATGCTTGATAAAGAAATGCCACCTGCTCGGGGTACCTGGTAATGAGCAGTAAAGGCTGACAGGTCAGACATCATGTGATGGCCTATTATTAAATGTTTGCGTCATGAAGAACTGTGAATTGCTCTGTTGCAGTGGGTGGCTTTTTTATGCTTTAGGTCCCTTGTAGCCCTTAAAGTCTGGACCATTAAAAGAGCATTTTATCTTGATAAGAGTGGGCTTTTTGTTAAATTAAATTTTGGTTCAAAGAAGAAAAACACTGTGCTTTTGCCCTAGCTTGACATGCTGGCTATTATGAACTGTCACTGCACAGTGCAGAGATCCTAATGCCCGTTTACACCAAGGACGATAACTATAAAGATAATGTTTTGAAGAAACTGTATGTAGTTTTGTGTAGGCTATTTTTCCAACTTTTATTGCAGTTTAGTGAGTGGAATTCACTGTTGTTAATATATCACTGTCATAATTATAGTGCGTAGCTGTACACGTGCATTTGTTGCTGCTGTAAAGTGATGGATGCTTTTCGAAGCATTGAATCAATTGAGTCAATTGTTTAGTAAAAAGTTCTGAAGCGTTCAAAACACCACAGGGCTTGGCAAACAAGGTCAAAAAGCAATTATCATTGTTTTATATATATATATATATATATATATATATATATATAATAAATACGTAATACATAAATACATAATAAAACGGCATCTATCAGCGAATCAGAATTTTGAAATGTTTTGAAACCAAGGTTTGACATAACGAAGCCTTGTTTGCTGAATTCACGTGACTTGGCAAGTTCGATACAACCTCTGAACCACTAATTTAAAACATATGATTTATAAATGTTTCAAAGCTTCACGAAGCAGTTTTGCGAACACACCGATCATTACCACCCTTTTTGTGGAATAAAGAAATAGAAGATATTAGGCGTATTAGAAGTCAATGTACTGTCAGAATGATTTTGAAACTGATATTTCAAGGTAAAAACATACATACAGTTGCTTTAATAATAGTTTTAATTCTATGGGAATGTTGAAGTTCACACCTCTATTAGGCTAAATATGTTGAAACAAAGACTATAGAATACCCAAGACATGTCACTCGTATATTTTTGAATGGGGAAAAATACAACGCTCAATATGGCCGCTGAAATGCAGGAACCCCCTGCCTTCTGAATAAAGGAGCCAATCGCTAATCGGTAAAGTCAGCGTGTCACTGCAGCTGCCGTTAGAAGTCCTGGTTGCTATAGAAACAGAGAAGGGTCCGTTGTTGTTTTTAATAGATAATTAAATTTTATATGTTTATTTAATTTCTAACTATTTCTCTACAGATCAGACCAGTAAGAAGAGCAAAGCGTTTTGTACACAGGTGTCGTCTGTTCCGGAATTCCTAACAAGGAGTCACAAATTTGAGAGAGATAGTTAGAAATTAAATATTTCTAACTATCTCTGTGATATTGTGGTATTGTCAGCGGCCATATCAACCTGAAGCCCAAGACTGGTTGCCCACTGAAGTTAAGCAGGGTTGAGCCAGGTCAGTACCTGGATGTGAGACTCCTGGGAAAACTAGGTTGCTGCTGGAAGAGGTGTTAGTGGGGCCAGCAGGGGGCGCTCACCCTGTGGTCTGTGTGGGTCCTAACACCCCAGTATAGTGACAGGGACACTATACTGTAAACAAGCACCGTCCTTTGGATGAGACATTAAACCGAGGTCCTGACTGTCTGTGGTCGCTAAAAATCCTAGGATGTCCTTCGAAAAAGAGTAGGGGTGTAAGCCTGGTATCCTGGCCAAATTTGCCCATTGGCCTCTGACCATCATGGCCTCCTAATCATCCCCATACACTGATTGGCTTCATCACTCTGTCTCCTCTCCACCAGTAAGCTGGTGGGTGTTCTGGCCAAATATGGCTGCCGTCGCATCATCCAGGTGGATGCTGCACACTGGTGGTGGATGAGGAGATTCCCCCCTTACTATGTAAAGCGCTTTGAGTACCCAGAAAAGTGCTATATAAATGTAACAAATTATTATTATTATTATTATAAATGAACGCTGCACAAATTAACCTTGAGTTAGAAGAGCTTAAAGATGCTCCAATAATTTGAGCACTAAAGCTGTGCTGTTAATTTCCTTTTTATTGGCACTTTGCATTAAACTGTAGTGCTTAATTACTCATTTCTAGTAATCGGCCTGAACCTGAGGCTGCTGACTTTAACAGTACAGTGCAAACAATAATTAGGTCAGTGGCACATTATTTTGGCCAGTGAGCATTGAAATTGAAAGGGAAGTCTCTTAAACATGTCCTCTGGGAGTGAGTCTAGTTCTCCGTGCATTTTACAAATGCATGCAATAAATCAATACTATTATTAAGAGAAACAAGAGAAATGCTGTTGGATTCAGTAAGAGAGTTCATGTTTAGGCTGATAACAACACAAAGATGAATGAGTATGCACTTAAGATTCATGTTACATGATTACAGTTTTACGTTTCTTTGTTTCATGTGCTCAACAAATTTCTTTTGAAATCCTTTAGTTTTCAATAATATGCATATATTAAACATACTGCCATTGTGTTAGTCATTAAATTCATGCAGGCCCATTTGCATAGTTTTGTTGTTCATGTTGTATTTGCAATAGCCAAAATTAATGCATTAATATTAGGTTATTTATGTAAAAATGAATTTTAGTGTCATTGGCATATTATTAGTATTTTGAATTCCTTTTCATATTTTCTGTTTTCAATTAGTTAACATTATAGTAAATTTGTGTTTTTTATGTCTATATATTGTATATTGTATATTGCTTTTTTTAGTTTTATTGCTTTTTTTATTCATTTTTTAATTTCAGTTTTAGTTTTAGTTATTTTATCAAGAAATAAAAGGTGAAATGTTGCCTTGGCATCTAGCTGAAATAAAATAAAATTTAATTTCAGGTAGCAAAAAATAGTTTTGTTGTTCTAGATTTAGTTAACTAGCTATAATAACTCTGCTCTATGGAATTAGTGTCTAACATTGTTGATATTAAATAAACAGTTATATATTTGAATATCACTAAAATGCTGAAAACTTTTTTTTATTTTGATATGTTGGTATTTGCTCCATATTTCAACTAAAAGCCAATTCACAAAAGTAAATTAAATATGCTATACGAAGATATTTTTACATTCAAATCGGCGATGGCGAAACGACTCGAATCTTTTGAGTGAATTTCGAACCGGTTCATTGAAATTTGAATTAATTCGCGGAAATGAATCAAAAGTTACCAACTCAAACGCTGTAGCTACTCAAATCAAGTTTAAATCAGAGATGCTGATAAAACTCCTTGAAAGGGAAGAGTCGCTTGGGAGAAACGTGCCATTGAAGCGGTGTTTTGGAAACTTAACCAAATGAAAACTATACGATGTTGCTTTACGCATCATAAATATGCAGTGAATATTTCGACATATCGCCCAGCCCTAGTTGAGTGTGTAGAGTTCAGTCAGTGATGGGTTAAATGAGCTCGAGCTGAAGGGCTCATCATATCTGAGGCAGCAGAAGGAAACGCGCTCAACATTTGCGCTCCGAGCCTCCAGCGCGACGCGTCTCTTTCCAACTCGCAGGAATAGGCTCATCACTCTGATCGCTTCAGCTCTGTGTGGATGTGTCTTTAACACCGAGCTCCTCCACACAGTCCCGCTGATTCAGATTCGGTCTCTGGCGCGTCCATTTGGACGCTGGACCCCAGAGCCGCGTCCTTCCCAACAGGCTGAGCACGATGCCCGGCCATCACTGGATATAAATGACAGATCCAAGTGTGTGTGACTTCAGTGCACCGAAGCAGAGGCTGCATGGGAGATGAACGCAGCCGCCAAACATCAGCCTGATCTGCTAGAGAGACCCGCCAGCCTCCTGGTACCAACATGGGTAAGACAAGCAGATCCAATTCTACTTCATGTGCTGACGGATCACAACAGGCGCACAACACTTTCTAGCTAGTGTATATGCAGGGGAAATGTCATATAAATGGGATGTCACAGATGGATTTAGATTACTAGAGTAACTTGCTTAACTAACTTTGCTACGGATGAGATCACTGAGGTGCTGTAAAATACACGTTTTGGAGAACTGAGGACTAATCTGTATGAATTATATAGATAAGATTATACTCAGTATTTTTTATTTGAAAGGTTCCTAGTTAAAAGACAGAAGCTTTATTGCTGAAGAATTATTGCATTTATTGAATATAGTGCTGTTTTATTGTCTTAGAGTGCACTTTTTGTCATTTATGCATTTGAAAAGATGGTTGGGAATGACATTTGTAGTTACAGATCTTATATATTATTATACTCTCTATATATAATATGTATGTGATTAATTATTGACATGATTTGAAAGGAGAAATAGCTTTTTGCAGCTTTTAAGGATATATTTTAGGTTATTATTTTAGGCTGCTGGGTTTTATTATCTTTTGAGTTTATCTTTTTTTGTCATTTACTGTGTGCATTTTAAAAAGGTGCTTTGCAGATGTGAAGTCAGCCAATTACTTTGTGTGTGGATGACACTCAACATTTCTGAGCACTTGGGTTTACAGTATATTTGGGCTTTTAGGCATTTTTTGGTTTATACATTATAGTTATGGAATATATTGACATTTTTGCACTTAAAATAAGTTGCAAAGTCAGTCCATGCCAGAGTATAATAATTAGGTTTTTAATGTAAATGATGGTTTGTGGGTGAAAGAGGGTCAGATAATGAGCTATTATTGTAAAATAAATGGGAAATAATGCAAAAAAAAAAAAAAATTATATATATATATATATATATATATTTTTTTTTTTTTTTTTTTTTTTGTAACAGCATTGGTGATTAAGAAAACAACAATAAAACCATGCAGGAAATGTTGCATAATTGACAGAACAAATCCTAGTAGATTTGAGGTGACAGTGTAATCTCAAGGCAAAATGAGTTTTTGTGCTATTGTTCCCATTTGCTGTATTCCTCTTTGTGGAGATAATGATGTGTGACAGCGTGGAGTAGCTTCATTCGCACTATTCTTGAGGTGTTCGGAGATGTCCTCTCAAAGGATTTCTCGGCGAATGCACTGAAACTGCTGTTAGAGATTGCTGCTTGGTTGCTTTATTTGTTTTAACACGTTCTGTCCTATTTCTGGTGCCCGTTTGTGGTTTTTCTTAATTGGTAAATGGAGTCTTGCCAGTTGCACTGCGGTATGTCTTTATCAGATTGGAGGGGTTTGAAGTGTTTCCTGAAGTATCGATAAATGCTGGCTCACTGCTTTTGGATTTGAAAAGAACTTGCAGTTTTTGCCCAAAAACAGAACCTCTGGGAAACCTTCAAAAGATTGGATGTCTGTAAGAACAGAAATCAATAATAATTTTTAATTTTTCCCCTTGAACTTGTTCCTGAGCTGCATCCAGTTACTGAAATCGTTCTGTTGACACCTGCTCAGAGAACATACAGTTATTAAGAGATCAGAGTATTGTCATTTCATTGACTGCTATACGCTGTGTTTCTCATTCTCATCTCGGTTTTGTATCCCAGAGGAGTGCGGATGTGATTTGTAGGCTTCACCTTTGATCTGATTTTCTGCTGATCTTTCAGATGAACTGTGGATGTGTGATCGTCATGAATGCAGTTGAGTGAATGATGACGGTTGCCAGGTCTGCACGACAAAGACTCGCTCAAAACTCAAACTATACCACTTAGAGTCTGTATTATGCATTTCAGCTTTCTTTCTACTGCAGAGCTAGATAGCAATATTAAATATGTAAAGATCAAAAACCCTCAAGTTCATTGTGAGAAAACAAAACCCAACAGCATCATCATTGCTAGATGTCTTGTAATATTTAAGGAGCTTTAGAAGTTTGCTTGGATGATGTAAATGCATACAGTACTGTGCTGTTTTCATTTTCCTGCAGATTCACTCCTATAGAATAGAAATGATGTAAGTGTAATTATTTCAAACAAAGATTTTATACTGAATACTGAAAAATACTCAGGTATGCATATTTTTCCGTTTGTTTTACCTATAATATGTGGTATAAGTAATAGAATGCTTTGTCTAACCAACAGACCTTGCAAAATATATGCAATTTTTTTTATTTATATTTACTTACATCATATACAATATTATGTAGAACCATCAAACCTTGCAAATGCATATGAGGCTAATATACAATATAATGTCAAACCTTGCAATATGCATATTTTTACTTATATTGCATGTTATGTAAGTAAAGGTAAGGAATAGTATGCTTTGTCAAGCCATCAAACCTTCCATTACAGCATGCACGCATGTTTTTTTTTTTAACTTATGTTTGTTATTAGTTGTATGCACATTACTTATATTTGCTTAAAAACATGCAATATAATGTCAATCCATCAAACCTTGCAAATTGCATGCATATTTTTACTTATATAATATGCAACATAATTAACATATGCGTTGTCAAACCATCAAACTAATATTACATATTATATAATATACTTTAAGTAATAGTATGCTTTGTCAAACCTTGCCATACAGAATGCAAATTTTTACTTGTATTTACTTACATAATATGCAATATAAGTAATAGTATTGTTTGTCAAAACATAATTATGTATGCATATTTTTAAGGTTATGTATGTAATATGCAATTTAATTAATAGTATGCTTTGTCAAAATCGTCAAATTGTGCTTTAAAAACAATTTAAAATGAGTGCAAATCCATGGAAAAGCTGCAGACCTGGCAACTCTGCAAGCAATGTTGTGTATAAACTGTGTATTGATTTATTTATTTCATCTCTGTGTCAGAATGAATGAAGATCATTTACATTATGTTATTAGTCTTGCAGCAGATGTACATTTCAGATTAACTTGCATAACCTCCACCAGAACAAATGATGTGTCTTACATGTGTACTTTTGCAGATTGGCTTTGTAAATCTGCCATGGAATCTAACCAGCTCTTATTTATATTTGTGAGATTTGATTCAGATCCAGCTCACACGCGTGTGTCTCTGGAAACACTGCTGGAAAGTTATTGTGTGCTTGTCTTAGGGATTTGGAGACTCTGCTAACTGCGCCCTACGGAGACTGTGATTGGCACATGAATGTTATAACCTTAAAAGTCACAAATCTTTTATTCATGTTCTGCAGGACAGGACTGAAGGTTTTTAGCTGCTAGTTGGAGCTGTATTTCTAACAGGTTTAGTGGTGGGAAAGCAATGGTTTACAGTCAACCAGCAGGCCTTTACTGGTATTCAAAAACTTGGGAAGAAAAAATTGACTTTAAAGAAAATAAGAGTGATGTTTATCTGTGCAAAACTTGCTGCCATGCAGTAATGTGTTGTGGGAGTATTGCAACAGTAAGGGTTGTTAGCGAGGGTAGTTAGTTGCTATGTGGTTGCTAGGGTGTTTTGTGTTGTTACTGACTGACTCTCCTGTGATCTTCTGGTTTCAAGATATGATTTGGGAGAAAATGGTGCATCTGATCACTTAGTAAAGCAACAACACATGATTTGAGGAATCAGTAGGACGAATTAGGCATGGAAGTTTAACCCTATAAAGTCTACTGTATCATATTTGATATGCAAGGCCTCTAAATGATCAACATGATCTTAACTTTGCTGAAAAACTTGTTGCACACAGGTTTTTCAGCATGCCTTCTGTTGACTGATTGACTTTTTTATCAAGTAAATGTCAGAATAACTGTAGTCATATTTCCAGATGAACACTTCTTCTTCATCTCTCAATCATCATTGGACTGCATTGCAATATATATTTTGCCTTTCAAAATCATCTTATACTGGAAAAAACTGATTTCTTACTATTTTTGTCTTGTTTACGTTGTCATGTTTACTTGAAGCAAAATGAATTAAGATATGAAAATTGTCTGAAAAGTGTATTACAATTTAGTTTGTTTTTTGCTTAAAGCAAAGCAAAAGAAGTCTGTCAATGAGGCAAGAAAAAATCAACTTAATACAAAAGAAAAAACAATATATTTTTCTGACCTCATTGGCAATGTTTTTTCACGTTTTAAGCAAAAACTTAATTTAGAAAACAAGACTTTTTAGGACATATTGCTTCTCAATTTCGTTTCTTGATTTAAGCATGTTTAGACATTTGTATTGGAAAACAAGACAAAAATACTAAGAAACTTTTTTTTCACACTATAAGGCATATTATTATTACGAGATATTGGGAGTGATGACTGATATTTATATAATTTTATGTCAGTATCTGCTATACTGTTATAAAGATCTCATTGATTTACATTACAAGCATCAGAATTTCATCACTTTTTGTCCATATAAATATCAGCATCTGCACCAAATTGCATATTTTTGCTCAGTTTGAGTCCCCGAATAAAATTGAGCTGTTTTTCATCCATATTCTCACTATATCATATTATATTAGCCATAAAACCTGATGTATCAAATATGATTCTCAACAAAAAACAATGTAAACTTTTAAATAGTTCAATGGAAAAAGATTATTTCATTTGTCAGGCTTTACAGGGTTAGAGGTTTCATCACATCAGTGCCTTCACAAGCACTACTAATAACTGCATTATGAACATAATGAATCTGATGCACAGCGTTTGGCCATTTTCAGCTCCGCTGCAGCACAAATCTATTGCGATTCGTCCCCGGGGCCGCGGTGATTTACTTCCAGCGTGACGTGACAGATTGTAATGGAGTCACAGCCGGGCAATTAGTCAACCTTAATATAAAACTGCTTGTGACCTGTTGGGTATCGTCTTTATCTGTGAATCGCCACTGCAGCGTTTAATATCCCTCTCTCTCGTCGTAATACACGCTCAGCTCTTAAACGACTGTCTATTATTCTGCAAACACTCTATTAATACTGTCCCGATATGTTTACTTAGCCTGTAAAAAGACGGCTCTTTCCCGCCGCGTCTTTGTCACCGAGCCCAGCCTTGCCTTTTCATTTCCATTTTGATTCACGACAGGTATGAATTTTAATGAGCTCCATTTCGCATTTGGAAACTTACCTCGCCTAAATGTTACTTCCTAATGCAGAGTTTGATGATTGCAATGTTTTTGGAGAAAATGAGGGTGCTGGGAGCGCTGAGTGTGAGATAATCAAGGATGCGTGTTTTATTAATAGGGTTTCATTAGTTGGTTATTGATGCAGAATTGGTCAAATGAAATATTGTAATGTAATATTGAGTTTGCATGCTGGAAGCGGCTTTGACCTTTCCTGATAAGACTTGGCGTGCTGAAGCATCGGGTGAACAGAGTGATGTTTTTCCTCACTGTGTGGGCAGTGAGGATTTCCATACAAACACAAAGGGTTCGAGTTCAAAAACAAAGCCTTTATTCCCAGGGGTGGAAAAAGTACGGAGATTTTACGCTTGAGTTGAAGTGGATGCTGTCGATTTTGCTTCATTAAAAGTCAAACTGTGTGGCCACATTCTTGAGTTCAAAAGTTTGGGTCAGTAAGATTTCCCATTTTATTTCTTTATTTTTAAATAAATTTGTTTTATGCAGCAAGGATGCATTAAAAACTTTTACACTGTCCCCAAAAAAAATGTATTTCAGATAATTGCTGTTCTTTTCTGAACAATATTATGAATTATGAAAAATAAAAATGAACTTTCAACATTGAAAATAATACGAAATGCAGCAAATCATATTAGAATGATGTGGTTTGGTTTAAATAAACATTAACATTAACATAAATAAAATAAAATATAATAAACTTTAAACATAAACTTTATTTTAGATAGTTTAAGTCAGCATTTCTCATTTTCGTACTAAAATAACTAAAACTAAATAAATTAGTAGCAAAAAATTAATAGTTACCTAATTAATAACTAAAAACTAAAATTTTAAATAAAATAATATATAAATTATATATGTATATACATATATAATAAAATATTATATAAAAATAAAACTAATTATAAAAAATAAATAAAATAAAATTATTTATATAATTCTATAAAATTCTATAAGTCTGTATTTCTAATTAATATTTAAATTCTATAATTCTATTTAATTTGATAAAATTATAGACAAATAATAAATACAATAACACAACAAAACTTACTAAAACTTGATTAATAAATTAACAAAAACTATAGTCTATAGTTAAAAAAATATATAATCTAAAATATAGAGTGCATTGTATATCAATGATACTAAAATAACAATTTTCAGCATTGATAATAATAAGAATTATCAGCATATTAGAATGATTTCTGAAGGATCATGTGACCCTGAAGACTTGAGCAATGATGCTGAAAATTCAGCTTCACATCACAGGAATAAATGGCATTTTACAATATATTGACATAGAATACACATCTACTTTAAATGGTGAAAATATTTTACATTATTACAGTTTTTACTGTATTTTAAATTCAATAAAAGCAGCCTTGGTGAGCATAAAACACTTAAGAAAATCCTAGCATATTTAAAAGTAAATGTTTTGCATCTTTTTGAAATGGATAGACTAGACTTCATTAAACTCAAACATGTTACTTGAAATTGTTAAACTTGAGATTCACCCTCAGTTCATTTTATAGCTGTTGCACACGAGTCCATCGTCATCTGCGTCTTTTAATTAAAGCCTTTTGCTTTAGGTCAGTGACTGTGTTGTGCTGACTGATGAGATGTCTCTTCACAAGGACGAGTGACCATAGTTGTGTCTAAATGTGCTGAAATGGATGTCATTGGCTGTATGAGTTCAGCCGGGAGGGTAATTTGATGGGCTTTGTAAGCTCAGTTTAATGGACAAAAAGATGAAAGAAATCATGATGACCTGCAAAAACTGTTTTTTGTACTTGTGAGGCCTACATGGAATTGTAGGGAATAAAAAGCATCATTTTTGACTTAGAAATGTAGCCGAGTAAAAGTACAGGGATTCAGTTTCAATAGTACTTGAGTAAAGTAAAATATCCTCTGAATAATTTATATAGTCTACAGATGATTTTATATAAAGTGACTTTTTACACACAGTACATGTGTTTCCTGAGATTTGAGCCACGACCTTGCCGTTGCTGCCACTAGAAATGTAGAAAATAGTCAACAATAAGCGAGTCCGTCCAAACTTTCGACTAGTAAAGCATGCATGATTTTGGTTGCCTTTAGTTTAGTGATCATTATGCAAAGTGTTAACCATTATGCAATAGTTAACCTTGTAAAGTCTGACATATGACATCTTTTTAAAACAGAACAGTTTATTGAACCTTTAGATAAAATGTAAAAGAATCTAAAAAAACAACTTTGCATATATGCTTTTGTTGAGTATCATATTTGATCCATAAGGCTTTTATGGCTCATATAGAAATAAAATAATCAAAATATCAGTGGTCACGCTATATCTCCGATAATATGTCTTAGTAAGATGAAATTGAAATGATTCAAACATATAATCCAATGAAATCCAATGCTGATTGAGAGATGAAGAAATAAACGCTCCTCAGAAGATGTGAGATGAAGATCATTCCTCCACTGAGGAACACTGAACGTAAAGCTTCTGGAAACAAACGCTCCTCAAAAGATCCTGATGATCAGATTTGAGATTCACTGATTTTTCTAAAAAAAAAAAGATTGATGGAGAATCAAGTAAAGCTGAGCTGCTTCAGTCCAGTAAGTGTTCATCTGGAAATATGACTACAGTTATTCTGACGTTTACTTGAGAAAAATCAGTCGAGATTTGACAACAGAAAGCTTGAGCTGAAGGTGGACGTTTGTACAATTAGACTAAAAGAGCTTTTACTTGATAAAAACTCTAAACTATCAATTAGATGAAAGAAGGCATGGAGCAGATTGTGTGCGACAGGGTTTAACAATAAAATTTTGATCATGTTGATGATTTAGAGGCCTTGCATATCAAATATAATACAACAGGCTTATAGGGTTAAACCCAGTTAACAAAAATGTTTTTTTGGAACATTCAAAAGTAACTTTCCCATAATGTTTGCAAAATAATAAAATGTAACTTTCTACTTAATGTTCTCTGTAACATTCACATTTTTTGTGAATGTTCACGGAATGTTTTGAACAGTCAGAAATAATGTTCTCAGAACGTTAGCAGAATGGTGTTTTTTGTTAGTGAATGTGTTTCAGATGCTGTATCAAACTGCATCGTCCCGCTGCTCTGCTGTAGTTCATGTTTAAAAGAGTAAATAATGATTATGGATCGCTTGGCTTTACTCTTCTGCTCGGATTCCACCTGCTTGAACGATTTCTGGCTGAGATGCAGTAACTACTGTCTACAGCGATGTGCGTGAGCTTCCCTGCAGAGAGCGTCTGGTGAGAATTCATTGAATTTATTACAGCCCGTGGCTTCATAGTGGCCATCAGGGTAATTTGATTGATCCGTGCATCGTCCTCTCTGCCACTTTCTACGCTGGTTATCAGAATGGCTGCCCACTTGAACTCTGTGATTGGCACGTCTCTGATATCTGAACACTCAGGACACACACGGCCCGTTCCATTTTTCCGATGTTTTCCCTTACAAATGCTTTTATGATTGCATAAGGTACAGACTTTAAATCCTCATGCAAAAGCATCTATATTGACTATTACTGCTGTCCTCAAGGAGAAAGATTATCCGTGGCGTTCCAGCCCTGCAGCGGTGCGACAGTATCGGCTGTGATCTGATCTCCAGACAGCAGTTGACCTTCATTCTTCTTCTAATTATTATCTTGATTGAAGTCGTCCAGTGGCGCTCTCTCGCCTGCCTTTGAAGTGAATTCAAATTAGAGGCAATATTTCACAATTACAATGGCAAACACTTAAAAGTAATCATCGTTTGAAGCAAATAATTGACCTTAAAGGCGTTTAAAATCACAGATCTAACAAATCTAAGTTTTTGTCGCTTGATAAGGTCATTTTCAGACAGCAGTAGATAGGGGTGGGCAGGGGTGGGCGGCATGACTAAAGCCTTATGTCATTCTGTGAGTAATTCTGGATCCAAGTGATGGTGTGCATCACAATATAAGAGTTATTTTTGCTTGAAGTTCTAAGAAAAGTGATTTATATAAAGTAGACATGTGTAAATTGATCATTTTCTCTTGCAAAAGCCAAAGAAAGAAAAACTAATTTCAGTTTTTTTTAAAAAGGATTTTTTTGAAAGAAGTTTCTTATGTTCACTAAGGCTGCATTTATTTGAACAAAAATGCAGTAAAAACAGTAAAACATTATTTCAATTTAAAATAACTGTTTTCTATGTGAATATATTTCAAAATGTAATTTATTGCTGTTATCAAAGCTGAATTTTCAGCATCATTACTCCAGTCTTTAGTGTCACATGATCCTTCAGAAATCATTCTAATATGCTGATTTGCTGCTCAAGAAACATTTCTGATTATTAGCAATGTTGAAAAAAGTTGTGCTGCTCAATATTTTAGTGTAAACTCAAACTGTGATACATATTTTGTTTTGATGATTCTACGTTGAATAGAAAGTTGAAATATAATTTTATGTAGCAGTGAAAAAGTCTTTACTGTCACTTTTAATGCACCTTTGCTGAATATAAGCATTCATTTCTTTAAAAGAAATGATCTTACTGACCCCAAACGTTTGGATGGCACTATAAATTTCTCATAAAGTGATACATATTGACTTTTAGGGTCTTTTTGGCAGCATGTGAATCATGCCATGACTAACTTGTGAACTAATTTGTTACATTGAAAACACTTTAGTTATATTTTTTACAATAAGATTTGTTTCTGATAATTGTTTACAATGCATTTAAATGCAAAACATTTGTGTCTTTTGTTATGTTTTATGAAAGCTTTTTTTTTAACACTGTTACAATACTGTATCATATTTAATGTGCAAGGCCTCTAATTGATCAACATGATGAAAACTTTGCTGTTTAACCTGTTGCACACAATCTACTCCACGTCTTCTGATTTGTCTGATTGATAGTTTAGAGTTTTTTTATCCTTTAAACGTTCTTTTAGTCTAATTGTACAAACATCCACCTTTAGCTGGTGCATTGTGTGTCTTTTTGCTGTCAAATCTTGACTGATTTTTATCAAGTAAACATCAGAATAACTGCAGTCATATTTCCAGATGAACACTTACTGGACTGAAGCAGCTCAGCTTTTCTTGATTCTTCATCAGTCTTTTTTTAGAAAAATCAGTGCGTCTCAAATCTGATCATCAGGATCTTTTGAGGAACGTTTGTTTCCAGAAGCTTTACTTTCACTGTTCCTCAGTGGACGAATACTGTTATAAAGATCTCATTGATATGACTGATTCATCTTTTTGTCCATATAAATATCAGCATCTGCATCAAATTGCATATTTTTGCTAAGTTTGAGTCTATATATAAAACTGAGCTGTTTTTCCTCCATATTCTCACTATATCAGACTATATGAGCCATAAAAGCTGGATGTATCAAATATGATGCTCAACAAAAACACATGCAAACTTTCAAATGGTTCAATAAACTTCCATTTAAAAAAAAAAAAAAAAAAAAAGCTTTGTTTGGTTTTTTTTTTTTTTTTGTCTGACTATTGTTTCATATGTCAGGCTTTACCAGGTTAAGGAAGAATATCCACTGTTACACGAGGCATCTCTTTCATGCTTTCATGCATTCGTTGCTTTCTTCTTAAATGCTCCACTGGATGTTTGTGGAGTTTTTTACTCTGAGTTGGTTCTTTAAAAAATCTCACAGAATTTGCACTGCTTTAAAGCTCCTCCTCATCTTGTTTGGGATGCGTCCCACTCTGTTTTTTTTTTTTTTTTCTTCTTTTTTTTTTTTCACATTTCACACATGCCACTTGAATATATATCGAGTATATTTTACCACAGAATCTCATTTCTACCATGGCATGCTACATACTCAGTCCCAAGAGTAGATTTCTATGGGATTTATTCTAGAATGCACAAAAGCATGATCTGAAACAGCAATGCACTTCTCCCGGGTTATTCCTAATTCCAGACGGCCTTCAGTAGAAGACATGAAAACCAATATGGTCAAAAGCAACATATGCCATACGTCCGTTTCCCTAGAGGATCTGCTCTCATTGTGGTCAAACGCAGGAAGATATTCAGATGCATCTTCAGTATAGACATCTTGTGGATGTCACATATATTCATATATAATGCACGGTGTATTTTGGGAGTTTTTCATTGTCATAGTCTCCATAGATTAGATGCTATTTCTGGAAACAAACTGCAAATTTGTGAAAAGTAGTATATAAATTAGCTGGTTTGCATTTGCTGAAGGAAATATGATGCTGCTTTCCTGTCTGAGGTGATACTGTTGGACATTTCATGAGATCTCACCTTAGAAATTGTCATATTTTTTTTACAGTTGTATTTAAAACTTATATTATTTATTTAGTATATGCATATACTATAATGAGTGTCACTATGAGTGTCACTATGGAAATATCAGTGTTATTTTTAGTTTTTCATTTTAAAAAGTTTTGGTAATTTTGTTTTCATAATTTTAAATTGTCTATACAGTTTTTATGACAGTTTAGTAGTTTTAGTACTTGAACTTTTCATACATTTTTATGGGTTATATATTTTAATAAATATTTCATATGTAATATATACAAGTAATAAATATATAAGTAACTTATATATTTTATAAGTAATGTTTCTATGGTTTTAGTTTTAGTTATGAATGATATTCATATAGGGGAATTTTCACTGTCATAGTCTTCTTCTCTAGCCACTATTCCTTAACAAAATGCATAGTGAAGAATACTATAGAAACTAGCTATCTGCATTTGCTGAAGGAAATGTGAAGCTGCTTTCCTGTCTGAGGTGATACTCTTGGACATTTCATGAGGTCTGTCTGTAGAAACTGTATTTTATTTATTTATTTTTTTGAGAGAGTTGGTGCCCGAGGACCGTCATGCAGAGGTGACCCTTAGCCAGATCCTTCGGCCAAATATGGATTTCAGTCCCAACCAAACCATCAGGCCGTGACAGCCACAGTTGTGGCCTTGAGCGAAGCGTCTAAGCCCAGATTTCTCCAGAGACTCTGCCGTAGAATGAAGGCTTTCCCGGCTATCTTTGCAAACGCTGTATAAATATAGCAAGAGCTCACCTTTCCTGCATGTTGAGTGTGTGCGCACTCTCTAACTCCGAACATTGATTAATTATCTTCTCCCTAACGGGAGACTCACTTGACCTACATCCCGGTGTCTCCGGGGAGAATGGGTTTAGGTGCCAGAGAGAGAACTAGGCCAGAACAGAGAGACTGTGGGTCTGTCAGAACCAGACTCATCATCATCAGCAGCGGCAGCACAGGATGGACAAAATACATGACACTTCTGCTTCTCACACACTAATAGATACAGGATTAATAGCACAAAATCAAAAGGAAAAAATAATTATTATTAATAATACAACCCGAATTCTGGAAATGTTTTGACGTTTTTTTAAATTTGAATAAAATGAAAACTAAAAGAATTTCAAATCACATGAGCCAATATTTTATTCACAATAGAACATAGATAACATAACAAATGTTTAAACTGAGAAATTTTACAATTTTATGCACAAAATGAGCTCATTTCAAATTTTATGCCTGCTACAGCTCTCAAAATAGTTGGGACAGGGGTATGTTATAGCATCTCCTTTTCTTTTCAAAACAGTCTGAAGACGTCTGGGCATCGAGGTTATGAGTTTCTGGAGTTTTGGTGTTGGAATTTGGTCCCATTCTTGCCTGATATAGGTTTCCAGCTGCTGAAGAGTTTGTGGTCGTCTTTGACGTATTTTTCGTTTAATGGTGCGCCAAATGTTCTCTATAGGTGAAAGATCTGGACTGCAGGCAGGCCAATTCAGCACCCAGACTCTTCTACTACGAAGTCATGCTGTTGTAATAGCTGCAGTATGTGGTTTTGCATTGTCCTGCTGAAATACACGTCATCTGGAGGGGAGCATATGTTTCTCTAAAACCTTTATATACCTTTCAGCATTTATAGTGCCTTCCAAAACATGCAAGCTGCCCATGCCGTATGCACTTATGCACCCCCATACCATCAGAGATGCTGGCTTTTGAACTGAACGCTGATGACACGCTGGAAGGTCTCCCTCCTCTTTAGCCCGGAGGACACGGCGTCCGTGATTTCCAACAAGAATGTCAAATTTGGACTCGTCTGACCATAGAACACTTTTCCACTTTGAAACAGTCCATTTTAAATGAGCCTTGGCCCATAGGATACAACGGCGCTTCTGGACCATGTTCACGTATGGCTTCCTTTTTGCATGATAGAGCTTTAGTTGGCATCTGCAGATGGCAGGGCAGATTGTGTTTACCGACAGTGGTTTCTGGAAGTATTCCTGGGCCCATTTAGTAATGTCAATGACAGAATCATGCCGATGAGTGATGCAGTGTCGTCTGAGGGCCCGAAGACCATGGGCATCCAACAAAGGTCTTCTTCCGTTTCCCTTACGCACAGAGATTTCTCCAGTTTTTCTGAATCTTTTGATGATGTTATGCACTGTAGATGATGAGGAACGTTGTTTTTAAAGTATTCCACAATCTTTTTATGCACTCTTTCACAGATCGGAGATTTACCTCTGAGAGACTCTACCATCCCTTTTATAGCTAATCATGTTGCAGACCTGATGTCAATTAACTTATTTAGATGCTAGATGTTCTCCCAGCTGAATCTTTTCTAAATTTCTTGCTTTTTCAGCCCTTTGTTGCCCCCGAGCCAACTTTTTTGAGACCTGTAGCAGGCATCAAATTTGAAATGAGCTCATTTAGTGGATAAAAGTGTAAAATTTTTCAGTTTAAACATTTGTTATGTTCTCTATGTTCTATTGTGAATAAAATATTGGCTCATGTGATTTGAAAGTCTTTTAGTTTTAATTTCATTCAAATTTAAAAAACGTCCCAACATTTCCGGATTTCGGGTTGTACATATTATACATAATAATTAATAATATTGAATAATAATGTTTAATTGACTACATATATATATATATATATATATATATATATATATAGAAATATATATAGTAATTAAAGTAATTAAAGGAAAAGGAGCCCCTACCAAGTATTGAGTACATATACAGTAAATGAACATATTTTCCAGAAGGCCAACAATTCACTAAAAATTGTTTTTTTTTTTTTTTACTGGTCTTTTGAAGTATTCTAATTTGTTGAGATAGTGAATTGGTGGGTTTTTGTTAAATGTGAGACAAAATCATCACAATTAAAAGAGCCAAAGACTTAAACTTCAGTCTGTCTGCACTGAATTTATTTAATACACGAGTTTCACAATTTGAGTTGAATTACTGAAATAAATGAACTTTTCCACGACATTCTAATTTATTGAGATGCACCTGTATACACACACACACACACAGACACACACACACACACACAGTATTGAATTTTTGCTTTGCGACATTTCGATAATAATTCTATAATATATTTGATTATACATATATATATATATATATATATATATATATATATATATATATATATATATATATATATAGAGAGAGAGAGAGAGAGAGAGAGAGAGAGAGACTGGTAATATCAGTATTAATTTATTATTTTTTTCATCTTGCATTTTTTTTATGTTTCATTTCATTCAAAGTTTTAGTTATTATGTTGTGTTCTTTTGAAATTTTAGTTATGTCTATATACAGTAGTTTCTTTCTTACGTTTTAGTAATTTTTCTATTTTTTCAACTGTTTTCAGTGTTATTTCAGTTTATGTTTATTTTATTTCAGGCAATGAATATGTACAGTTTTAGTTCACAATAATAACCCTGTGTAATATATGTTTAATTGCACTTCAATATTTGATTTTAATTCAAAAATATGTCTATAAAGTATGATTTATATTTCTTTTTTTTTTTTTTTGCATTAATATTACACAATTCAGTGTAAAATCAATAGAAATGATGATTCTGTCTACAAAAAATTGAAGTAAATCTATAAATAAATATTTCTTCAAATATGCACACTATTGGACTGAAAGCTCTAATGGACGATCTTCATTGCATCATTGTGAACACAAATAAACCACAGCAGATGTGACTGAATGCGTGTTGTTATTCTATTGAGAATATCAAAAATTACTGATTGATTTTATATGTTGATTTTGCACTCTGGACATAAATTAAGAAATTACTGTCACTGCAGCCGGGTTTTATCAGAAACAGTTGTCAAATATCGAAGCTGGAGTCTGAAATCTTTCTTATTATCCTTATTTTGTCCAGAAGAGTGTGATGTTTTAGCAGGCAGTGAATGTTGAACAACAGCAATCTGGGGCCGCCAGCCCTAATTTCTCTCTTCTTGCAATATCACCCAGTCATTTCATCAGTTTCATCTGCTGTATTTCTATGATAACTTGACTTGCAGTCAATTATTCTGAAGCAAATATGAGGATGTTCTTCTCGTCTCCATCTCAGGGAGGTTTTGCTGTGCTGCTGTTCATCTATGTGTGACCAAACATCACGCCGTTTGTTTTTTGTCTTTGGAGATTCCTGTCAGCGATCTTCAGCTGTTCTGAATGACACAGAAGCTATGGTTTGATGTTTTCAGTGATGTTTGCACAGATAAACACCACTAGAGTGATGTTTCCTTATGAGAATGTGTTGATCTAGCTGAAGCATATCCTGCAAAGTTTATGAAGTTGCATTGAAATATGAGAGTCAGTCCCTCCAAATTTATTATTCTGTGTGTACAAAATACAAGAGTCACTCTTGAACCTGTGATTGTTCACATTACTAATGCTTTAAACAAGTCTTACTTTAATATAATTGAGGTATTGTTATAGTTTTATTAATATTTTGAATTAGTTTATATTTTGACATTCTGTTTTGATTTTTAATTTTGGTAATTTTGTTTTATTTTAGTCCGTGTAATTTTAGTAATTGAAATGCTTTTAGGGTTTTTATTAATGTTTTAAATTAGTTTTTCATTTTGATATTTTCCATTATTATTATTTTCAATTTATTTAAAGTTTTAGTAATTTTGTATGTTTTTAAAATATGTCTGTATAGTTTCAATTAATGAAATTTATTTATTTATTTATTTCAGGATCAGTTTTAAAGTAGATCAAGTTAAACTAAATCAAAATGAGAAATGGGCCTATTTCTTTATATATATATATATATATATATATATATATATATATATATATATATATATATACACACACATACATACAGGTGCATCTCAATGAATTAGAATGTCGTGGAAAAGTTCATTTATTTCACTAACTCAACTCAAATTGTGAAACTTGTGTATTAAATAAATTCAATGCACACAGACTGAAGTAGTATAAGTCTTTGGTTCTTTTAATTGTGATGATTTTGGCTCACATTTAGCAAAACCCACCAATTCACTATCTCAACAAATTAGAATATGGTGACATGCCAATCAGCTAATCAACTCAAAACACTTGCAAAGGTTTCCTGAACCTTCAAAATGGTTACACAATAGCCTATACAATCATGGGGAAGACTGCTGTTCTCACAGTTGTCCAAAAGACAATCATTGACACCCTCCACAAAGAGGGTAAGTCACAGAAGGTCATTACTGAATGGTTGGCTGTTCACAGAGTGCTGTATCAAAGCATATTAAGTGAAAAGTTGACTGGAAGGAAGAAATGGGGTAGGAAAAGGTGCACGAGCAACAGGGATGACCACAAGCTTGAGAATACTGTCAAACAAAGCTGATTCAAACACTTGGGAGAGCTTCACAAGGAGTGGACTGAAGCTGGAGTCAGTGATCAAGAGTCACCACGCTCAGACGTCTTCAGGAAAAGGGCTACCAAGCCACTTCTGAAACAGAAACAATGTCAGAAGCATCTTACCTGGGCTAAGGAGAAAAAAACTGGACTGTTGCTCAGTGGTCCAAAGTCCTCTTTTCAGATAAAAGTAAATTTTGCATTTCATTTGGAAATCAAGGTCCCAGAGTCTGGAGGAAGACTTTAGAGGCACAGAATCCAAGCTGCTTGAAGCCCAGTGTGAAGTTTCCACAGTCAGTGATGAATTGGGCTGCCATTTCATCTGCTGGTGTTGGTCCATTGTGTTTTCTGAAGTCCACAGTCAACGCAGCCATCTACCAGGACATTTTAGAGCACTTCATGCTTCCTTCTGCTGACAAGCTTTATGGAGATGCTGATTTCATTTTCCAGCAGGACTTGGCACCTGCCCACACTGCCAAAAACACCAAAAGTTGGTTAAATGACCATGGTGTTGGTGTGCTTGACTGGCCAGCAAACTCACCAGACTTGAACCTCATAGAGAATCTGCGGGGTATTGTCAAGAGGAAGATGAGAGACACCAGACCCAACAATGCAGATGAGCTGAAGGCCACTGTCAAAAAAGCCTGGGCTTCCATACCACCTCAGCAGTGCCACAAACTGATCACCTCCATGCCACGCCGAATTGAGGCAGTAATTAAAGCAAAAGGAGCACCTACCAAGTATTGAGTACATATACAGTAAATGAACATACTTTCCAGAAGGCCAACAATTCACTAAAAATGTTTTTTTTTTTTATTGGTCTTATGAAGTATTCTAATTTGTTGAGATAGTGAATTGGTGGGTTTTTGTTAAATGTGAGCCAAAATCATCACAATTAAAAGAACCAAAGACTTAGACTACTTCAGTCTGTGTGCATTGAATTTATTCAATACACAAGTTTCACAATTTGAGTTGAGTTAGTGAAATAAATGAACTTTTCCACGACATTCTAATTCATTGAGATGCACCTGTATGTATATATATATATTTTTTTTTTTTCAGTTCACTTTTCTTTTTTTTCTTTTCCATCAGTGTTATTTTAGTAGGCTATCATTGAAATGTTTTCATTGTTTCTATTAATATTTTTTAATTAGCTTTTAATTAGATATTTTAAGTTGTTATTTTTATTTTTAGTTAATTTTTTTTGTTTTTCGAAACTCTGAATCAGTTAAACCATTGTGTTGCAAAACAATTCACTGTGAAGCGCTGCAAATGGATCACGTATTGCGAATCATTTTATTTAGATCAGGATTTCGCATATCATGAATCATTTGATTCAGATCAGAACTTCAGAGGTGGATTACGAATCATTTGATGAATTGAATGATTTGCGATCCGCACATCGAAGTCATGAAATGATTGTTTGCGAATCATTATTCAGATCGGGATTTTGGAGCGTGGATTGTGAATCATTTGGTGCGGATTCGTGAATCATTTGATTCAGATCAGGTTTTCGGAGTGCGTGTCGCAAATCATTTAATTCAGATCTTTTTTCTGATTTAAAAAAAAATAATTAATTAAACAGTACAAAACATCAAACCGTTAAGGCAGTACAGTTATAAAAACTAAGGAAAAAAAAGAAAGAATACACAAATACAGATCCCTTAAGAAAATTAACCATGATTTTATTATAGTAAATGTGTAGTAACCATGATTTTTTTTGTATAACCACAGTTTTACTATAAATAGCATGGTTACACTATGGTAAACATGGAGACCGAGATGGCAGAAAGCTCACCCTGTTTGTTTTCTTTATTTTACAGAAGGGTTTTGTAAGGTTTTGTTGTTATTGTGGATGTCTTACTCGCATGACCAAAAGTAATGGAGTTGAAGCTCTTTCTGCTGTTATAGGGATCATTATCGAGTGCAGTAGCCCACTAGTTGCACTCTATACTGGCAGTCGTGGCCTAATGGATAGAGAGTCGGACTTGTAACCCGAAGGTTGTGGGTTCGAGTCTCGGGTCTGGCAGGGATTGTAGGTGGGGGGAGTGAATAACCAGCACTCTCTCCACCCTCAATACCACGACTGAGGTGAGACCCTTGAGCAAGGCACCAAACCCCCAACTGCTCCCCGGGCGCCGCAGCACTGGCTGCCCACTGCTCCAGGTGTATGTTCACTACTGTGTGTATGCACTTGGATGGGTTAAATGCAGAGCACAAATTCCGAGTATGGGTCACCATACTTGGCCACACACCACTTCCCTTTCCCCCTTCCCCCTACAAGTTGTACAACTTCAATTGTTTGTAAAAGCAAATGAAAACATACCTGTGAGGTTTTTCTTAAATATTTCATTGTTTTGCATTTATTTTAAGTAACTTCTTTTTATGGTTTTAGTGACTTTAGTACCCCTGGTTTTAATTTCTGATAGCTATGAGCCATAATCTTGTTGACAGAAGCCATATGGGTTTTTATTTCATGAAGCTGCTGTTCTCTCTGCTCTGTAATGGATGTGTTAGTGTTGTATAGTAAATGGGAGAAAGCGTGTTGAGAAGAGACAGACTGCTGTCAGAATGACTGAAGATGTTGTTCCTCCATCGCTGGGATTTTTCGAGCTCCTCAGTTCAGTTCTGCTCAGGTTGCAGGTTTGAAAGCATCAGGAGCCCTTCAGGAAGAAAACGATCGTCACCGCAGATGTGAAGCCACAGAAAGCCTGATAAATAAAAATTGTAATTGATTCCATTGCGAGGAGTATTCTTCAGCCACGGGAAGCTCCTCCGGGACGCTTTTGTGGGTTAACTGAATTAACACTGCTCTCTCGACTCAGAGAAAGTAATTGAAAGATCCACAGGCAACTTTTCTGTTGCATTTATTCAGTTTATCTTCCAGAGGAGACAGAGACAACTTCACAAAGTGGAGTCAAATACTGCGAGAATAAGGAAAAGCCTGGTGCTTTTACATTAATCTCAGTCTTGTGTGCTTTACAGGAATAGTTCATCTGAAAAGAGAAAGATTTTTCTGTTTCCTGTACAAAGCTCTCATATGACTTACATTTTTACAGTTACATTACTGCATTTTAGCAGATGCTTTTATCCAAAGCAACTTACACAAGAGAAACAAAGAAATTCAAGAGCCAACAATATTTATATCTTGCTTGAATCAAATCTAGTACTTTTATCATATATTTACTGATGTTTTATATGCCTTGTTGCAGGGATTCCCAATTTTTTTTTTGTCATCTGAACCTCTTTGAGATAAAATATTTACTTGAAGTCCATATGAGATTTTAAGTTAATATTTCAATAATTTAATAACATGTTTCCATGTTCACTGGCGTTAGGTGACATGTACGTAAACAAATAAAATATTTTCAATATCTCTTTTAGTAAGTGTATTATTTTGACCTGTTCATAGAGATATATATATATATATATATATATATATATATATATATAGTAACGTGGGGTTTTGGGTTTTGTTTGATGTTCATGTTTTCATTTCTTTTATTTTAGAGTTTAGTTATGGTCCCTGTTTGTGTCATGCTTCACTTGCCCTCATGTATTCATGCTATTGGTTCTCTTGTTCATTGTGTCATTTTCTGATTAGTATCACACATACACAAACACACACACACACACACACACACACACATATATATATATATAATTTATATGTGTATGTATATGTATGTATACGTGTATATATATATATATATATATATATATATATATATATATATATATATATATATATATATGTGTGTGTGTATATGTATGTATGTGTATATATATATATATATATATATATATATATATATATATATATATATATATACACACACAGTGGGGCAAAAAAGTATTTAGTCAGCCACCAATTGTGCAAGTTCTCCCACTTAAAAAGACGAGAGAGGCCTGTAATTTTCATCATAGGTATACCTCAACTATGAGAGACAAAATGAGAAAAAAAAATCCAGAATCACATTGTAGGATTTTTAAAGAATTAATTGGTAAATTCCTCGGTAAAATAAGTATTTGGTCACCTACAAACAAGCAAGATTTCTGGCTCTCACAGACCTGTAACTTCTTCTTTAAGAGGCTCCTCTGTCCTCCACTCGTTACCTGTATTAATGGCATCTGTTTGAACTCGTTATCAGTATAAAAGACACCTGTCCACAACCTCAAACAGTCCAACTCCAAACTCCACCATGGCCAAGACCAAAGAGCTGTCAAAGAACACCAGAAACAAAATTGTAGACCTACACCAGGCTGGGAAGACTGAATCTGCAATAGGTAAGCAGCTTGGTGTGAAGAAATCAACTGTGGGAGCAATTATTAGAAAATGGAAGACATACAAGACCACTGATAATCTCCCTCGATCTGGGGCTCCACGCAAGATCTCACCCCGTGGGGTCAAAATGATCACAAGAACTGTGAGCAAAAATCCCAGAACCACACGGGGGGACCTAGTGAATGACCTGCAGAGAGCTGGGACCAAAGTAACAAAGGCTACCATCAGTAACACACTGCGCCGCCAGGGACTCAAATCCTGCAGTGCCAGACGTGTCCCCCTGCTTAAGCCAGTACATGTCCGGGCCCGACTGAAGTTTGCTAGAGAGCATTTGGATGATCCAGAAGAGGATTGGGAGAATGATGAAACCAAAATAGAACTTTTTGGTAAAAACTCAACTTGTCGTGTTTGGAGGAGAAAGAATGCTGAGTTGCATCCAAAGAACACCATACCTACTGTGAAGCATGGGGGTGGAAACATCATGCTTTGGGGCTGTTTTTCTGCAAAAGGACCAGGACGACTGATCCGTGTAAACGAAAGAATGAATGGGGCCATGTATCGTGAGATTTTGAGTGAAAACCTCCTTCCATCAGCAAGGGCATTGAAGATGAAACGTGGCTGGGTCTTTCAGCATGACAATGATCCCAAACACACCGCCCGGGCAACGAAGGAGTGGCTTCGTAAGAAGCATTTCAAGGTCCTGGAGTGGCCTAGCCAGTCTCCAGATCTCAACCCCATCGGAAATCTTTGGAGGGGGTTGAAAGTCCGTGTTGCCCAGCGACAGCCCCAAAACATTACTGCTCTAGAGGAGATCTGCATGGAGGAATGGACCAAAATACCAGCAACGGTGTGTGAAAACCTTGTGAAGACTTACAGAAAATGTTTGACCTCTGTCATTGCCAACAAAGGGTATATAACAAAGTATTGAGATGAAATTTTGTTATTGACCAAATACTTATTTTCCACCATAATTTGCAAATAAATTCTTTAAAAATCCTACAATGTGATTTTCTGGATTTTTTTTTTTTCTCATTTTGTCTCTCATAGTTGAGGTATACCTATGATGAAAATTACAGGCCTCTCTCATCTTTTTAAGTGGGAGAACTTGCACAATTGGTGGCTGACTAAATACTTTTTTGCCCCACTGTATATATGTATATGTTTGTGTGTGTGTGTATGTGTATGTATACGTATATATGTGTATATATATACGTATACATACACATACATACATGTCGCTGAATAAATAAGCTTTCCATTGATGTATGGTTTGTTAGGATAGGACAATATTTGGCCGAGATACAACTATTTGAAAATCTGGAATCTGAGGGTGCAAAAAAATCGAAATATTGAGAAAATCGCCTTTAAAATTGTCCAAATGAATTCTTAGCAATGCATATCACTAATCAAAAATGACGTTTTGAAATATTTACAGTAGGAAATTTACAAAATATCTTCATGGAATATGATTTTTACTTAATATACTAATGATTTTTGGCATTAAAGAAAAATCTATAATTTTGACCCATACAGTGTATTTTTAGCTATTGCTACAAATATACCCCAGCGACTTAAGACTGGTTTTGGGATCCAGGGTCACATATGTATGTGTGTATATGTATGAATCAGGTCAGGTTTCTGCATTTCAATACATAAATAGTTTATTATTAAGTATGTGCAAAAAAAATGCATTTCTTCAAATTGCTTAGCATCAGCATAAGTCCGTTAATCATGAAGCCAATTCATTTAATTCAGTTAAAAAGTATGAACAAAATATGACTAGCTGCAGAACACATATTATTTTGAGTGCATGTTGAAGTGTTTATTTGGGCGAAACTGTTCCTTTAAGACAAACAACTGTTTGAATGTTGGGTTATGCATGAATTATGTTTTGTGCTGTTTTTTAACAACAGTTAACTGTCAGTTTGAAATCCCTTCAGTTCTCTATTAGACAGAATTTCCAAAATATTATATTTTTTCCCTCTGTTAATCAATCTAAATCTTATAATGTCTTTTAACATGTTTGTTTTTTGCTTTTTTCAACAGACGAAAACCGGACTTGCCCTTTTGTACGACGAACACACAAGTAACACATACGATGTTCGTTTAAAGTTAATGAAAGAGGTGTTAATCATACAGAAGCAGGATGTGGTTTGTGTGAGCGGCGGCGACTCCCATCTAAATGTAAGTACTGAGTCTTTACCTTCAATTCGATCACGACTCAAACACACTAATCTCTGCAAATCACAGCCGGCTGCAGGAGAGTGTTTTGTTGATAGATTACAGAACAAGATGCATTAGACAAGTATTCATTACATTTGACATTGTTGTCATGAAGCACACACCACTTCATTGTTTCATGAGATGCATCATCATCATCATCATCATCATCATCATCATCCTTAAATGATGTCAGTGTCTTCACGCACCGGCCCCTGATGCTGTCAAAACACAATGACCATCATTAAATGTGTACAATGCACGCTGGAGAACCCAATATAGTCATAATCAACATCATTAGTGAGGTTTAGAGCATCATTATAATCTGTTTTATAACTATAAGTGACCTGATCCATCATTTAGAGTCACTTTGACCCAGAAACACATTTTGAGTTTTGTGCAATGAAAGGAAAGTAAAAAGGAAAGCATACTGGCTTTCTAATGGTGTAACTAATTATGTTTCCACTCTAAAGTGAGATCATTTACGTTTTGGGCGTCATAAACCTTTGTTACTGAGAAATTGTTTGCAATCCTTTGGATGTTATTTGATAGAGTTTTATGAAGTCTTCCCATTTGAATTGATCAACTCATCCCCATAAATATTACTAAATCATTACAGTGATTTGTCACACTACTTAAGGTGAACATTGTTTGAATATCTTGATAAAATTTACAAAATTGTGTATTTATTAATTTCTTTATTTTTAATGTTATTTTAAAAAAAAATTAGACACATAAACAATAAAAATGAATTTAGTTTTCTTTTTTTTCTTTTTTCCCCTAATATTACCTATATTTGAAAGTTTTTAAATGTCTTTCTTAATCTTATTTAAAAAATATCCACGTGAACAGTAAAATAAGTGTATGTTTGTATGTATGTATTTATTGTTTTATTTATTTATTTATTTGCCTGATATTACCTGTTTTTGAAATTTGCGGCTTTATATTAATTAATATTATTAAAAAAAAGCATTCAACATAAACAATAAAAAATGTATTTTATTTTATTTTATTTTATTTTATTTTATTTTATTTTGACCAACATTACCTGCAAGTTATGGAAGTTATGGCTTTTTGTCTTTTTAAAGTGTTATTTAAAAAACACTAGACATAAACAACATAATTTAATTTAATTTTTTTTTTTTTTTTACTTACGTATTTTTTGCTTGATATTACCTGTATTTTAAAAGTTGAAATTTTTTAAAATTATATTAAACATATCAATAGTAATATTTATTTATTTATTTATTGATTTAGCCTAATATTATCTGTATAACGCATTTTTGTCTATAGGCTTCAACTGAAGTGTTGCCTTATGACCACTTCTTTTTTTTAACTATGTGTTATGTGGTTGATGCTACTTTATGAATATTTTACCAACTAAATTCCCATTTTTTAAAGCACAGAACTGTTGTACTTCGGAGACAGCTGACTGGAGGTCTCGGTCTGAGTATCAAAGTAAGTCTTTTGCTTCTTTTAATATCATTCATTCACTTTAAAGAGCTTAATTAAACACGCTCAGGTAGTGCACGCGTATCTCCACAGGCCAGATAATTATTGCACAATATTAGTCTTTTAAAGATCAAAGAGGATCTTGATATAAGGATCAAGTCTCATTAGTTTTATTCACACTAATCTTTGAAGAGGCAATAGATTTGTATTTCTGAACAGTGCTGGAAGTAAGATGTAGAAGTGAATTTCCTTGACGGCTCTTCATGCGTTTCAGGGGGGAGCAGAACATAAAGTGCCTGTGGTCATCTCAAAGATTTTCAAAGATCAAGTAGGTAAGGTGACAAGCGTTCCTCCCATCCGCTGTAAAGCAAAGCAGAGCGCTAGCGATAACTGTTAAAGGAGTAGTTCACCCAAAAATGAATTTGCTGAAAATGTGCTCCCCCTCAGGATATCCAAGATGTAGATGAGTTTGTTTCTTCATCAGATTTGGAGAAATGTAGCACTGAATCACTTGCTCAGCAGTGGATGCTCTGCAGTGAATGGGTGCCGTCAGAATGAGAGTCTGAACAGCTGATAAAAACATCACAATCACATCACATCCACAAGTAATCCACACCACTCCAGTCCAACATCTTGAGAAGACAAAAGAAACAAATCAATCATTAAGACATTTTTAACATAAAACTGTTGCTTCTGGCAAAAATACGAGTCCATAATCCATAATAACGCTTTCTCCGGTGTTCTGGTGTGAATCAGGAGAGAAATCTGTACAGATCAAGCACCGTTTACAAGCCAAAACAGTCCAGAACAGCTCTAAACAAATATGTGGCTGGAACTTTTTTTTTTACGTTATATTTATAGGGGTTTTTTTTGCCTTTATTTGATAGGTCAGTTGAGAGCAGACAGGAAAGCATTGGGTGATGAGAGGGGGGCAGGATCGGTAAAGGACCTCGAGACAGGAATCGAGCTCAGGTCACCACGAGCACAGTTGCTCTATATGTCGGCACACTAACCACTGGGCTATCGGTGCCAACATGTGGCTGGATTTTGATGTGAGAGACAACAGGAGACGGACTTTTTCACTGGAGGAAGCATTATTATGGATTATGGACTCACAATTTAGCTGGAAGCAGCGGTTTGAAGTTAATATCATTGCCCTTTTTTAACTTTATTTTTATTTTACATGTTTCCTGAGGTACACTTATAATAATAATAAAAATAGTAATTTCTACCCTGAATTTTGCCTCTGATTTGAATGCTCTGTTGAAAGGGGTGTGTCTTCTGCGAGACTTCAATGGAAACGCCCACTGCTGTGATTAGCTAACATATTTGCATATGAAATGAGCATCACATGTGGAACTCTCTCAATAACTTTGACTGCATTTTTTTTTGATGATGTTATCATGAAAAGTGTTGAGTAGCATTATAATTAGAGCGACTTCCGTTGCATCAAGTTTGCAGCCGAACACAGTCATGTTTACTAACACAATGTTTGTCACATATTTGTTTCTTATACACACACAGCTTTTGTCTTCACAAGACATTAACTGATGGACTGGAGTGGTGTACATCACCATGTTTTTATCAGCTGTTTGGACTCTCATTCTGACGGCACCCATTCACTGCAGAGGATCCATTGCTGAGACAGTGAGACAATGCTACATTTCTCCAAATCTGATGAAAAAACAAACTCATCTACATCTTGGATGGCCTGTGGGTGAACTATTCCTGTAATATACGGTGTAAGATCTTGTAGAGTACAGTTCTTTTTACTTTTGTTTTTCATTTAAAATAAATGCACAGCACAGCCTAAATATAGTCTGTTTGATATCCGTATAATTAGCACTTGCTTGCATTATAGTTTATTCATCGCGAGTGTGACAGCAGCTGCTAACGTGTGATTAGAATCAGTATTTGAGAACAGTTTATCTTTGTTGCATGCTATAGAGTTCAAATGTATTTTAATCACGGCTAATTCAAGACTCTGTGCATGCTGGCCTGCATTGCATTTGCAGTTTTATTGCTTTTTATTAGCTTCTCGCTGTCCTTTCTTACTTCTGAGACGCTTAGCGTAGAAATATATCCGCCCTTGATACCAGAAAGCTTATGAAGTTTCATCATGTTTGTCAGAAGGCATTGAACTAAAACCCAGATTTGTGTGAAATTCGTCCCAAAGCGCTTCGCTAGATCGAAAGGCTCATCAGACTCAAATCCTGATTGCCATGTCATCGCATTAAAGCACTATTAAATGAGTAATTATGTCCCAATCTTTCCATTAACCTCTGGCCGGACCGTCCGGGGCCGCAGCCGATCAGACGGGGATGCTGTTTATCGGCGACGCCGTGTTGCAGGTCAGTGTTTCGGGCTTTTGCACGCTCTCGCTCCTGACGCGGCCCTCGGGGGCCAAGGGTGCATGTTAGAGCGCCGTTCCCTCTGCATTTTAATGACGCTTCCCTCTGATTCATTTTCTCTGTCTTGACTGGAGGTTTAACCTTTATCTCTTTGTATGAATCAGAGGAACAGCAACAGAGAGTAAGAAATAGAGTAATAGTTCCTGTGGTGCGACTGAAACAAATGGTTTTATTACATTTTGAATGTCATTGAAGCTCTTTATAGGCCCTATAAATACACATACAGTACAAGTGTGAGGCCACAAGGTGAAGTAAAAATCGAACTGTCCTCTAGTCTAGAGGATCACCAAGTCTGATTCATTTCAGTTAATTTGGTGGACAGTTTATATTAAATCAATCAAAAAACTTTCAGCATTTTAGTTTCATAGTAGAGGATGCAGGTAAATGCTGCTGTGCTGTACTAGGTTTTCAACTCAGAGGTGTATTTACTATATATTTATTTCTTTATTTCTGTAATGGGTCTTATTAAATTATGTAATTTATATAATTTCTTAAAAAAATATATATTTTTTACAGACCTCGAACTTTTAAACGGCTGTGTGTATATAATAATTAATATATTTGTATGCAGCGGTGACAACATTTTTTAAAATTATCAAAACTAAAATTAAAATGAAAACAAAATATAAAATTGTATATTTTATAATTAACTAAAATTATGGCTCTTATGAAATTATATAATGGAATAAACGTGTCTCGTGTGTGTGTGTGTGTGTGTGTGTGTATATATATATATATATATATATACATAAGAAATAATGCTTTTATTCATTCATATATATATTTATATATACATAATTAACTTGATAAAAAAAACATTTATTTATATATAATGAAATTAATAAGAAATTAATGCTTAATGCAGCAAGAATGGATTTAAATTTTCACATTTTAAATTTAAAAGTGAAAGTGACAATAAAAATTACAGTAAAGACATTTAGATATAAAGATATAAAGACAGCTGTTTGTTTGAACTCCAAGTTCTTTTTTTGTTCTTTTTTTCCAAAGAATCCTGAAAAATAAAAAGTATCACTATTTCTATAAAAATATAAAGCAGCACAACTGTTTTCAACATTGATAATAATCAGAAATGTTTCTTGAGCAGCAAATCAGCATATTAGAATGATTTCTGAAGGATCATGTGACACTGAAGACTGGAATAATGATGCTGAAAATGCAGCTTTGATCACAGAAATAAATGATATTTTAAAAGATATTCACATAGAAAACAGCTAATTGAACAGTAATAATATTTCCCAATTTTACTGTTTTTACTGTAAAAAAAATTCTGATAAAATTAGTGCAGTCTTAGTGAGCAGAAGACTTCTTTCAAGAGCATTAAAAAGCTTGCCAACATTTGAACGGTAGTGCACTTAAAATTATAAAAAATATTTCTAAAAATAAAATGTTTGGTTGCATCACAGTGAATTTTGCCTTAACTGTGGTTAACTGTCATGAAAATAATGTCAAGATGCAAGTTTTGGGGTGAATTGTGATCTCAATATGTTTAGTTTAATATTTTCGTTTCTTTTCTCTACGCAGGTCAATGGCATTAACGTGGAGAAGTGTACACACGAGGAAGTCGTGAGTATCTGAGTCTCTTTCATCCGCGTTCTTGAAACGACATTGATGCAGAATCAATCAGATTCCACTGAAGCGGCCTCAGCTGTACCTGATCGATAGCGAGCAGATTCATCTCGAGATGCTCGCTCACTCCGGCAGGTTCTTCCCTGTGATCCTGACAGCTGTTCCTCACATCTCCATCCGGACGTGATTAGTGATTTCACCGAACAACCGTAGACTAACTAAGACATAACTAAGAGCAGTGATACATGAGAGAAGATGACAGAAATCATCCTGTAGGACAGAAACATCACAAATCAGATCTGTAATGATCAGTGGAGATCAAATGAAGGTTCTGCTCAGATGTTTCTGAGTTTATTCTGATCCCAATGTCTCTAATCAAAAGATCTCAATATGAGCTGAAATGTTTCAAGCTCCTCCAAGAGGAATTCACATTCATTTTATAGCTCTATACTCGTTTTTTGTAACACTTTACAACAAGGTGATTTACTAAGAATGCACAAATTAAAGAACACAGACGCAACATCTCATCTACATATCGACCAACGCAATATACCAAGCACAGCATAAATTTGTGTAGTCGCAAATAAAGAATAAAGAAATAAAGAAGCCACAGTACGTTGAAAAGAACCGGAGGCCAAAAATGAAGGTTTGCTGTAAGTTTTGATAGAGCTGGTATTGCGTGACTCCTAGTCGAGGGTTCCAAGTCGTCTTTTATTTCCTGAAGCAAATTAAAAATAACATGGCTTGGCAAACGATATGTTCGGATAATGTGTTCTTCTGGCATTCCAAATAAATTAATACATGTGGAAAAAATCCTCTCCCTTCTACCCTTCTCTCTGTTCTCTGCGGTGCCTTCTCTAGCAACAATAATTGCAGCCATTTCAAGTGCAAAACAGTTTAAGACATGCTTTTTGGGGCGTTAAATAATGGCACAAATACCATAATTTGACGAGCGCAAACATTAGTAAAATGCATTGCGTGATTTATTTGAATACTCTCCTCCCATAAATTTTGCGTCTGAAAGGGAAACTCCTACAAATGCATATTCAATAAGGTCAGACGCAAAAATAACTGCGTCCACGCCTTTTCAGCGCTAATTCATCACTGCGCGTCTTTAGTCAAATCTGACAGTACAGTTTTAATGCCAAAAGATGGTTTGCGCTGGCACAAGCTGTTAGTAAAACTGGCCCTTAGTTTAGTTAAATGTAGTTAGCTAATGTTAATGAATTAAACCCTATTGTAAAGTGTTACCTCATTTTATTTGTCTTTTTTTTCTTTTCTTCCAAAGAAGTTTTAGGAGAAACACCTGAGAACAAAGTTGATGCTTCATTGAAGCGTACCTAAAAGTCTCCTGGGAAATAAAAAAGCAATAATAGAATTTTTTCGTCTGTGATTTTACATACTGTAGTTGTCTTATGTTTGAGATGCGAGACCAACCTCAAGAGATCATTTGGAAAAAATGTGAATGGTTTCTTAAAATGGTCTTTTAAATATGATTAATTGATCAGAACCAGATTATAACAGTGGATATTCACTCGCTGCATGGTCAAATTCATTGACAGGTTACACAACACTCATGATTCTACATTTTATAATCTAGTTTAAAAAATCAAAATATCCCTATATGAGCTCAAACATGGCTAGTTTCAAAAATAAAATAGCTTATTTGCAGGAATGTCCGGGGGGTTTAACCTCCAGCGATGAGTGTCTGTGAGTGGAAACAGTCTTTAGATTGAAGGGATCTTGAGTTTTGGAGCATAAACACACATGAGGTTTTCTTGGCAAATACATGGTTTCTTTTAGCATCAGCTCTCTGTGGAAATGTTGTACAAGTGTGTCCTGTTTTCATCAGAGAGGAAAGCTCAGATTTGTCAGATCTGTGGTTATGATCAAATGAAGTCTAAAATTCAACATGTAATCAGAACTGATCCTGTTTCTAGTGATCCTTCACAATCTGCTGCAAACTGCATTCAGATCTGACTTCTGATATTAAACACACTTTGCAACATCACATCAGTTCCTAGTGGACAATATCAGTTTCACCCTGTTTTTTGTTTTTTCTTTCTTTTTTTTTTTTTTTTGTAAAATGTGTGTTAATACCTTTCAATGCTGATTTTAAGTTCTCGTCATGTGCTGAAAGTACAAAATCTACCCATTGTCAAAACAACTGATATGAAGCAGAAATAAAGTAAAATATAAATATTATATGGGAAAACTAGTAAATAAGATGGAAAATTTGAATTAAATGAAATTAATGAAATTACTAAAACTAACTGAATTACTAAAATGTCAAACATAAATAACAAATTTATGTGTGACCAAACAACATTCCCATCATTCTCTGTAGCAGCACAATAATGATAAACTATGCAAATACAGCATCAATTACATGCAATGTTATGTTTGTTATCATTTATCTACCATTACAGTATTTAAATATATAAATATTTTAAATTGTTTTCATATTTTCAGTTTTCATTTTAATTTTAGTTTTAGTAATCTTGTTAGTTAATTTTGTTAGTTTTTTTTTTTTTTTGGTCTTTTTAAAATATTTCTATTTGGCTTTCATTTATTTGTATTTCAGTTTTACTAATTTTATCAAATTGCTAATTTTCATTTAAGTTTTTCAGATTTATATAAACTAAAATTAAATAAATTTATTTTAAATTTAATGCATCCTTGCAAAGTAGAATTGCTAATTTGTAAAGAAAAAAAAATGTACACAATATTATGTTACGTCACAATATTATGTTACATCATGTTACAATATATATATATATATATATAATATATATATATATTTATTTATTTATTTCATGGTCCTCTGATGTCAGCTATTGGTCACATGACATGCAAGAAAAATATTTTATATATATATATATATATATATATATATATATATATATATATATATATATAATATTAAATTAATAAAATATTACCTTAAATTCTAGTAAATTCAAGTAAATATTTTAGGTCAGAGAGGATCAGCTGGCAAAGAAGTTGTGAATCCCTGCGTGAGATGATGAAATCTGAAGATACGAGACACTGACTGAGTAATTGCTTGTCTAGGGAGCGGTTAGTGAACCTGAACCCAACACTTCATGGTCTAGCGCTCCAGCGGAGAGAGATCACATGACGTGTGCTATAATAATCATTTATGAGAAATCTCTGAGAGATTATATGCTGATTGCATAGAGATGATTTAATCCAAATGTTGCGGCTCCTCGACTCAATTAGGTGTGAAAGAGTTATTTAAATGCAGCTCAAGCTCATCTTCTCATCCTGATGTCAGGAGGAGGATGTTTTATCTCTTTTATATTTCTGCGCAGGTTCATCTTTTGCGGACAGCAGGGGATGAAGTCACCATCACTGTACGCTACCTCAGGGAAGCGCCGGCCTTCTTAAAACTCCCATTAGGTGGGTTTGCTTTGCATCTGAGCTCTGCTACTAAAGCTCACTGTCTGGATAGGCAGCTGCCTTCTGAGAAAGAATCCTAACTGAAATGCATAGTGAGTGATTGGGGTGCTCTGCATGATCAGAAATATTGCATTTAACTCAAATTGCATGGGAGATTTATGATATTTGCAATGCATTCTGGAACTGCCTTCTCTGCAAAGTTTACATGTGAGGCAGCCTTTGTAAAGTAAAGATTATGGCAGAAGCAAGTTGCATTTGTCATAATTAAGTTTTAATTATGATTGTTGCTTATATACTTTGCATTTTGAGCATTTTTGATGAAGAACAGCAATAAATCAGAAAATGTCACTAATTTAACTGGTTTATTAGGCAACCAAACAACATTTCATCTTCTCATTCTCTGTAGCAACACAATAATGAAAAAAATATGCAAATACAACATTAAGTACCAGTGTTATTTTAGTATTATTTATATACTGTCATATTTTTTTCTTTTTTTATATTGAATTAGCCTTTTTATTTTCAGTTTTCATAAATTTTTATTGTTTTTTTTTTTTTTTTAGTTTTAGTAATTTTGATATGTGCTTTTGGCATTTTCTTTTTTTAAGATTTCAATATAGCTTTCTTTTTATCAGTTTTTGTCACAAAGCAAGGCCAGAGACAACAGGTAAGTGACAAACAAGATGGTTTATTGACGGGTAATCTGGAAACTGCAACGGGAGAGGCAAAGGCAGGTGAGTGAGCACAAAGAGTGTAGGATACTGAGGGCTTATCTGTGATCTTGCTGACGTGTTTATCTTTTGCAGGTTGGTCTGGGATCTTGGAGCAGGAACAACAGGAATTCGTTGGAGGATCGGCGGAAAGCATCCAAGGGTAAGGAATCCAGGTAGGTAATTCTTAGGGGAGTCCAGAGCAGTCCGTGTAGGTGAACGGTAGACTGGACAGTGAGAGGTTGGGATGTGTGTGTGTATATAGTGTGGCTTGATTGGTGACAGCAGGTGCGGGCGATTAGAACTCAGGTGACTGTGAACGGGTGATTGTCCTGGGTGGTGACTGTGGTGATTGTGATGAATCCCTGACATTACCCCCTCCCCCACGGGCGGCTCTTGACACCCTCAAGCGGCGACGGGGACGGCCACGACCTCTGGGTGCGGGACGATCGGGATGGGTGCGATGGAAGTCTTCGAGTAACAAAGGATCTAAGATGTCGTCCCTGGCCACCCAGGAACATTCTTCGGACAGCCATACCTTGAGTGGACAGCCATACCTTGTCTCCGGGGTGGTAGATGGGAGTAGTGGTGCACCGAGCATCTGCAAAGGTCTTGTGTCTCCGCACTGCATGTTGGAGGTGGATGTGAGCTGAGTTCCACACGCTCTCGCTTGCTCGGAACCAGTGGTCTACAGCTGGAACCTCCGACGGCTCTCTTGTCCACGGGAAGAGCGGTGGCTGGTAACCGAGTATGCACTGAAATGGCATGAGGCCGGTGGTGTTCTGTCGCAGGGAATTCTGTACATACTCGGCCCAAGGGAGGAAGCGGCTCCAGCTGTGTTGTATCGTCGTGACAATATGCCCGGAGGTAACGTCCGGGTTTCTGGATCTTATGTTCAGTCTGGCCGTTCGTCTGGGGGTGGTAGCCGGAGGACAAGCTCACAGTGACTCCCAATAGCCGGAAAAACGCTCTCCAAACGCGGGAAATGAACTGTGGACCTCTGTCTGAGACTAAATCCTCGGACATTCCGAAATTTCGTAAAACGTGGGTAAATAGACTTTCCGCAGTCTCAAGGGCAGTGGGAAGTCCTTTGAGGGGTATGAGCTTGCATGCTTTGGAGAAGCGATCTACGGCTACCAAGATGCAGGTGTAGCCATCGGAGTTGGGTAAGTCAGTCACAAAGTCTATTCCCAGGTGAGACCAGGGTCGACGAGGGATCGGCAGGGGCACGAGCTTGCCCACGGGGAGATGACGAGGGGTCTTGGACATGGCACAGACTGAGCAACTGCGGACGTACCTGATGACGCCCCGGGTCATACTAGGCCACCAGTACCAAGCTTGAAGGAGCGAGAGGGTCCGTTGACTGCCTGGATGTCCAGAGCCCGGTACTTTGTGCACTGAGCCCAGAAGGGATTGCTGCTTGGAAGTGGGCACATACGTCCTCCCTTCTGGGCCTCCCAGTGGAGCAGGTTCGGTCAGAGTGGCGGCTCGAATCTCCTCATCGATGTTCCACTGGATTGGACTCACTATCATGGCTGGAGGGCGGATTGGCTCAGGATCGGAGGGAGAATTTGGGGAATGCATTCGGGAGAGAGCGTCGGCCTTATTATTGCGGTTTCCTGGGCGGTAGGTAATGGAAAACTGGAACCTAGTGAAGAATAACGCCCAGCGTGCTTGGCGTGGGTTGAGTCTCTTGGCGTCTCGAAGATATTGGAGGTTTTTATGGTTGGTGATGACTGTAAATGGGTGGTTTGCTCCCTCCAGCCAGTGCCGCCACTTTTCCAGGGCAAGTTTGATGGCCAATAACTCTTGGTTTCCGACGTCATAATTCTGCTCCGCTGAGGTCAGTTTCTTGGAGTAGTATGCGCAAGGATAGAGGCTAGGAGGCTCACCGTGATATTGTGACAGCACGGCCCTGACGCCGGTGGTGGAGGCGTCCACTTCCACCACAAAGGGAGCTGTCGGGTTAGGATGGTGCAAGATGGGGACCGTGCTGAAGGCTGTCTGGAGTTTTTCGAAGGCTTCGTGGGCGTTGGAGTTCCAGGACAGGGACTTGGGCTTTCCTTGGAGTAGGGAAGTCAAGGGGGCTGTATGAAGACTGAAATTTTTGATGAATTGGTGGTAAAAGTTTGCCAAATTCTAAGAACTTTTGCAGCTCTTTCACGGTCTGGGGACGAGGCCACTTCCTGACTGCATCTACCTTCCCCTGGTCCATTTGAATCCCTTCTTGACTGACGATGTAACCCAGGAACTGCACAGTGGGGCGATGGAATTCGCATTTCTCCAGCTTCAGGAAGAGATGGTGTTCACGGAGCTTCTGTAGGACCTGCTTGACGTGTTGGCGATGTTCGGCCTTGTTCCGAGAGTATATCAATATATCGTCGATGTAGACAATCACGAAGCGGTGGAGGAACTCCCGGAACACCTCGTTCATAAATCCTTGGAAGACCGACGGGGCGTTGGCGAGCCCATACGGCATGACGCGATACTCATAGTGCCCTGATGGAGTGATGAATGCCGTCTTCCATTCGTCGTCCTTCCGGATACGAACGAGGTTATACGCGCTTCGCAGGTCCAGCTTGGAGAATATGCCGGCCCCACGGAGTTCCTCAAGGGCGGTCGGGACCAAGGGGAGAGGATAAGGCATTTTCACCGTTTGGGAATTCAGAGCTCAGTAATCTATACATGGCCGCAAGCCCCCGTCCTTCTTACCCACGAAGAAGAAACTCGACGCCGCCGGAGAGGTGGAAGGTCGAATGAATCCTTGGTTAAGATCCTCCTTGATGTACTCCTCCATTGCCTTGCGCTCCGGGATGGACAAGGGGTAAACTCTACCCTTGGGGAGTTTAGCTCCAGGCAGCAACTCGATGGCACAGTCCCACGGCCGATGTGGTGGTAGTTTGGTGGCTGCCTGCTTACTGTAGACATCCCGGAACGCAGAATAATCAGATGGGACCGTGACCTTCTCCTGAGGCTCGGGGCTCTCGATGAGGGTGGAGGCCACTTGAACAGGGCTGGATCTCTGGCAAGGAGTGGGTAGTTACAAGAGGCAGTGGCGGTGACAGTATTTGCTCCAGCGAGTCACCTCACACGAGTCCCATCTGATCTCTGGAGAAGGGAGAACTAGCTAGGGGTGTCCCAGGATGATATCCACCGTGGGTCCCTCCAGTACCAGAAATGTGATCTCCTCCTCGTGCAGGTGACCAACCTTGAGCCTTAGTGTAGGAGCTCGGTATTTCACCCATCCACGCCCTAGCGGTTTTCCCTGGATGGTTTCGACTCGGAACTCCTGGGCATGGCGTCTCCGGGGCAGCTGGAGACGATTTAATAGGTCCTGGGAGATGAAATTGCCCGAGGAGCCCGAGTCGACAAGAGCTGAGACAGTCACAGAACGATCGGTAAGTAGTTGCACTGATAATAATGACAGTGTTGAAATGACTGGATCCAACTGGAGAGTACTCACCACTGGGCGTGGGGGTCGGACTGGGCAGGTCCTGATGTAGTGGTCCGCTGCAGCACAGTAAAGGCACAAACCTGCCACAAGGTGGCGCGCACGTTCCGAGGGGGTGAGCCGAGCATTATCCACTTGCATAGGTTCTGGTACTGGGGAACCCATAGCGGGCGCGACAGACTGGTGGGCAGTTTCTGTGCTGTGAGAGGCAGTGAGACGCTGAGAAATGCAGGTGGCTCTCTGCATGAAATTATCCAGTCCCACGGAGTCATCATAAATGGCCATGTGTGTTTGAATGCGGGTATCCAACCCCTGCCGGTAGGCACTGAGTAAAGCAGCCTCATTCCATCCGCTAGTAGCCGCTAGCGTTCTGAATTCAAGGGTGTAGTTGCTCGTGGAAGATGCACCTTGACGCAGCCGCAGCAGCTGATTGGCCACAGAGAGCTTTCCTGTCACATAGCCAAACACTTCCTTGAAATGGTTAGTGAACGCACTGTATGAATTAGTTATGATACTATTAGCATTCCATATGGCTTTTGCCCACAACAGCGCTTTGCCTTGGAGAAGTGAAATAAGGAAAGCTACCTTAGCTCGTTCGGTGGAAAATTGCTGCGGCTGCATCTCCATGTAGAGCGCTACTTGAAGCAGAAAACCGCCACACTCAGCTGCGTCACCCGCGTAAGTAGCAGGCAGGGCCATGGGACTGACAGAGGCAGATTGCGGAGGTGTTGGGGGAGCCAGGGAAGCCCGGAGGGTATTAACGAGCTCCTCCAGGACATCCACTGTCGTGGGTGGATGGAGATCCATGGGATGATGGTTGTGGTCCGGTCTTCTGTCACAAAGCAAGGCCAGAGACAACAGGTAAGTGACAAACAAGATGGTTTATTGACGGGTAATCAGGAAACTGCAATGGGAGAGGCAAAGGCAGGTGAGTGAGCACAAACAGTGTAGGATACTGAGGGCTTATCTGTGATCTTGCTGACGTGTTTATCTTTTGCAGGTTGGTCTGGGATCTTGGAGCAGGAACAACAGGAATTCGTTGGAGGATCGGCGGAGAGCATCCAAGGGTAAGGAATCCAGGTAGGTAATTCTTAGGCGAGTCCAGAGCAGTCCGTGTAGGTGAACGGTAGACCGGACAGTGAGAGGTTGGGATGTGTGTGTGTATATAGTGTGGCTTGATTGGTGACAGCAGGTGCGGGCGATTAGAACTCAGGTGACTGTGAGCGGGTGATTGTCCTGGTTGGTGACTGTGGTGATTGTGACGAATCCCTGACAGTTTTAGTTTTAGTAATTTTAGTACTTTTTTAAGATATTCTATTTTAGTAGTTAAACATTTTAAACGTAAACTTTTTTTATTTATTTGCCAAAGCAACATTATATATATATATATATATATATATATATATATATATAATTTAAAAAAGCATTATGAATTACAATAATTTTTAAAATTTTTTTTACTTGTTTTATTTTTAGTTAACAATAAGGAGTGTTGTGTGTGTGTGTGTGTGTGTGTGTATATATATACACATATATATACACACACACACACATATATATATATATATATATGTATAATACCATTTTACCAATTACCTTTTTTTAATGGATATAAAGGTTTTATTTTATGTTTAGTTAACAGTAACAGCAGTTACAGGGTTATACACCTTATGCACAACCTTTGCTCTCCGTTTTGTTATGCCATCGCTTGAAAGCATCTTGGGTATTTGTCATGAAGTGAAAAATAGAGAAAAAATATGAATTTTTCCAAGTCATCCATTTTTTTTCAGACTAAAATTACTTGAATGCACGTCACATTTCAACTAGTAAGTAGGAACTTCACAGACGAATCTAAAGGCAGCATCGACTCTGCAGGAAGGCAAATCTCTCGGGACTGAAGCGAGCAGCTGTGTGCTGCATGAGACAGAAAGACGACTCAGAGCGGTGTGCCGTAGATTCCTCTGCATGAAATCTACTTTTTTCGCTCTGCATTTTCCAGTGACGGCCGTGTCAGAACTCATGTGTCTCGTGCATTTCTCACTCACCTTATACCCATAATCTCCTGTGACTTTGGTGTCCGTGGCATCGTGACAACCCAGAAAGCGGCTTGCCAAGCTAATGCGCGTCATATCGCACGGATTTAGAAGTGCGGAGTCAGTAGAGTAGATTTGCACACAGTATGAGCTCTGCTGTATATAGAATATGTAATAATCTGCCGTATTCCCTCAGGTTCACCCGGACCGTCCAGCGATCAGAGTAGCAGGGCGTCCTCGCCGCTTTTCGACAGTGGTTTGCATTTAAATGGGAACTCGAGCAACACGGTAAGTCACATTTTGTATCGTTGTGAGCATCACTACTGTTAAGGAGCTTATTCATAAGCCTCGAAAGTGAGAAGAATAACAGAATCAGGTTGAAAATGCCTCTGTGTCAGATAGAGAGATGGAACTGACTTCTTGAGCGCTGTGGTTTTAGGCGAGCATCACTATTATTTTTGCTCATAATTGAGGTTAGTAGTTTTGAACAAACCTCTAATAATTAGTATTTAACTTATTAACGAATTTATGTCCCACAATTACAAGTTATAAACTTTTGGCAAATAAATTTACTTCTCGCAATTCTGATTTTTTTCTCAGAATTTTTAGTTTACATCTAGCAATTAATAACAATAGCAAGATATAGAAAAAAAAAAACCTAATAATTGCAAGATGAAAACTTGCAAATGTAAGTTATAAACTCAGAATTTAAACTTTTTTTCTCAGACTTGCAAGTTATTAATTGATGTAAAGTCATAATTCTGAGAAAAAAATCTGAATTGCTAGATGTTAACTAATTAAAAAAGTTTATATCTCACAGTTGTGAGATATGAACTCGCAAATCTGAGAAAAAAAGTTTAAATTCTGAGCTTATAACACAACTGCAAGATACAAATTCACAATTGCAAGTTTACATCCTGCAATTCTGACTTTTTTTCTCAGAAATCTGAGTTTACACCTCAAATTTAATAATATACATTTGTAAGATATAAACTCGCAATTCTAAGAAAAACAAGTTTATAACATAATTACAATGTACAAACTCAGAATTTCTCAGCAAGTTTACATTTCACAATTAATAACTGGCAATTGCGAAAAAAGTCAGAACTGCAAGTTTATAACACAGTTGTGAGATATAAATTCACAATTACGTGTTTACATCTTGTAATTTTGACTTTTTTTCTCTGACATCTAGATTTACATTTCTCAATTAATAACTCACAATTACAGGATATAAATTTGAGATATATCATAATGAAATTATGAGATGTAAACTTGCAATTCTGAGAAAAAAATTGCAAGTTTATAACACATCTGTAAGATATAAACTCACAATTGCCACTTTACATTTTTTAATTTGTAAATAAATAAATAACTCACAATTTTGAGATATAAAGTAGCAATTTCGAGAAAGTTTATAACTCACAGTTGCGAGTTTACATGTTTGCAAATTCAGAATTCTGTGTATATCTTGCAATTAATAACTCACAATTGTTAGATATAAACTCAAATTCTAAGAAAAAAATATGATTTTTCAGTTTATAACTCATTATTACAAGATATAGAAAAGTTTACATCTTGCAAATTCTGATATTTTTCTTAGAATACTTATTGTAAATCTCGCAAGTAGTAACTTGATTGTGACAGAAAAATGCACAATTCTGAGAAAAAAAGTCAGAGCTATGAAATAAAAAGTTGCAATAAGCTTAATATTTTTTTATTCTGTGACGGAAATACTGAGGTGCACTGTCAAGATCAGGTTTGCGTTGAAGAGCCGCTAACAAAAATTTAAATGTAAATAAGTGTAAATGTCAACATTATCATATACTGTGTAGTTAAAGGTGCAATAGGTGACGCTATCAGGCTAAAGTTAGCATTTTCCAAGATGTCCTACTGCACCTTTAAACTATTAAAGTCTGTCAGGTAAAACAAAAGCATATTGATGCAGTTCAGTCAATATGCTTCTGTAAATATTTAGTTTATGCATAGAATTAGGTTTTAACTAAGTTTAATAGTGCAACGCAAAAATAATTAGTAGTGTTTAAGGTGTAAGATCAAAATTAGGCTAAATTGTAACTAATGTGCAGATGGTGCAACCCCAGATTATCATTGAAACATTTTTAAATAGTGTTAGCTACCACCCATAACATCACTGTCCTAAAAAGAGTCATCAGGTACACCGATGGCCCATTCAAGCAGGATATAGAGGTCATGTGTTTCATCTGACCTTGAAATATCATTACCAGGGCTCCTCGCTGCCAGTTAATAGAGTGCGGCAGCCGCACAACCTGACAGACAGAGAATATCCTGCCGTCATCTGAACAAACATGCTGTGTCTCGTTAAGTCACTGTTCACTTTCTTATTCATATCAGAGAGCAGAGGTAAGGCAGACGTCTGACTCGATCTGCTCCCAGACCACATGAACACACAGAGATTTACATGCAGCACATTAATGTGACGACACGCGTGACACTGAGACTCTGGGGAGGCGGCGGTGCTGCGTGTCAGCAGGTGAAGCTCTGAGATCTGAGATCTGCATAGTGCGTCTGAAAATCCATTCACGCCTGAGAGAGAGAGAGAGAGAGAGATGAAAATGAGAAACGCAATCTCAGAACGCCGACAAATCAAGATTTCAGGTGCCACCCTAAAGTCAGTCTATAAATAGAACAGAGCTCAGAAACAGTGCTGATGACAGTTAGTAGATAGAGATTTTGTTGCTGTGATGATGCTGGGCTGTTCTGGGTGTTTGCAGGGTGTTGCTAGGGTGTTTTGGGTGTTTACAGAGTGTTGCTATGGGGTTGCTAGGGTGTTCTGGGTGTTTGCCAGAGTGTTGCTATGCTGTTGCTAGAATTTTCTGGGTGTTTGAAGGGTGTTACTATGAAGTTGCTAGGGTGTTCTGGGTGTTTGCAGGATGTTGCTATGGGGTTGCTGGGGTGTTCTGGGTGTTTGCTAGGGTGTTGCTATGGGGTTGTTACAATGTTCTGGGAGTTTTTGCCAGGGTGTTACTATGGTGTTGCAGGAATGTTCTGGGTGTTTGCTAGGGCGTTACTATGGTGTTTCAAGAATGCTCTGGGTGTTTACTAGGGCGTTACTTTGGTGTTGCAAGAATGTTCTGGGTGTTTTTCCAGTGTGTTTCTATGGGGTTGCTAAGGTGTTCTGGGTGATGGCCAAGGCATTGCTATGGTGTTGCTGGAATTTTCTGGTTGTTTGCCAAGGCGTTGCTGGGGTGCTGTAGGTGTTTTTGGCAGGGTGTTGCTATGGGGTTGCTGGGGTGCTGTAGGTGCTTTGGCAGAGCGTTGCTAGGGTGTTCTAGATGTTTTCCAGGGTTTTGCTATAAGACTTCTGGAATGTTCATAATGTTTGTCAATGCAATACTATGGGGTTGCTGGAGTGTTCTGTGTAGTTTCTTACTAAGAGTCCCTCCCCATCTCTCTGTGATATTCTGATCTCTAGATATAGCTCGGTTTCCGCCTTTAATTTAAGATTATATGGTATTTCTTCCATATTTTAAACACACCTCGATCCCTGAGTTTAAGCAACACTAATAGTGATGTTTGCCTCAACACATAATATGTGAAACAATAGTCTCTATGGTGTGTTCAGATCAGCTCATTTGTTAGTTCTGTGTAAATGAGAGCGCCTCCAGGAGCAGAATGAAGGAACTTCTTTTAATGAAGTTCCTCTAGACCAACCTTTTTTGTGAGTGAGGGCTCCCTGAAGGGATAAAATAGTCTCAAGGGCTATTTGTTTGATATACTCCTATATATATATATATATATATATATATATATATATATATATATATATATATATATATATATATATATATATATATATATATATAGGAGTATTTTTCAAATAACAGTGAATGCCACAATAAAATACTTGAAAAATACACATTCAATAGATCCATAGCTTCCTGTTGGTCAGTTTGTCTCTTAAATTAAGATTCCCCCCAGTAGTTGCAGAAAGCATTATATTACATGGTATAATCATGGTCAGTGCAGACATTTACTTGTACTTACTTTCTCATCGACTCTTAACTGCTCCTTACTAGCCAAGTCAGAGAAGTATAATAAAGATGATGTCCACTGTCTGACTCCAAGCACTGCTCGGTGTTCACAGGTGTCTGAGGAGTAACATCTGCCATTTCTTCTGTGATGACACTTCTCTTGGTTACTACAAAACATAGGTTAAAAGAAATTTGTGGCACATTAAGGGAAATAATCAGTTATTCCTGTATGTCTCTACATGCTAAGTGAAGAAGCAACTAAAGTAGCAACAAAACTGTGATTCTGTGTTTTGTTGTTTTGTGTTTTGGTAGTGGTGAGCACCTGTACATATAAGTCTGCTTACATAGCAACTGTAAAAGCAGGACACAGCTACTGCAAATGATCTCAGACATATTGATGCATATAAATTTGATTGCAGTATATTGTCATCGTAAAAATCACTGCAACTATCTTATTATTATTTGAAAAGAGCGTTATTCTATGGAATTATAATACTAATAGTACAAACAAATCCTCTTCACTCTAACATCCTTGAAGTAATTACATTCATAAAAATAAGAATGTGGAAACTAAAACTACAAACCTTTCTCCTTTTATGCGCTGGACCGTCATCATCCTCCTCTTCTTCATCTGTTTGTTTGCGGATTGGAGTGTTGCTCGTCAAAGTTTAGTGCAGCGTAAACATTGTAGACTCACATAACTGTACTTAGATCAAAGATCAAAAACATCTCGTTGATTTATTAGCTTTAGGTGGAGCATAACAAAAGTTTTCTGGCAAATCAGCAGTCTCGCACGCGAATTTAACCTTTTGCAAGTTTCATTATCTGCTAAATAAAATACTAAAATGTAAAAACGCATCTATGCTTACGAGAAATATTTAATCAAAAGAATCCCATACATCCACATCTCTTGGTAAGTAATCCATTGTGGTTTGCTGTTATCACAGCCCAGAGCACAGCACAGCAATTCGGTCCTACAAATTGTGGCCGCTCCACTGTGTGACGTCACATGAAACCTATGAATACAGTAGTAATATATTCAGTCATAATTTCAAGTTAAACTTTTATTTTGACGGTTTGTCGTGAAGGTCTTTCATTTTTAGTTTTAGTTTCAGCGTGTATTTCATGGTAATTTTCTCAAATGAAACTGCATAAAGCTGGTGAAGTGACTCTCAGAGCAGCTCTGGAGATGAAATGTGTTCATGTCCTCATATATTGAGACGCAGATGCCGAAAATACCTCGAGTCACATGTGTTTGAGTTTGTGTATCAGACGAAACCACTCCACGCATTCACACAGAGACACACAGAACATGCAGACTTATTAGCGACATGCACTGACTGGCTGCTGTAACATTTATTTCTGTTGTGTGATAGGACGTTAGATTAATCCATATTGAGTAAAAATGTCCAGAGCTTATCATCATTATTAACATAAATTTTATCATAATCTCGATATATCATTTATCACCCAGTGCTAATTCAGGCTATTTATAGAACGTGCTTGAACTCCATGCGGGCTACCAGGTGCCCGCAGGCACCACGTTGGTGACCCCTGCTCTAGACGCATCGTATTCCCTCAAAAAAATGAAGAATGTTGGAGCTTGTAAGGTGTCTTTCCAGGAAAAGTGTACACAGATACTTCATTATTAAACATTGAATGGCAGCCACTGTGTCCAGTTAGTGTAAACAGATGAATTCTTTTCTTCTATTGACTCTCTCTGCCTTTGCCAGGCATGGAAATGTGCAAAAACACACGCGGCGCTCTCCTGACTGCTGAGTCGACAATATTTGTGCTTTTTCTTGTGTTCCTCAAATGAGTTTTTTCTAATCCTCTTGTAGTGTTTGAGTTCGTCAGCTGCAGGTGATTATAATTCTCGGAGCTTGTCGTCCCCTCCAGGCTGCTCTGACATTGAGCTGACTGACAGCGTTTCGCTTTCATCGGCCGACGGGCTGGTGCTTTAGCATTTATTCATTTACATACTTGCCAATAATTAGCATAGCAGATCTTTTTGCCAAATCTGGAGGTAGGGATGCCAAAATAAAATTGGTATTTCGGTGCATGCTTAATACTGAAATCATTAAAAATACAGCAGTTTCACTAGTAGTTTGGTTGTACCGACTCTAAATACTGAGAACGGTCAAAATACTGTCTTGATATTCATGTATTCATCTAATTCATATCGGATTTGTGTTCAAATATTGGATCTGTGCTTTAAGCCTCACAGTGCAGCCTAATAGACTTGCCTTCAGCTATTATGTTATTAATATTAATCCAACAACAATATTAACAAAAACAAAGAGAAAACCACGTTGCCCTGCTGAAAAACAGCTTAAACAAGCCTTAAAGGTGGTTGGATATACAGCTAAACCAGCTGAAATCAACCTCTTTAGCTGTTTACTTAAAAAGTTTATTTATTTGCAAGATTCTCTTTATTTATTTACTTAAATAATTATTTGAACCATTTGAAGAAATATGTATTTAAATTAAATTTATTTGAAGTCTAAGTGGTATTATTATTTAAATATTGATATGTTATTATTATTCAACCTTTACATGAAATGTGTTTAGTAAGTATATATATATATATATATATATATATATATATATATATATATATACACACACACATACACACACACACACACACACACACACACACACATATAAAGAAAACAATGTATATGAACTCACTTCAAGGCTAAATGGCATCTATTAATATAAATATATTAATATAAATTCAATATTAATTTATAATACTAATTAACATATATATAGTCTTCTAAAATATATTTCATATATAAGTAAATACTCTTACTGTATGACAACTATTGGCTCATCTGAGGCTGTTTTTATTAGAGAAATAGTGAAATGTCACTGCTGTATGGTGATGAACCTCTCTGGACGTATGGAAGAGAAACCGTAATGAAGAGCTGGTGTTTGGCTCCTCATGAGAGATGCTCTGTCAGTCTGATCCGTCTTGACGTGCGGGCGATATTTCATTCAGTGTCATCTCTGGGCTCTTGCTAGAGCAGCTCAACATGAAAGTCAAATCAAGTTTAATTATCCAGCTTCGGTCCGAGTAAACAGCAGAGTGGAGAATATGACTGGAGGAAGTCTTCACATGTAATTGGTGATGGCTTGAAAATCCAGTAACAAGTGAAATCCAGTCAGAGATGAAATACGGAGGTAATTATGCTAAAAAGTTTCTTATACAGGTAAAAGAAAACTCTGAATCTCAGAATCTTTTTTTCCCATCTGTCATGTGAATTATGTTGTCTCCCTGCTATAGTGTAGTTATTAATATTCTGAATTTATTTTAATATATTGTATTATTTGTTATAATTTTCATTTTCATTTTAGTTAGTTTTAGTAATTCTGTTATGTGTTTTTGTCATCTTTATCATTTATATATATATATATATATATATATTTGTACATAGATTAATTCATTTTTATTTCATTATTTTAGTACATAAATTTAAACAAAATGAAAATCAGAAGTATTGCCTTGTCATTTAGCTTAAATGTTATATATATGTAACCCTGGACCACAAAACCAGTCATAAGGGTCCATTTTTCTGAATAAATAAGCTTTCCTTTGATCTATGGTTTGTTATGATTTTTGATTGCTTCTATTGTCTTCATTTGTAAGTCGCTTTGGATAAAAGCGTCTGCTAAATGACTAAATGTAAATGTAAATGTAAATGCAAATGTTATGATAGGATAATATTTGGCCGAGATACAACTATTTCAAAATCTGGAATCTGAGGGTACAAAAAAAAAAATCTAAATATTGAGAAAATTGCCTTTAAAGTTATCCAAATTAAGTTCTTAGCAATGCATATTACTAATCAAAAATTAAGTTTTGATATATTTACCGTAGGAAATTTACAAAATATCTTCATGGAACGTGATCTTTACTTAATGTCCTAATAATTTTTGGCATAAAAGAAAAATCTATATTTTTTACCCATAGAGTATATTTTTGGCTATTGCTACAAATATACCCCTGCTACTTATGACTGGTTTTGTGGTCCAGGGTCACACACACACACACACACACACACACACACACACACACACACACACACACACATATATATATATATATATATATATATATATATATATATGAGTACATTGCATAAGTACTCATACCCTTAACTAAATATTTAGCTGAAGCACCTTTACAGTCTCAAATCTTTTTTGTTTGATGTGACAAGCTTTGCTCATTAGCATTTGGCAATTATCTGCCATTCTTCTCCTCATCTCTTCACCTCTCAAGCTCTGTCAGGTTGGATGGGAGCAGATGCACATTTTCAGGTTTCTCCAGAAATATCTGATTGGGTTCAAGCTCAGGCTGTGGCTGGGCCACTCAAGGACATTCACAGAGTTGTCTATAAGCCACTCTTGCTGTGTGTTTAGGTTCATTGTCCTGTTGGAAGGTGAACCTTCTGCCCAGGCTGAGGTTCTGAATGCTCTGGACTGGGTTTTCATTAAGGCTATCTCTATATTTTGGTGCATTGAGCTTTCTTCTACTCTGATGTGTCCCTCAGTCCCTGCCGCTGAAAAACAGCTCCACAGCATGAGGCTGATACCAGCACACTTTACTTTTGGGATGGTACTCTGCAGGTGAAGAGCAGAGCTGGTTTCCTTCAAACATGATGCTTAGAATTGAGGTTCATCAGGCCAGATAATCTTGTTTCTCACAGTCTGAGGGTCCTTTAGATGCTTTTTTGCAAATTTCAAGTGTGTTTTCATGTGTCTTCACTGAGGAGAGGATTGAGTCTTGCCACACAGCCATAAAGCCCAGATCGATGGAGTGTTGCAGTGATGTTTGTCCTTCTGTAGGTTTCTCCTGTCTCCACATATGATCATGGAGCTCAACTAGAGTGACCATCAGGTCCTTGGTCACCACACTAACCAAAGCCCTTCTCCATCAGTTGCTCAGTTTGTTCAGGAGGGCAGCTCTAGGAAGAGTCCTGGTCGTTTCAAACTTCTTTCATTAAGGGTAACAGAGACTACATGCTTCTGTGAACCTTCAATGCTGCAGAAATTTTTTCTGAACTCTTCCCCAGATGTGTGGCTTTATTAAGACGTGTGTGCCTCCAAATCATACCCATTCAATTGAATTTGCCACAGGTTCACTCGAAGTGTAGTAACATCTACAAGCAATAGAAATGCTTCTAAGCTAAATTTCAACGGTCCCAGATAAGGGTATGAATACTTATGCAATGAAATCATTTAAGTTTTTTTTTATTTTTAATAAATTTGCAAAGATGTTAAAAACCCATTTTTTTCTTTACCATTGTGGTGTATGGAGTGTAGATTGATGTGAAAAAAGTAATATAAAGCAGTTTAACATAAGGCAGCAACATAACAAAATGTGAAAAAAAAAAAAAAAATGAAGGGGTATGAATACTTTCGCAAGGCACTGTATATATATATATATATATATAATTTTTTTTTTCCAGTTATCCTTTATTTACTTGGAAATAAATTTTAGTTTCTTTTATGTTTGTTTTTTATGTTTTGTTTATTTTACTTTTAGTTATTTTATTACATCAAGTTAAAGGGTTAGTTCACCCAAAAATTAAAATTAAAATGTTTTACTCAACCTCAAGGCATCCAAGGTGTGACTTGGATGACTTTCTTCTTTCAGACGAGTTATATTAAAAATTGTCCTTGCTTTTCCAAGCTTTATAATGGCATGGGCGGGTGTTTTTTGTTCAACAGTCCAAATGTAGTCAAATAAAATGCATCCATCTATATTAAAATGTGCCACACACGGCTCCGGGGGGGTGAATAAAGGCCTCCGGCAGCGAATCGATGCATTTTTGTACGAAAAATATCCATATTTAAAAAGATATAACACCTTTTTCCCACTTCCGCTAACTGTCGTAGGCGGAAGCCATTCCAGTGGATGACGTAGGACATATGCACAGCGGCAGTGATTATTGACGAACATGAAGAGAGAACAAAACAAAATGCCGGTCACGAATTCGAAGCATAAAACGAGGATTTGTAAAGAAAAATTACGGAGGATTTCAATATAAGCCAAGAGGAGACTGGTTTTCCTTTGGTCAAGTAAGGAAACTTTGCTTCCTTTGCGCCTGTAAACAAACGTTGGTTTTCACGAGACTCACACGTGCATGCGCTGCGCCTACGTCCTACGTCATCCGCCGGAAGGCAGTGTCTCGTGAACACGCGTACAACAGTTAGCGTAAGTTACACAAAACTGTGTATATGGTTTTAAATATGAATATTTTTCTTACAAAAACGCATTGATTCACTACAAGAGGCCTTTATTTACCCCCCGGAGCCGTGTGAGGCACATTTTAATATAGATGGATGCACTTTATTTGACTACATTTGGACTGTTGAACAAAAAACACCCGCCCATGCCATTATAAAGCTTGGAAAAGCAAGGACAATTTTTAATATAACTCCGATTGGATTCGTCTGAAAGAAGAAAGTCATATACACCTAGGATGCCTTGAGGGTGAGTAAAACATGGACTAATTTTCATTTTTGGGTGAACTAACCCTTTAAGCTAAATGAAAATCAAACATGTTGCCTTGGAAACTACCTGAAATAAAATGTTTATTTTATTTTATTTTACGTCCATTTTAAATAACAAAAATTTGTTTTGTTTTTTTATATAGTTTTAGTTAACTATAATAACTCTGTCAATGTGTTGCTATGGTTGGATGCAAAACTGTCTGAAATGAAATAAACTGGGTTTTAAGAAAATATTCCAAGTTGCACTTTAACCTCTTCGAGTTTAGTTGCTGACTTTTTAAAATAAACCAAAATGCCCTGCACATTGCATCTAGAAGCAAGGTCAGAAACGGCTCTAAAAAAATCTATATCTTAAGCATCCTGCAGCTACTGTGAAGCACCTGTACTGATGTGTTTTGCAGAAAAATATGATTTTGATTTGATACGAGGAGATTTATAAGCTTACCGACTTTGCACTGACTATTTGCATCCGAGAGATTCACGCATGTCATGCATAATATTACGTTAATACTGATATGACTGATGGGATTTTGCAGTTGAAGTGAGTAGAGCACAAATGTGATGCACACTAGGGGCTGCACAGTTTGAAGACTATAAACTGTAGACTTGATGAGCTGAATTTTATGGGTTCCCAGCAGCATTTGCAGAAGTCTGTGGAAGCCTGTCTCTGTCAGGGCCGTAACCATCATAGACACTGAGGGGGAAGTTTCCCACAATCATTAGAAATGGCCAAACTGCCCCTCCAACGTTACAAAATCTTGCACTGATTTGCTGCACTTTGTTATGCAGTGCTCTGTTTGTTATAGGGTGACAAAAAGATTTAAAAGTCACATTTTTAGGCTGATCTGCCTCAGCAGTCTAACAGCACTCATCACTGTCAGAATGACTGAGACAGCCACTCAAATCAAAGTAGGCGGGGCTTACTGTCAGCATGAAGTGTCAGTTTAACGTTGAAAGAGAGTGAGGTGAGATGGAAGTAGTGAAACATTTAATATTTGACATCTGTTTTACAACAGAAATGTTAAACAGCTGTCAGTTTTTTCTCTTAAATTCACAATTTTTAATGGAAAATATCTGATTTTTTTACACGATTCATGTAATTCCTAACTGAATGTGACAAGATGAGAAAAGCTTTGCATTTTCAACATATTTTTTGATAAAAATTCAAAATGATTACTTCCCAACTATATAGCTTCTGCCACAGGAAAAAATAAACTAAAAAATGTAATTATAACTTTTTACAGATTTTACTCATTATTTTTATTTGCAATTCTGAATATATGTCACAATTCAGACTTTTGCTTCCCTCGCAAGATGTAAACTTGTTGGAATTGTCGCATTTATTCCATGGCAGAAACAAAACAAAAAATAATAAATTGAATTGCAAGATGTATACTCAGAATTTTAAGAAAAAAAGTCACAGTTGCAACAAAAAAAGTCAGAATTCTGAGTTTATATCTCGTAGTTGTTTATCTTGAAATTCTGAATTCCATTTTTTTTCTCAGAATTGTGAGAAACTGAAATCAAAGTGTTAAATAAGACATTGCAATTACCTTTTAATTCTTTTTTTTTTTTTAATTTCATGGTAGGGAAAAAAATTAATTAGATGTGAACTTAGAATTCTGAGAAAATAAGAAACAACTCCAAAAAAAAAAAAAAAGAGTCAAAATTCTGAGTTTGTCTTGCAATTCTGTTTATATCTCGCAGTTCTGAATTGTGAGATATAAACTATGAAGAAAAAAAATCAGAATTGTGAGATGTAAACCAGAATTTTGAGAAAAAACATTTCTTCTGTTTGTCTTGCAATTCTGTTTTTCTTTCTTTGTTTCTGCTAGAATAAAAAAAAATAATAATTAAAAGTTGAAAGTTGTGAAAAGTTTTTATTTCACAATTTGGACTTCTCACAATTCTGAGAAAAACAGAATTTGCGGTATATAAATTCAGAATTATGAGATGTAAACTCAAAATTGTGAGGAAACGTTCAGATTTCTGAGATAAAAATGTGCAATTACCTTATTTATTTATTTATTTATTTTTAAATCTGTGGCCAAAATGTGCTGCCATAGCTTTTGAAAGCTAACTATGCATTTACAGTGTTCAAACGTTCATCTGCTTTAGACTTTCATCATCTTTCTCCTTCTTCTGTGAATATGCATGGAAAATGTCATGCATTTATGTAAGGCAACTGTAATCCTCATTGATTTGTAAAATACAGCAGGATCAGGTCGAGCCGGAGTTATTATCAGTCGGGGCCAAGCGCCGCGGATGCTTTTGAATCACAGGCCGTGGTTGTTAAGGGGCCGCTGGCACCGTGATCAAAGGCCAGCGGATGGTACTAAGACGAGATGTATCTGCTTGGCCTCACACTCTCTCCCTCTCATTTATTCCGTCCAGGCCCCGTCGTCACCCTCCTCACCTTCGGCTAATGAACCAAAGTATGAGAAACGCTGGCTGGATGCCGTCAGCCTCCCTCTGTTCATGGCTCGAATCTCTCGACACAAAGCTGGAACCGACAAATTAAGGTACGGTAATCTGCCGTGATGCCGCACGAGCTGCAAGGTTTGCCCAGTGTTGGTTTTGCAAGCATTTTTCATTTAGGTGAGAGGATGTTAAATCCAATATGTATGCAGCGGCATGCCGTGTCTGGAAAGGTCAGCGATGCAGCAGCCTCGGGTCGAGAAGAAGTGGCTCTAACTTTAGTCATCTGCCGTTGAAAGCAGAATGATATCGCATCACATCGGCGGAAAAGAGAGATCTATAAATATCCACTTTAAAAATCAAAGCTTGTGATTGCAGCAGGTGGAAAGCAGATCCTTAATTAGGCAGAATGCATAATCTGAATATATTTCTATGTGCTTCGGGCTCGACTCCAGGTGGAGTTTCAGGTCTGACAACTTTGATTTTAACCCTACTGTACATGCCTTCTGTCGTCTGAGTTTTTTTAGTCTAATTGTACAAATGTCCACCTTCAGCTGGTGCTTCACGTGTCTTGTTGCTGTCAAATCTTGACAGCAACAAGTCAAATTTTTATCAAAATTTTTGTCAAATTTTTATCAAGTAAACATAAGAATAACTAGCAATTTTTTTCAGATGAATTTAATTCTCCATCAATCATTTTGTAGAAAAATCAGTGCGTCTCAAATCTTATCATCAAGATCTTTTGAGGATCGTTTGTTTCCAGAAGCTTTACTTTCACTGTTCCTCAGTGGAGGAATGATCTTCACAAGCCTCCAAAACATCTCACATCTTTTGAGGAGCGTTTATTTCTTCATCTCTCAATCATCATTGGATTGCATTGCATTATATGTTTGGATCATTTCAATCTCATCTTACTAAGACACTAAGTTTTTCCTCCATATTCTCCCTATATCAGACCAGAGCTGGGTAGATTACTTACAAATTGTAATCCGTTACTGATTCTCTTTCCATAACAAAGTTCTTTTTTTCTTTAAACCTAACTCGTTTATCACATTGATTTAAATAGGATAATCTTGTACCATAATGGTGTAAAAATACAAAGAGTAAGTAAATATATTTTCCATTCATTGTAATTAACAACATGAAGTTCATTAAACATTATATTACAACAAGGTTTCGTAAAGGAACTCCAGGGGGTTTTTGAGTTTAATGAAAAGCTAACAATTAATTTAATCATAAATCGTGTAGAATTAAAATAAATAATTTTAAAATTAAAAACACCTACTAAAAAATGAAATATTTTATGTTTACCTGCATGCCATATGACCATTAACAAATGCCAGAGAACTGTGAACACACTGTGATACTTAATTATTAAAATATTTATTTTAAAATCTCAGGGGTACTTAAAGGGGTCCTTGATTATGATTTGAATTTTTTTTTTCTTTTACTTTAGTTAGTATGTAATGTTCCTGTTTGAGCATAAACAACATCTGCAAAGTTAAATGCAAAGAGAGATTTTTTTTTTTAAAAGCCTGCAACAAACGGCTGGTATGGACAACAACAAGCTGCTTCGTTGGTTTGCGATATCACAAACCCTAAAATTGACATAAACCCGGGAGCACACAATCACAATACACTGGGGCAGCTGACCAATCTGAGCCCATTGCGTATTTCTGAGGAAGGGGCTTCATAGAACCAGGAAGTCAACAGACCGTTTTTAGGAGAATGAAAAGAGCGGTAAAATATGTGAAAAATAATGCTATTTAAAAAAAAAACAAAAAACAAGCATGAACACGTGTTACAGTGCCCCCCATAAACACAATCAAGCCTTCGAAAATAGCTGGTTGAGCACCTCTTTAAAGTAAATACATGATATGAAAGAGGTTTAGATGACAAAATGTTTGTGAATGTCTGCATTACATGTAAATAATGAGTCTGAAAGACAAAAGTCTTTCAGTAATACATGGTTAAATAACCTGCTGATTGATAATTCAAATAAAAATGAATGTGTTCATCAGTAGTTGATGCAATGTTGAAACACTTCTTAAACCTGAAATGATTTTTGTAAATCCATTGGTCAAATGCTGTGTCACCACCTGACTAATTACTATTCTATGTGTGAATGTCCACAAAACTGCAATTTCTGAGTGTGTATAAGCAGCAGGCTATTTTAGAAAGGAAAATTTCAAAGATGAAAAAGAGGAATTGGAGAGAATTAATAAATTATGAATAATTATTATTATTTTATTATTATGAATAATTTATTGCTATTGTGTGAATAATATGTAATCATGTAATCTATAAAAAGGTAACTGTAGTCTGATTACGACTATTTTAAAATGTAATTTACTCTAATTACAAGTACTTAATTTTTGGAATCTGATTACGTAATCCAGATTACATGTAATCAGTTACTACCCAGCTCTGTATCAGACTATATGAGGCATAAAAGCCTGATGGATCAAATATGATACAGAGCATAAATGCTTATGCAAACTTTTAAAAAATATATATTTAAACATTTTTTTCATAATGCGAGACGAGAATAAATGGGGAAAGCATCCCACTGATGCATATCTTCCATTCTAAATTATATTTTTATTTTAACATTTTTGTTTTACTTTTGCATTGAAATATCAAAAAACAATAGTATTAATTTTTATTTTTTATTTTTTTTTTATTTAATGCATTTTAATATAACATAATTTGATTTAATGCAATATTTGGCCATCAGCCCTCATTTTAGTTTGATATTTCTTCTAATTTATGGTTTTGTTTTATTTATTTATTTATTTATTTATTTATTATTATTAATTTTTTTGCGTTAACATGTAAAAAAACAAAAACTAATTTCGCTTAAATTTTAAATTAATTTGAAATAAATTAAAATAAAGCAAATTATAAAATAATTTTAATCTAAATTTTAATCTAATTTTAATCTAGTGTATTAAAAAGTTTGGGCTCTTCTGGTCTGAAATGTTCAATAAACTGTTCCATTTAGAAAAAATAAATACATTTCTGATTATAATTTCATATGTCAGGCTTTACCGAGTTAAATATGTTTCACTTTTTCTCTCTAAGTATTTATTGATTTGTTTTTCTGTCCATCAACTTTAATTTCTTTTTAACTTTTTCTTTCTTCCTTTAACTTTTCAGTGAATACGACTCCTCAATTGATATCTCCTGAGCAACTGAATGCATTTTTAAACATTTAACATCTAAGAGTCCATCTTTCATGAAGGATTGTCAGCTTTTCATCATTTTAATGCTCAGATTTCACATCCCAGTACCATTCCCACCGAATGTAAGATGCTCCCAAAAGCCGAAAGCATCTTCTCAGTCTTTGATATGAGTGTCTCTCTCTATGTATGCGACGGCCGATGAAGACGCTCTCTCCAGACTAATAGATTTTTTATTGTGTTCTGTCAGTCAGACGCACGGCTTCATGGTTTCAAAGCACTGGGCTATAGTCTGCTGCTAGTTCAAGCAGAACATTACATTCTCCAGGCAATTTCTATCTGAAAAAGGCCAAGCGCTGAATGGACGCATCTCACACATGGTTGGCATTAATTGAAATCATGCCATTTATTGAATTGCTTTATTGGAAAAGTTGGAAGCTGCTAAAGATGTCATGTTTTGAGAGCAATGCTTCTGTAATCTCACTTCAGTAATAGAGTTAGTCTTGCTCTCACTTGATTTAATGCATTAGAAATGTTCATCTCACAGCCTTTTGCCCTTAGTAGCCCTTCATAAGCATAATAATCTGGGCCACAATGGAAAGGACTGCTCGAGCGTCACGCAGAATATGTTTTGACGCGACAGTCTTTCTGACAGCTATCATTAAATAGTCAGTCCGGCAAATCAAGAGCGTAATTCATCTGCGGCACGCTCCAAACACACTCTGAAATTAAATGTCAAAGCCGCCCATTATAGACAATTGATGGTGGAGTGAGTGTGACAACCCTGTCTATCAACTCACGCATCTCATCCCTCACATTTGTATTGACAGCTTTGCACATTTAAAACAAACGGAAATAAGCAGGGAACAAAATCTGAACTGACAGACGTGTTTGAGGTCAGTCTTTTGATAGCTCTGGGAAATGCAGTGTGGTTTTGTGCCTGGATTATTTATTTATTTATTTGAATCATCATTTGGGAATTTCTAATGGGAACACAAAAAATAAAACTTTATTACAATTGTACACTTCACAGATAAAGATGTACAAAGATGTACTTTACCATTTAAAAACAAATTAACAAACATGTATTTGTGTATATATATATATATATATATATATATATATATATATATACATACATATATACAGTGGGGCAAAAAAGTATTTAGTCAGCCACCAATTGTGCAAGTTCTCCCACTTAAAAAGATGAGAGGCCTGTAATTTTCATCATAGGTATACCTCAACTATGAGAGACAAACATCATGCTTTGGGGCTGTTTTTCTGCAAAAGGACCAGGACGACTGATCCGTGTAAATGAAAGAATGAATGGGGCCATGTATCGTGAGATTTTGAGTGAAAACCTCCTTCCATCAGCAAGGGCATTGAAGATGAAACGTGGCTGGGTCTTTCAGCATGACAATGATCCCAAACACACCGCCCGGGCAACGAAGGAGTGGCTTCGTAAGAAGCATTTCAAGGTCCTGGAGTGGCCTAGCCAGTCTCCAGATCTCAACCCCATCGAAAATCTTTGGAGGGAGTTGAAAGTCCGTGTTGCCCAGCGACAGCCCCAAAACATTACTGCTCTAGAGGAGATCTGCATGGAGGAATGGGCCAAAATACCAGCAACAGTGTGTGAAAACCTTGTGAAGACTTACAGAAAACGTTTGACCTCTGTCATTGCCAACAAAGGTATATAACAAAGTATTGAGATGAAATTTTGTTATTGACCAAATACTTATTTTCCACCATAATTTGCAAATAAATTTTTTAAAAATCCTACAATGTGATTTTCTGGATTTTTTTTTTCTCATTTTGTCTCTCATAGTTGAGGTATACCTATGATGAAAATTACAGGCCTCTCTCATCTTTTTAAGTGGGAGAACTTGCACAATTGATGGCTGACTAAATACTTTTTTGCCCCACTATATATATATATATATATATATATATATATAATATTGTAATAACATGAATTAGTACATAGTATGTACATGAGGAAAAGGACTGTAAAATAAACTGCTACCGAAAAAACTCATTACTATAAAACAGTAATAAAAAATAAAACACTTTATTTTTAAATGAAATTGAAAATTAATGTATACTTACAATTGTATACTTCACAGATGTGCTTTACAGTTAAAAAAAAAATTAGTATTATTGTTAGTGGTAGTGTCTAAGTGTTTGTTTTATATTTTACTATTTGTTACGGGGCAAACGAGACATGAGACGTGCGGATCCATCTGCAGGGTTTTATTCAAGGACATGGTCATAAATACAGGCAGGGTCGAACAATGGCAAACAGGTATAACACAGGCAAGACAAAGAGTAATCCTAGGGCAAGCGTGGGTCTTCGATGGGCAAACTATATCCAACAGGGCAAGGCAGAGAGATAATCCAGGTACAAGAGCAATAATACAAACGAGGTGCAAACAGAGTCCGAACGGCAAGGCAAAGGGTAAATCCAGGAAACAAGAGCAAGAATCAAAACATGAGAAAACCGGCAAGGCAAGACTATGGCAACTAAGTGGGCTCCGTAGAGTAGCTAACGCGATACAATACTCGGCGATCTTACTGAGGAAGTCCATAGCTTAAGTAAGGCGTGTAATCAGTGCATTCAGTGTGTGCGTAGGTTCAGGTGAGTGTGTAATTAGTGCAATCAGCTGTGTGTGTGTCGTCAGTGCAATGGGTGATGGGAATTGTAGTCTGTGGTGAAGTGCAACAGTTAGCATAGTGCAAGAGTCCATGTGGTGAGCGGGTGACCTCTGGTGGTGAACGAACAGAAGTGCCTGGACAGGATTCGTGACACTACTAGTAGACGATGATTATTTATTTATTTATTTTTTCATTGAAGTATGCTATTGAGACCTAGAGGGAAAGTGTAAATTTGATTATTTGTCATGAAAAAAAAAACTACATACAGATTTTTTATTATTATTATTTTAATTTTCTTTAATTTTCTTTATGCAAACTTTATTTTGATGTTCCTGTGAGATTTATATACAGTCTGGTTTTGTGGTATTATTATTTATTTATTTAGAATTATTGTCATCTGGAAATTTATACTGGAAATACATTAATGTAATGCAAAAAACAACAACAACAAAAAACATCTATCATCTTGCCTATTTTTTTTAGAATTCATGTGAATCATCTGTGAATTTGTACTGTAAGACACTTGTGACAGAAAGCAATGATTCAATACTGTGCAAATTGTGACCACACTTATCGATTTGTCTCTGTTTTTGCAATGTACAATATGTCTCTGATGTCTTATTCATTTCTTCATCAATAATAGAATAAATTTCTGTGGCCCTGAAGATTTGATCAGGAATCGTTTCGTTCCTGACACGTATCTTGCATCATGAACTGCTTACTGAGTTTATTTTATTTTATAGGGAGTCACTCTAATAACAATGGCTCCGTTCACAATAGAGCACTAGTGTACGAGTGTGCTCATACTGGGCAATATGTATTTTATGCTGCTGCATGCTGTTTTTAGAAATAATTTGTCAAACAGTACACAATATACAACAATAAGTGTTTCAACTAGAAGTGTGCTATTGTTGTCAGATTCATGACGGCGATGATGATGATGATCATTATTAATGCCTTTATTTTTATTTGTAATGTTTAATGTATTATTATTATTCATACTGTATTATTAAAACTTGTATATTTAATACTTTCATAAAAACACTTTTATTAATTTATTATTTGAATATATTATTTTTGTGTATATTCATTTTAATAATAATAATAATAAATATTTAATGTGATTGTGTATATATATAATCAATTAATTAATAAATAATGCATTACTTTTATGTAGTTAATTAATTAATTATTATATTTATTATAGTATTTGTATATTGTATAATGATGATAATATTAATAATAACAATTATTATTGCAATTGTATTTTAATGTATTACTATAAATGTACTATTATTATTATTATTATTATTATTATTATTAATAATGTATAATATTTTATTGTTGTTGTTGTTATTATTATTAATAATCATAAAAATGTAAGTATTTTAATAGCACTTTTATTTTAATTAATTATTTGTAATGTGTCATTATTATTATTTTTGTCTTCAATTAATTTAATAATAATAATAAATCCAGGTGTTTTACATATACAGAAAATCTGCATACTGTAAGAAACAGTGTGAATTGTGTGGTAGTTTGTTATTCTAGAGTTGTGCTGTTATCAGTGAATTTAATATTTAATATTCCTGTTTTTTCTTCATCCAGATCGAACAGTTTTGAAGTCATTGCCTTAGATGGAGTTTGCACGCATGTTCTTCAATTTTGCACTGCAGCTGAAAGCACAGACTGGCTTCAAGCAATATCAACCAATATTAACGATTTGACCCAGGAGAGCGTAAGTAACATGCATTATCTGCTGCAGCCATTAGTGTAAGTGAAACCATGAGAGATCAGAACAGATACCGGCTATAGAGGACAGTAATACTGCTTCTCATGCATTGATGTACAGTACTGCAGCAAATGCACTGGACTGAAGTTTTATGACCGCTTTCAGGCTGAAATATGAATATGCAACTGAAATTTTGCTGTGTTCAGACCTTCTGCAGTATTGCATGAGGCACAGTTCACCATATTTTTATGTAGTTACTCTTGGTGACGCATCCAGGTTGTATTTCACATTAAAATCTCGATAGAGAGAACTTAGAAATTATATTTTGCATAAAGTGACATAGATGCAGATATATCTGATAGTCAGGTCACAGATCTACTTTTGGTGATACTTTTCTGTAAACTGCAGGTTAGTTTGTCAAAGAGCAAGATAATTTCACATATTTTGCTCTTCAAAAATTAGTTTTAGAGTCATCTCAAGTCAAACTAAAGTGTCCATCTTGACTGAAAACTGCCCTGTCTTGACAATTTTTCATTATTAAACATTGATGTATGCTTGATATATTGATTTTATTTATTTATTTAAACTTAAAATACACTTTTGTACACTTCACAATGTAAAAACACAAATGATTATGATTATTATAAAAAAGAAAATACAATTATTTATGTATTTATTTATTTGTTCATTCATTTTTACTTAAAATTGTACATTTATTATACGATGATTATTATTAACATATTTATTTATTATAATTTTACTTGAAATTGTACACATATGCACTTCACAGATGTACTTTAATTTTAAAAACACTTATTATTAACAAATTTTATTATTTATTTTACTTTAATTTTACACTTTTGTACACTTCACAGATGTAGTTTACAATTTAAAGCACAATTAAAAATAATAATTTTTAGATTATTACTTTAGAGCTATAGTAATATTTCTGTGCTGGGTTATATTATATTTTTATTATAATGAATATTATTATTATTATTAAACTATTATTGTATTAATATTATTTAACTGATATATGACATTTAGTTCTATATTATTATTCTATTTTTCATTATTTAATATTTATTACCAATTACCACAATTACCTATAACTATATTGAAATTACTAGCTATTGATCATTAATAATAATAATAATAATAATAATAATAATACTTTTACGTTTGTGTTCAGAAAAAGTTTCCATATGTATATATATATTTTTTAAATAATATGAATTCATATCATATTACTGATATAACTTTCTGGCAGCAGTTTTATATATAAAGCAGTATAAAAGTATTATATTGTGAATATGATCTTATAATCAATTGCATGTTCTTATGACTAATTCTGATGCACATGCATGACACTTTTTAAAGGTAAAACCATGAACAGGCATGCATTATTATGAATTGAAATCAGTAATTATTAATGAAAAGATACAGTGCATTGAAACACATATGATAAGTCATTATGTGTAGGGCTTTACAATGCAGGCCTGTAACATGAAATGCACGAAAACAAACTTGACTTGTCAGCCGATAAAACGGGTCAGAACGTGTCAAACGACACTCAATCCCATCATCCTCGCTGCTCGAGCATGTGTCAGTCGCTCTATTTATAGGTTATAGGTCAGCACAGTAACAGATCCGCTTCCACTCGCACACACAATCAGCTGTTAATTGGACATTTAGCAATCAGCGTCCGTCTCCATCATTAGGTGACGTCAGCGCAGTAATTGCACGTAAAACAGGCAGCTGTGTGACAGCCTCAGAAAAAGCCCATTGGATCATCAGCACATGCACTAATTAAAACAACGCACAGGAAATGAGATCGTTAGGCAATATTCTTGGCAAGCGCTGTGCTCGAGCACGAATCTGGAGAAACTCTATAGACCTTCATGCTGCAGTTTTATAGAAAGAGGTGCATTATTAGTAAGAGTTTTCAGAGTGAAACTATCCCTCATAAGTATCTGGACATGTCCTGCTAATAATTAACAACTAAATTAAACGAATAAGCAATTAAATAGTTTGTATTAAGAATATAAAGCATTTTTAATCATTTGTGTTATTACATTCATGACAATGAAGCAAATTTAAACCTTCCCTCTAATGCTTAATAGCATACAGTAATGCAGAATAAATAAAGAAATCTGTTAAAAATAATAATTGTTGTTGTTGTTAAAGTCATAATAATCATATTATAATATTTGTACAGTTAATTTAAATTTTTAAGTAAAAAAGTAAATAAATCTGTTTATAATAATCATGTTATAATATCATTATTTGTATTGTCCTAGCAATATTTAACAGCTAAATAAAATAAGTAAATATATAGTTTGCTTTAAATAAGTAGGTTGCATCATATTATAATAACTGTACAATTTTAAGTAATAAATAAATACATTTATTCATAATAATCATATTATAATAATAATTAGCATTTTCCTGGCAATATTTAACAACAAAATAAAATGAATGACTAAATAAAAAACACATTTTTAATACTTTGTCTTATTACTTTCACAACATAAAACTTTAAGCCTTCCATATAATTCTTAATGATAAGTAAATAAATAAATAATTATTTCTGATAATAAGAAGAAGAAAAAGAAAAAGAAACAGACGAAGAAGAAGAAGAAGAAGAAGAAGAAGAAGAATAGTTGTTGCTGTTTTTTAATTGTGAAGTAAATCTGTTCAAAAGTGAACAGGTTTAAAAAATAATTAATAAATAATTTTAATATTAGTCATAATAATTGTTTTTTTAATTGTAAAGTAAGTTTTTTTTAAATTATTAAATACATTTTGTGAAGTGTACAAAAGAATACAATTAAGTTTAAAACAAAAAAATAATTTAATAATAAATAAAATTGATACTGTTATTAATTTGTGAATGTTTTTGTTCATTTCAGATAAAAACGGCGAATAAATACTGTTCTCCTGATGATCAGGTGGGTTATTTGTACAGTGACATATTCATCTAAATCATAAGACAGAAAATAATTATCCCTATTGTACTGCCTCATCATATTTTACCATTACAGTATGAGAGAGATGTCATAATCAGGAAAATAACACATCTCAGAGCGATCGTGTCATGACCTCTGTCTCTCTGTTGCATTATGATTAATAATTCAGAGAGTAATTCAATCATGTTTACTTAGGAGAAATGGATACCGGCGGAGGAGAGTCTGAGCACGCACAGATGGGTTTCTTGTGTTGAATGTTTTCTCCTCAGATTGTCCACATGGGTTGGGTGTGTGAACACCTGCAGGGCGGCGACGTCGAGCCCCTTCACAGCTGCAGGTTCCTGGCGCTGAGAGGATCTTCTCTCCTCGTCTTCAGGAGTCCTCCTGTAAGCTCATGCATGTGTTACAAACACTCACGCTCCTGAGAGACCTGACGTGATGTTATTCAATATTACAATATTACTGTATTTTATTATATGGCAAATCATGGTACATTTTAATGGCGTGGTACATATTAATGGTACATATTAATGGTTTGATTTTGGAATTGATGGGGACGTAACGACAGACAACAGACATATAATTGTTTGCTCAAAATATTTGTTAGGGACAGTTTAGTAGTGGCTGATATTGGTATAGACATGCCATAGCGTCTCTACTAAAATTCTACACCCTTGAAAATCATAACAAGCGATGTCTGACTTTGGAAACTATAGTTTTCTCCTTGAAGAGATCAAACAACAGATTAATGAGTTCATCCAAATTTCACAAAAAGCTTATGGATATAATTGTAATGTAAGTGAGAAATTGATAAAGTGTGTTGCTGTTTTTGTTTCTTCTGTGGAAGATTCATTCGCTTGTTTGGCAATGTCAGATGTTTTTTGATGTTCATCCAATCTCATTTTGTAAGTGACTTTTCTTTCTGTTTTAAAGATGTTTTCTTTGGATTGACTAATCAAAAGAGAATAACTTCTTAGAATAACTAAAAAAAAATAAAGAGAATTTTTGTTTCCTGCTAAATTTCACATAGGCTACTAGGGCTGCTCGATTAATCGAAATGAAATCGCAGTCACGATTAGGCAAAAGCTGTGATTGTCACGCGCATGTTGTCAGTGCACGTCTCGGTTACGTATGTAACCCTCGTTCCCTGAAGGAGGGAATGGAGACGTCACGTCGGATGACCGACGAAATTGGGATCTCGCCAGAGAGACCAATCCACTTCAAGTGAAACTAAACGAGCCAATGGACATTGGCATGCGATTATTGCATCCAGCTTCCGCTGATCGCAGCGTGAGCATAAGAGGCAGCTGGTGCACCGCATTAATTCATGCTTTCGCTGAGGAGCCGAGCCGGTGACCCGGCAGCTCAGCGGTGGTACAGCGACTGTGGCGACGGGACGTGACGTCTCCGTTCTCTCCTTCAGGGAACGAGGGTTATATACGTAACCGAGACGTTCCCCTTTCAGTCGGTCACGTCGGATGACCGACGAAATTGGGATCCCTACCAAAGCGCCACAGGAGCTGCCCCTTCCAGTGCCCTGTGTAGGCCTCCTGATCCTTCCTATAAGGCAGACGATAGGACTGGGCTCTACACAGAGAAGGTCAACTACTGTTGTTCCTTGAGCAACCCAAACAGTAGGACTAGGATAACACTGGGAAGCGTGCCCTTCCACTTGGAAGAGGCACACTGCGGAGTCACCTCCTCCCAGAGGGGGTTAAGTGACATTCAGACATGTGAAGTAAACCCGTAGGGCCCTATTGCACATGGAAGTCTCTGAGATGGCTTAGGCTGCATCATTAGAGATGGCAGAACGTGATCTGCCAGGGGAAACACGGCTCTAATAAGCATACCTTGGAATTCACATATGAAATCCCGGCAAGGTCTCTCATATGGGCACTAGCCTCGCACCAGATTTCATGAATTCATTGGCTGAAAGGCCTGGCGCCGGACACTCCGCCACGTCCGGATGCCGGAGTGCTGGAGGACTCGACAGGGTTTGCCTGGTTAAGGAACTCTCTGGAGAATTAGGCGTAAGGATGCTGCAAGCCAACTCTGAGCCGGCCCTCTCAGTGCCACTACCCGTTTGAGGTGAGAACACAGGAGGAAACCGGTTCGACAAGTAGGCTATAAAACCTAGCGAACGTGTTGGGAGTCGCCCAACCCGCAGCTCTACAGATGTCTGCTAGCGAGGCACCACGAGCCAGCGCCCAGGATGATGCGACACCCCTAGTGGAGTGAGCACGCAACCTGAGCGGGCAGGGCACACCTTGTGCTTCGTAGGCCAAGGTGATGCCATCCACTGTCCAGTGGGCCATCCTCTGCTTGGAGACAGCCTTCCCCTTCTGCTGTCCTCCGTAACAGACAAAGAGCTGTTCTGAGGTCCTGAAGCTCTGAGTTCTATCCACGTACTGACGCAGTGCGCGTACAGGACAGAGCAAAGCTAGGGCTGGGTCTGCCTCCTCCAGGGGCAGCGCTTGCAGGTTCATTACCTGGTCCCTGAAGCGAGTGGTAGGAACCTTGAGCACATAGCCGGGCCGGGGCCTCAGTGTTGCACTGGAGTCGGCCGACCCGAACTCAAGGCACGACTCGTCAACCGAAAATACCTGCAGGTCCCCCACCCTCTTGATTGAGGCAGTCAGCGAGTAGGGTTTTCATAGAGAGAAACTTCAACTCAACTGACTGCAACAGCTCAAAGGGGGCAGTTTGTAGGGATCTTAGCACCAATGCCAAATCCCAAGAGGGTAGGGAGGGAGGCCTCGGAGGATTTAACCTCCTGGCCCCCTAAGAAACCTGACGATCAGATCGTGCTTCCCCACCGACCTCCCCTCTATGGGGTCGTGGTGGGCAGAAATAGCAGCAATGTACACCCTAAGGGTGGAGGGGGACAGCCTACGCTCCAAACCTTGTTGCAAAAAGGAAAGCACGGCTCTGATCGAACATCTCCGGGGGTCCTCATGGTAATAGGAACACCATTTGACGAACAGATTCCACTTCAGCGCATAGGCCCGTCTTGTGGACGGTGCTCGTGCTGAAGCGATAGTGAGAGCTACCTCCTGGGGCAGGTCACCTAGAACCTCCGCGTCCTGTCCAGGGACCACACATGGAGTTTCCACAAGTCTGGACGCGGGTGCCAGAGGGTGCCCCGTCTCTGAGAAAGCAGATCCTTCCTCAGAGGAATCAGCCAGGGAGGGGCTGTCGCAAGGAGCATGAGTTCCGGGAACCAGGTCCTGTTGGGCCAATATGGAGCCACTAGCAGGACCTGCTCCTCGTCCTCCCTGTTCTTGCACAGTGTCTGTGCTAGCAGGCTTACTGGGGGAAACGCATATTTGTGCAGGCCCTGGGGCCAGCTGTGTGCCAGTGCATCTGTGCCGAGCGTTGCCTCGGATAGGGAGTAGAACCACTGGCAGGTTTACCTGAGCAACTCCGAACCGACTCCAAATCAGCTGAACCACCTGGGGATGGAGTCTCCACTCCCCAGGAAGTGCCGCTCGAGACAGCTCGTCGGCCGCCTGATTGAACACTTCTGAGATGTAGATGGCACGAAGGGACCTCAGATGCTTCTGACTCCAGAGGAGGAGGTGGCGGGCGAGTTGTGACATGCGATGGGAGCGTAAACCGCCTTGCCAGTTGATATACGCAACGGTCGCAGTGTTGTCCGTACGAACCATAACGTCCCTGCCCCGAAGGCGCCCTCTGAGGCGGTGCAAGACAAGGCGTACTGCCAGCAACTCGAGGCAATTGATATGCCAACGCAGTAGGGGACCCGTCCAAACCCCTGATACTGTGTGCCCGTTGTACGTGGCACCCCAGCCGGTGGCCAAGGCATCCGTGTATACCACAGCATGCCTGGATACCTGCTCCAGGGGCACTCCTGCCCAAAGGAACGAAGGATCTGACCACGGGCTGAAGGTTTTGCGGCAGGCCGGTGTAATCTGAACCCGGAGAGTACCGGGTTTCCACGCCCACCTCGGGATTCGGCCATGGAGCCAGTGCTGAAGCGGTCTCATATGGAGCAGACCCAGCAGAACTATGGCCGCAACTGCAGCCATATGCCCCAGGAGCCTCTGAAAGAGTTTCAGTGGAACCGCTGTCCTGCCTGATAAAGTCTTGAGGCAGTTCAACACCGACTGGGCACGTTCCTGGGTGAGGCGTGCTGTCTGGTTGACTGAATCCAACTCCATGCCGAGAAAAGAGATCCCCTGCGTTGGCACGAGTTTGCTCTTTTCCCAATTGACCCGAAGGCTGAGGTGCCTGAGCACCAGGTCCCTGTGTGTGCACAACTGCTCTCGAGACTGCGCGAGTATGAGCCAGTTGTCGAGGTAGTTGAGGATGCACACGCCCCGTTCTCTCAGGGGAACAAGGGCCGCCTCTGCAACCTTGGTGAAGACGTGAGGCGAAAGGGACAGCCCGAAGTGCAGGACCTTGTACTGATATGCCCGACCCTCGAACGCGAATCGCAGGAAAGGCCTGTTTCATGGGAGAATCGAGACATGAAAGTACGCGTCCTTCAGGTCGATCGCTGCAAACCAATCTAGGGGACGGACGCACCCGGATGCAAGACAGGGGTATCAACGGCCTTGACTGAAGTGAACCGGATGCCCCTGAACTTGGGGGGACGCCGGGCAAACTGAATCTCGTAGCCGAGTCTGATGGTCCACAGGAGCCACCGAGACGGACTGGGGAGCGCTAGCCAGGCTCCGAGAGACCGTACCAGCGGGACCAACGGGGCCACCGACGTACCCGCGGTGGGGCAGCGAGGTGGAACACAGGGACTGGCCCCGGGGCCTGTGACGGCCTGGCCTGTGACAGCGGGGGGCGGGGTCTGGGTGTGTAGTGTAACCTGATTCCTCCTCGTGTGGGAGGAGATACAGGAACCCGGCTTGAGGCTTGTGACAGCCCGGCGTGTGACGACTTGAAGCGGGGACTGGAGTGCTACCGCCCTTACCTGGTTCCACGAATGGGCAGGAGAGGTGCTCTTGGGCAACCACCCGCTGCCTGCTGGCGAGAGAGGAGGAGGGAAGTGATCCCGTGATGCACGGTTCACCGCTCTCCTCCTCTTGAGACCCAGAGATTGAGGAAACTGCTCTTTTACTGACGTTTTGGGTACAGCTGGCTGCTGGGCCAGCGGCGGAACAAAAACAAAATGAAACAAAATATTCTCCACCTGGCCCTCCTCCGGGGGAGGGAGTGGTGCGGTCACCATCTCCCGATGAGCAGTCTCCTCCATCTCTGGGTCACCCGTCTCAGGGCCTCTTGCACTTGCGCTTGCCGTCAGGTTTGGTGGGGGCCTGGACAGGCTGGGCGTCCTACCTGCGACCGGCTCCACGACGCTGCCTGGTGGAAGTCTGCTGCGGCTGCGCTGGAGCAGGGGGGTGCCCACAGCGATGAGCAGGCTGAGGATCTGCAGCCGGAGTGAAAGCAGCAGGTTTTCTCCTGCGCATGATGTGTTTGATCGCCTCAGTCTGCTTCTAGGCTGCCGAGAACTGCTGGGCAAAGCTCTCGACAGCGTCGCCGAAAAGGCTGGTCTGCGACAAGGGAGCATTCAGGAACTGTACCTTCTCCTGCTTCTTCATGTCAGCGAGACACAGCCAGAGATGGCACTCCTGGACCACTAGCGTGGACATCGCACGACCCAGAGACTGTGCGGTCACCTTCGTCGCTCGAAGCGCGAGGTCCGTCGCAGCACGCAGCTCATGTAGAACCGCCAGGTCGTGACCACCCTCGTGCAAGTCTTTCAGGGCTTTGGCCTGGTGGACCTGCAGTAACACCATGGCTTGGAGGGCAGAAGCCACCTCCCCACAGGTTCTATAAGCACTGCCAGTTAGACCTGACGAATAATTACAGGCCCGTGAGGGGAGACACGGGTCACCCTGCAGGGTGGTAGCGGCTGTTGGACACAGTTGCATGGCCACAGACCACTACACCGAGGGGATGCCCGCATACCCTATACACCATCGAGGGTGGTGAGAGCGGAGGAGCCACAAGATTTGTTTCGGGCAGTGAAAGGTGCCTTCCACGAACTTGTAAGCTCCTCATGCACTTCCGGAAAGAATGGCACCAGAGGGGGGCGCTGAGAACTAGCCCGACCCCCACCGAGAAACCACTAGTCCAGCCTCGAAGGATCAGGATGCGGTGGAGGATTCCACACGAGCCCGACATTCTCGGCAGCCTGGGAAAGCATAGCCGTCATCTCTGGGTCTGGCTCGGACAATGCTACCACACCTGAAGGGGGCAACGCAGCCGGGTCATCATCCCCAGAGAGAGAGGGCCCGCCCTCTGATGCAGTGATCGACATCTGGTCGTCAGAGGGGGCACCGAAGGAAACGCGTGGTGCACCCCATCCAGCAGAGGGCTCAGCGTACTCCTTCGGCAGCTCCACCGGCTGTGGAGTGCTTGAGGGGTGAGGAGCTCCGCTTGGGGAAGCCCTCACCGTAATCCTCAAATCACCTCTGACTCCACCGGATCCAGCGGCGCTTACGCCGGATCGCGGCAGAGGCAGAGGGACTCCGCCATGTTTGACATAGCGGAGTCTATTACGCAACTCCAAGATGATCATGTCCCCGCAAGAAGAACATGAACCATCCACGAAAGCCTCCTCAGCGTGCTGAATGCCCAGACACGTGAGGCAGCGATTGTGACCGTCCTAAGGCGACAGGAAACGACCACACCCAGAAACGTACGGGTGATAAGATATTTTTAAAAAGACGCGATCACCCGTGTTACTCTTTTAGAGAAATTGCTCTTTCAGAGAAATGCTCTTTTAGTGCTGAAGCACGCAGGGGAGCTGGCCACCGCACACTCCTAGTGTGGCTGTCAGCAGGAAGATGATCTTTCTCTCCCGGACACCGTGACCACCACTGCAACGCCGTAACGCCCGCACTCGCTCACAGAATACTCTCTTGGAAAGGGAGAGCAGTAGCTTCAACCACTACCGCTCGGCTCCGAAGCGAAAGGATTAATTAATGCAGTGCACCAGCTGCCTCTTATGCTCACGCTGTGATCAGCGGCAGCTGGATGCAATAATTGCATGCCAATGTCCATTGGCTCATTTAGTTACACTCGAAGTGGATTGGTCTCTCTGGCGAGATCCCAATTTCGTCGGTCATCCGACGTGACTCGGAGTGACCGACTGAAAGGGGAAGCACAGTTCTGTGATCAGTAGTAAATCTCCATCCGAAAGCCAGAGAAACTCCAAATACGCCCCGCAGAAGAAACCCAGGAAATACCGATCGCTGCAGCTGAATAAACAGAAGATTTAACTGCTTTCATTGATTCAACGTGACCAATAAACACAGGACTACGACAAAATATGATTTATCTGAGTTCTTATTATAATTATTATTATAATTTTCAGTATAATAAAGTATATAATAATGCAATGCTAATCGACATAGCCTTTATCACTGCTTAGAATACTATGAAATATGTTGCGTGCCTTATTCTATGTAAGAAGCCACATCATCTCACAGAAGAACTTATTTCAAACGCTCGACTGACGTTATGAAGTGAGTTTGGAGTAAAAGCATGTTATTAAATATGGTATTTTCACATGCTTTCAGATGGAGCAGCATTTGTTGTTACACAGAGCCGTAGTTCACTGAGAAGCTACGCAAACAGCTGTCATTATCGCAGAACGATTTCTTCAATTTCATAATCGCACGATTAAATCAGTCTGCGATTATGAACGCGATATTGTGTAGCTTGTCAGTGAACTACGGCTTTGTGTATTAAATGCTGCTCCATCTGAATGCACGTGATGGAAATTTACTACTGATTACAGAACCGGCTTTACTGACGAGATGTGCATGACAATCGCATTTGATTAATTGAGCAGCCCTATAGGCTACATAAGCAAAATCTGACTCTAAATCTCTTTTCTTTATTCAGAGTTGATCTAGACGAGAAACTATCCAAACTTCTGTTCATCCTAAAGCAGTCAAAACTGTATCTCTATATTCATTCAGTGATTCGCGACCCACCATTTCAGGTCAGGACTCAAGAGCACAAATCACGAATCATTTAATTTGTGAAATGATTCTCAAACCTGCTCTGAAGTTCCAATCTAAATCAAATGATTTAGCGATTTGTGATCCGATTGAAGTGCTTTGAAACAGTAAACCATTTTGCGACACAATGATTTAACTGATTCAGAGTTTCGAAAAGCTCTGTTTTACCCATCACTACATGCTTTTTAAAATCATTACAAGTGATGTAGAAATTCGAAAATGAATGGTTCTTTTGATCTGTTTTTTTTGCTAGTGAATCGCTTGAACTGAATGATCGAAGTCATGAGTTAATGACTAATCTAAATGACTCACTCAATTGAATCGGTTTGTCTGTTCCTCTTTTCGCATCTACACAGTCATGTTTACATGACACTATCAGTACTGCTACTGGCTTAGCTCGCTAGTTTTATGACATTAACTAAAATAAGCAAAAAAAAAAAAAAAAAAAGAAGATGTTTACAAATAAAATATCCATATTGCCATTTCAAAAATAACATCCTACACAAATCTACGAACGTATTCAGGTGAGGTAACCGGTTTACTGCTTACTAGTGAAACACATGACGAGCTGCTCTTCAAAATACGTGTTAGATTGTAGAGCTGTTTGTGTTAGTCTGTATGGATGTTATGGAAGCAGACTGGACACAGAGGATAATAGTTATAACACAATGTTTATTGATTCAGCAGATGGTAAGCAGTGGATGGAGGTGAGTAGCTTCTTTGATACTTGATGTAATGGTGAAAGGATATATTGAGTAAAGTCTGTGTCTTGCCAGGAACTCGTGGATGACTTGGGGGAGCACACACCCCAGGATGATATGGAGGAGAGGCGTGATGGATTAGGACGAGGAGCAGATGATGGAGATCCCGGGAGCTGACGCTGGAGAGGCACTGGAGGTAGGTAAAACGAGAGGTGAGTATCAGGTAAGTAACAGCGAAGAGTATAGAGAGTCCACTTCGTAAGAACGAGATCGGACAACTGGTTGGAGTGGGGTGTATGCTTAAGTAGTGCTGTGATGATTGAGTGCCAATGAGGTGCAGGTGACTTGAATTAATACTCAGGTGACTGTGATCGTAGTGATGGACTGGCGGTGGAGCCTGGCCGATCTGTGACATTATCCCCCTCTCCACGGCCCGCTCCAGAGGGCCGAGGGGCCCGACGGCGTGGTGGTCTACCTCTGGCTCTGGGTGCTGGATGATCTGGGAAGTTGGAATGGAATTCCTCAATGAGAGCCGGATCAAGTATGTCGTTCTTGGGAACCCATGACTTCTCCTCTGGGCCGTAACCCTCCCAATCTACGAGGTATTCCAGTTGACCACCACGACATCGGGAGTCCAAGATCGGCCAAACCTCGTAGATGGCACCATCCTCCAGAATCAGCAGGAGAGGGGGTTCTTTACTCGGACCAGGCTCTGTGGAGGGAGAGACAGGAGAGTGGTAAGGTTTTAGTAGGGACACATGGAAAGTGGGGTGAATCCGGTATTGTGGAGGTAGATTTAACTGAAAATTGACCGGATTAATCTGTCTCTGAATGGTGAAGGGGTCAACGAATCTGGGAGCGAGCTTCTTACAGGGCAGGCGCAATCGGATGTCTCTCGTGGACAGCCAGACCTTCTGCCCCGGTTGGTAAGGGGGCGCGTCGGACCTTCGAAGGTCTGCTGTCATCTTGCGCCTGCGGATACCTCGTTGAAGATGTTGGTGTGCTTCTTCCCAGACCCTCTCGCTCTCTCGGAAACAGTAATCCACCGCAGGAACATCCGAAGGTTCTCTGGTCCAGGGAAACATGGGTGGCTGGAAACCGAGCACGCACTGGAAGGGAGTGAGTCCAGTGGATGATTGACGAAGGGAGTTTTGAGCGTACTCAGCCCAGCCAAGGAACTGGTTCCAAGAGTCCTGGTGGCCGTGGCAGAAGGTTCGCAGGAAGCGCCCGATCTCTTGGATCTTCCTCTCTGTCTGCCCATTAGTCTGAGGGTGGTAACCTGACGACAGACTTACGGTCACACCTAGGAGTTTGAAGAAGTTCTTCCATACACGTGAGATAAACTGAGGACCATAGGAGGAGACTGAGGAGACAATATCTTCTGGAATGCCGAAATACCTGAAGACATCATTAAACATAAGTTCGGCTGTCTCCATAGCCGTTGGCAGATTCTTGAGGGGGATCAATCGGCAGGACTTGGAGAATCGATCTACAATAACCAAAATACAGGTGTTCCCATTGGAGGCAGACAAGTCTGTGACAAAATCTACCCCTAGGTGTGACCATGGCCGGTTTGGAACGGGCAGCGGGAGGAGTTTGCCTGCTGGGAGATGACAAGGGCTTTTGGATGTGGCACACTCCTCGCAACCCTGAATGAACCTTCTCACATCCCTAGCCATGTTAGGCCACCAGTAGCGATCTTTCAGCAGCGAGAGGGTAGCGTTGGCCCCGGGGTGGCCAGTGCCCAGTGACGAGTGCACAGAGTGAATGAGAGGTGTGCGTTGGGTCCGTGTAACGTATTGTGACTCTGGTGGACAGCCCAGCGGGGTGGCCCTGGAGACATTGGCGGAAGGAGCAGATTCGGGATTCCACTGAATGGGACAGACGAACATTCTTTCCGGGATGATGGGTACTTGTAGGTCTTCTTCTACCTGGGGAGTGTGCAGGCACGACAGGGCATCCGCCTTGATGTTCTTGGGTCCTGGGCGGTAAGAAATATTGAAGTTGAATCTCGTGAAGAATAATGCCCAGCGCGCCTGGCGTAGATTGAGCCTTTTAGCTTCCCGAAGGTACTGGAGGTTTTTATGATCAGTGAGGACTGTAAAAGGGTGTTGAGTTCCCTCCAGCCAATGCCTCCATTCCTCCAGGGCCAGCTTGATGGTGAGGAGTTCCCTGTTGCCGATATCGTAGTTGCGCTCCGCCGGGCTGAGTTTCCGGGAAAAGAAGGCACATGGATGGAGTTTCTTGGGGTTCCCCTGCTGCTGTGATAGGATGGCTCCGACCCCCGTAGTTGAAGCATCAACCTCGACAAGGAACGGTCTTTTGGGATCAGGATGGACGAGAATAGGAGCTCGGGTGAAGGCTTCTTTCAAACTTTCAAAGGCCTCATTGGCTTCTGGGGACCAGGACAGAGACTTGGGCTTGTTACGTAGGAGGTTGCTAAGTGGACTGGTGAAGGTACTGTAGTTCTGGATGAATCGGCGGTAGAAGTTGGAGAATCCCAGGAATCGTTGGAGTTCTTTGATGGTAGATGGTATTGGCCAGGTACGGATAGCTTCCACCTTCCCCTTGTCCATCCGGATGCCAATTCTGTCAATATGATATCCGAGAAACTGTACAGAAGGTTGGTGGAAGGAACATTTCTCTGCCTTGAGAAAGAGCTGATACTGTCATAAGCGTTGGAGGACCTCCGCAACGTGGTGGCGATGTTCGGCCAGGCTCCAAGAGTAGATAAGGATATCATCAGTATATACAAGGACGAAGCGGTGGAGATACTCTCGGAGCACCTCGTGCATGAAATCCTGAAATACGGAGGGGGCATTGACCAGGCCATACAGCATTACCAAGTATTCATAATGGCCGGTAGGGGTCACGAAAGCTGTTTTCCACTCGTCCCCCTCACGTATCCGGATGAGGTTATACGCGCTGTGGAGGTCTAGCTTGGTGAACACGGTGGCACCACGGAGATGTTCCAGGGCTGCTGGGACAAGAGGAAGGGGATAACGGAATTTGACAGTGATGTTGTTCAAGGCCCGGTAGTCAATACAAGGCCGCAAGCCTCCGTCCTTCTTGGCCATGAAAAAGAAACTCGAAGCAGCAGGGGACGTAGAAGGGCTGATGTAGCCTTGTTTAAGAGCCTCTTCTATGTACTCCTCCATGGCCTTCTGTTCTGGAAGTGATAGAGGACAGATCTTCCTCTTGGGCACTGGCTCACCTGAATTAATACTCAGGTGACTGTGATCGTAGTGATGGACTGGCGGTGGAGCCTGGCCGATCTGTGACAATGGAGTGATAGTCAATGTAAAAAGAGCAAATGGGAGAAGCAGATGAACACAAAACAGCAGAACAACATATAGATAAAGAAGGGTAAACTTTATCGTTCAACTGAACTGTGCTTGTATGTTTTAAACACTTCAGCTCCTTATATGTTCACTTCTCAGCTAATATCAATGATATTACCTATTTCAGATGCAGCCGAAATTACAACAACAGTTTTTACACACACATATATTGAATTGTTTGATCAAAATGATTGCTAGGGACAATTTAGTCGCTGGATATTGTTAGGGACATGTCATAGTGACTCTGCTAAATTCTGCACCCTTGGTACACACATATATGTATACTTAAATTATTATTTATAAAATATTTAAAAAAAATTAATAAAAATACATATGAAATTATACTAATTATAATAATGAATTAATTTCATTAATAATTTCACCTGAATTATTATTATTATTATTATTATTAAATCTGTGGAAGCTTGTTTCCATCATGGAATTAAAAAAATAAGTTAATTGTAACTTTTTACCTCACGATTCTGACTTTTTACTTCAGAATTGCGAATTGTACAGTTTTTTTTCTCACAATTGTGATTTTATATCTCAAACTGGACTGTTCGGAAAAAAAGGTAATTGGTACTTTTTATCACACAATTCTAATTTTCTTTTATTTGCAATTCTGCAACTCATAATTGTGAATAGAAAAAGAAAAAAAAAATTAAATCTTTCTGAAAAAGCCATGGAAATTCTTTGATCTATATGGGAACCCTAAATAGCATGTGAAACACATTTCAAACACGAGTGCACTACATTACACTGGAACTATAGTACATACTGCAGAAATAGTGCATATTCTGAACACAGCCAATGTCTTCTCTCCTAAAATGTTGCGGACTGTGACAAACCTCACCTGTCCTCCGCTGCTCTGAGACCCAGGACATCCATTCTAATTATATATAATCAATCTATTACTTTCTAATGGACTGTGGCGAGGAAAAGCCATTACCGCGGTGGCCTCACACACATACGTTATTGGTGACAAATGTTTTATCTTTGCCATTAAGCCTGAAGACACAGGTTTTATCAGTTATGAAATACAGCCCTGCACTTTGTGTTGGCACTGTTTTGTGTGCTATTTCAGCGTCTGCACTTCCTAATGCAATGCGATATTTAGCTTCACTCCAGCGTCGTCCTCTACGTGACTCCGTTACGTATTAATTAATGTTATTGTAAGTGGTTTTGATAAATTTTGTGACCGAAATAACGCTGTGCTGATATTTTTTGCCATTTCATTAAATGTGCATTACTGAATTAATAAAGGGAGAAATCTAAGGAAACATAGCATTTAACATGCCTTAAAGCCTAGAGAGACATTCAGCAAATTCATTAGCATCTCATTATGTTTCAGATTTACGTCTGTGCCGCTTTAGAGAGAACAGACTGTTAAATAAGCCTTATGTCTCTGTAGGTCATGAAGAGGTAATTACTGCAAACTTTTTCATACGCATGAATTTTAATGGAAATGGCAGAGTTGAAATCTATTTCCGAGGGCAGAAAATAAAACAAATGACTAGTTTTCCAAAACAGAGGAGTGAAATAATGAATCAGTAGAATCTCTGCAATACATTGTGTTGAACAATTGGAGGGTCGATCCACAAATCTCACCATTGTGCACTTGTTTTCTTAAAGTAGTTCACCCGAAAATGAACATTTGCTTAAAATGTGCTCACCCTCAGGCCATCCAAGATCTAGATGAGTTTGTTTCTTCATCAGATTTGGAGAAATGTAGCACTGCATCACTTGCTCAGCAATGTATCCCCTGCAGCGAATAGGTGCCGTCAGAATGAGAGTCCAAACAGCTGATAAAAACATCACAATAATCCACAAACAATCCATACCACTCCAGTCCATCAGTTTTTAACTAAAATATGAGTCCATAATCCATAATAACGCTTCCTCCAGTAAAAAGTAGTCTAGTCTGAATCAGGAGAGAAATCTGCACAGATCAAGCACTGTTTACAAGCCAAAACAGCTCTAAACAAATATGTGTCTGGAATTTGATGTGAGAGACAACAGGAGATTGACTATTTCCCTGAAGGAAGCGTTATTATGGATTATGGACAGGAAGCAGCGGTTTGCAGTTAAAAAGGTCTTAAAGATGAATTTGTTTCTCATAAACATTTACATTTACATTTATGCATTTAGCAGACGCTTTTATCCAAAGCGACTTACATTGCGTTCAAGTTACAGTTTTTTACATTTTATCAGCTCTTGCTTTCCCTGGGAATCGAACCCATGATCTTGGCGTTGCTAGCGCCATGCTCTACTATTTGAGCTACAGGAAAGCTAAAACACATACCTTTTGGCTACTCAAGATGTTAACTGATGGACTGGAGTGGTGTGGATTGCTTGTGGATTACTGTGATGTTATTATCAGCTGTTTGGACTCTTATTCTGACGGCACCCATTCACTGCAGAAGATACATTGCTGAGCAAGTGATGCAGTGCTACATTTCTACTCATCTACATCTTGGATGGCCTGAGGGTGAGCACATTTCCAGCAAATGTTCTTTTTCGGGTGAACTACTCCTTTAACCTACTGCAAGGGGACTGCAGTAAGCGGCTGTATCCTCACTAATCATGGATGTGTAACAGTGAGATTTCTTTCTGTGTTTTTGTATCAGATCTTGGCATCAGACTGGGCTCAAGCAGAGGCTAGTTTTCACCTCTGTGAGGTTCTCTTTAAGGTTCATAAGGTATGAACACAGATGAATGGCTTTTATCAGTAGATGCTGAGTGCTCTGTATTTGTTTTGCTTGTCATTTAAAGTCAACATGAAATCAAAACGTATATTCCTAAATCATATTCCTGCTCTTATTGTACATGATTCATCAGTGCACATTATTATAAAGAAATAAAATATTTGTTTTCATATTTTGTTGTTAAAAATAAATACATATTAAAATGTATTTATTTATTTATTTTAATGAAAAAGTATATAACAAATATACATATATTAGACTATTTGATAATGTTCTCAGCTTTTTTTTTTTTTTTTTTTGATGACCAAGGATTTGTATTTACTCTGCCCCAACACAAAACAGCAATTTAAAAAATATATATATGTATATTTTTTATGTCAAAAATTCACAACCATTCAGACATTTGGACTTTAATTTCTTTTTGAAGACTTTAATTGAGCAAGGATGCATTAATTTGATCAAAAGTGACAGAAAAGACATTTATAATGTTACAAAAGTTGATTTCTATTTCAAATAAATGCTGTTTTAACTTTCTATTCATCAAAGAATCCTGAAAAATAAAATGTATCACAGTTTACACAAAATATTCAGCAGAACAATTGTTTTCAGCATAATAATTGTCTGATAATTATCAGAAATGTTTCTTGAGCAGCAAATCAGCATATTAGAATGATTTGTGAAGGATCATGTGACACTGAAGACTGGAGTAATGATGCTGAAAATTCAGCTTTGATCACAAAAATTACATTTTACAATACATTCACATAGAAAACTGTTATTTTAAATTGTAATGATATTTCACAATATTATAGTTTTTACTGTATTTTTTGATCAAATAAATGCAGCCTTGGTGAGCAGAAGAGTCATTCAAAAACATTACAAAAAATCTTACTGACCTCAAACCTTTGAACAATAGTGTATATATTTCTTTTTATAGAAACCAAACAAGCTTAGAACAATCACTATGTCTCTTTTGCTGCTGTCTAGCTGTGGATAGCTGAAGACTGCTGGATACAGACCAAGTTTTATATGGGGCTCCAGCAGGACGGTGAGCTGCGGGACAGTGAACCCTTCTGCTTCAGTGTGCTGGTGGGTCACGGCCAGAGCTTCTGCTACAGCGTGGAGCTGGGCTCAGAACTGGTGCTGTGGGAGAAAGCCTTTCAGAGAGCCGTCTTCATGGAGGTGCAGAGAGTCCGGGTGAGCGCAAACCTACAAAACATGACGGAAACTGGGAACAGATCATTGGTCATGCATTTTGAAGGGGTTTTATTGCTTTGTTCTTATTACTGTATGTATACAGAGTATTTGATAATATTCTCAGCTTAACAATTTTGTTGTTGCTCTGCCAGTATTTTTTTGTGTCAAAATATTTCCAAATGGCATTTTCGAGTCCTTGAAGGGCACATCGTGAATGAGATGGTCTGTGATGGATTTCAGTGTGTGCAATGCTCACTACACTTTTTTTTTTTTAGAATTTTGTCATCTTATATTTTGGACTTTTTTCCTCAGAACTGATAATTTATGTTTTAGACCAGGGGTGTCAAACTCAGTTCCTGGAGGGCCGGAGCCCTGCAGAGTTTAGATGTAACCCTAATTAAACACACCTGATCCAACTAATCAAGTCCTTCAGGCTTATTTGAAAACTACATGCTTTGTGTGTTGGAGCAGGGTTGGAACAAAACTCTGCAGGGCTGCGGCCCTCCAGGAACTGAGTTTGACACCCCTGTTTTAGACTAAATAAATATGCAATATTTATATCTTTTTTTTTTTTTTTTGTCAGTTTATATTTTATAAGTTTATATCTTATAATTTAGACTTTTTTCCTCAGAACTGCAAGTTTATATCTAACAATTTGGACTTTTTTTCTTAGAATTGCAAGCTTATATATTAGATATTGGACTTTTTTCTCAGAATTGTGATTTTCTATCTCACATTTTTGGGCTTTTTTTCTCAGAATTTCGAGTTTGTCTCTTACATTTTTGGGCTTTTTTTTTCTCAGAATTGTGTGTTTAAAACTCACAATTTGGACTTTTTTTCTTAGAATTGCAAGCTTATTAGATATTGGACTTTTTTTCTCAGAATTGCGTTTATATCTTGCATTTTGGACTTTTTTTCTCAGAATTGCGAGTTTATATCTCACTATTTGGACTTTTTCTCAGAATTACAAGTTTATATCTTACATTTTAGACTTTTTAGATAAGGAGCGAGGAGACGAGGAGTACTTCAAAAACAGTCTTTAATAATCCAAACACGTAATAGACACAGGAACACCTGGAAAGACGTACAAATGACGTTTAAGGACCGACAAACATGAACTGAATGGACTGGGGCTTAAAAGGACAAGACAATCAGGGGAGGAAGACGAGACACACCTGGAAACAAATTAACAGTTAACACGAGGGAGAAACACACACAAACAGGTCCATAGTCCTGACAATTTCCTTTTTAATTATTTTTTTTCCTTGGCAGAAAAAAAGCTTCCACAGAAATCAATCCAAATGCCATTTAAGGAGGTTTTATTGCATTATTCTTATTACTATAATACAATAGTGAAAACAATCCTGTTTAGGCACAGTATCAAATAGCAGCATTTGTTGTATTTAATAGAATTATCATCTGTTTTTTAGTAATGCATTACAGTAATAATATTAAAGCAATGCTGTGCACTTTTTGCATTACGGTAACAAGAAGAGGCCTTTAATTTAAAATATATATCCTGTCCATCAGGCTTTAAAAAGAGATGAAACACACAGAAAGCAGTATATGACAAGTGAAGCATTGATTTCTGCATCTGTCAGCACTGTGGTGCGATGCATGCGAGAGCAGGAGCTCTGTGTCTGATTCGTGCATTTCAAATGTTATTACTGCTTTAATTAAATTCCTCTGAAGAGTCTTTTCTGTGAGACCTCTCCTCGCTGAGCCGTTAAATTACCTCGACCGCACAAAGGTCTAGCGCATCTCCGGTGTCCCCGTGAACTCCTGCAGGGCGTCTATTATGAAGTATATGCTAACATAAGTTCACGGGATGAAGGGGATTTAAGTCTGAGCGGCTCCAGAGACTTGCGTTACTCACATTTAAGTCGTCTTAAATACCACCCGGGGTCAAACGGAGAGCGTCACATTGCTCGATTCGCCAATATCCCGACGTGCAAGTGTGCATTACTGCGGCATATTTATTTATGGCTCTTGAGCATTATGTAGGTTTAGCACTCTGCCGGCGGCTCTTCTGCGTTGATTCACTCATACTTTGCTTAGAGGAGCAGATTAACGGCTCTCTGGATAAACTGCATATCATATTCCATGCAAGAAATCAAAATCCTCATCTAACACAGCGCTAGCGTTTTATTTGAGGCTAATTGAGGGAGTAAAGGCCACAAAAAGGCCTAATAGACCATCGTGACATGCTGCCAAGTCATGACAGCGAAATTTACTCCATGTGTCCGTTTGGTCTTTATTCCAAGGGTGATTTCCAAATGGCATTTTTGTGTCCTTGAAGAACATGTCGTGAATGAATCGGTGATGGATTTCATTGTGTGAAATGTTCACTTTTATAGGCTAGTGAGTAGATGAACATGACGCCCGCTTTCAAATGAAATTCACCTCAGAATTACAGCTCCTGATGGGATGTGATGAATTTGACCTTTGGAGGATGGTTGCACAATATTGGAAAAACTGGCATTGTGATATTTTTCTGCATTATACAGTATATTGAACTAATCATTCTAGAATGATTGTGGTTTTGATGGAGAGTGCAGCTGCACAGAAATTAAAAATAGTTTTAAAAAAAGCAGAAAAAAATTACTTTTTACTTTTTGAGTCTGAACCATCATTTAAGGGCTGAACGATTTGTAAAAAAAAAAAACACAAAAAATAACCTTGAAAAGGTAAACCAAAAAAAACTTGTTATTACTGTTTTTGACCAATTCATTATGACAATATAATTAGTATATAAAATAGTAATAATACTTATGATTTGTATTGTGATTTTAAATAAAACATTTAAAAGATAAGAGATATATTTATAATAAAAATAATTTTAAATTTACATTTTAATTTTGAAGTTTTTGTTTTTGATATACATTTTCTTAAACGTTTATATTTTATTTTATTTTTATTTCAGTGTATATATATTTTATTTCATTTTATTTTATTTTATTTAAACTTTTTTTTTTTTTTTTAATTGTTTTAGTTGACTTATAACCCTGAATTGAGCTTTTATTTTGTTAGTATGCTTGCAAATATGTGCTGCGGGTTTCAGAATGAAGTGTTATATCATTTATATCATATATTTATCTAATTAAATCACAGCCTTCGTGATGTGAAAATCACAGTAAGCCATATTGCGATATCGATTTATTTAGATATACTGTGCAACCCTACTTTTTAGTTATTTTGGGAGCACTGATTCTTCTAAGAAAATCTGCTGGAAACTTGTAAAAGATTGATATCAAATGCCTTAACTAGCCACTTTCACACACTGAACCTGTTATATTTATAAAAAAATATATTAAAAAAAAACCATGCACACACAAGAAAGAGGATTTAACCATGCACACACCATTTCTGTGTTATGTGTGCATTGCTGCCATTAAAGCTCTCTGATGTCACGTGCCAAAATGTCTTGACTCTCAGCATTTATGTTTAAGTTTGTGCATTTAGTAGATTCTTTTATCCACTGAACACTTTCAGTTCAAGCAACTACATGTCCTCTGTAGGCCTTCATTTATTTATTTCCCCCACATAACTATAGCTAACACGTTTTCTTGTGGAGCGATTGCGTCAGTGCATCCCCCCCCCTTTCCAAAAGCAGAGGGTCAGAAAGCAGCCCTGAGCCCACGAGCTGTATTACTGCCTACCCTTAACCAGACATTTATAAATAATACAAAGGAACGAAGCTGTCAGAGGCCATTTAAATCACTCCAGTGCTCTGACACAGAAAGGGCAACATGCAAAGCTCCAGATTCAGTCTGATTATCTGCCACCGTCCGTCCAGAGCGCTCCCCGCACGCCTCAGACACCTGAGCTCCCGTGCTGCGGGACACTTTTATAGGAGCGTGAAGGATTGTGTAATGGTTTTATGTGAGGAAGTCAACGGGAGTTCAGGATCACGGCTTCTCTGGGTTCAGTGCGCTGAGATCTGGTTTAGATGAGCGGACAGTCGCTCCTGAGGCCAGATCTGAACCAAACCAGTCCACTGAGAACAGCAAAACTAGTGGGGAGGATAGATAGATAGATAGATAGATAGATAGATAGATAGATAGATAGATAGATAGATAGATAGATAGATAGATAGATAGATAGATAGATGTACATTGTATGTGTCATGAAACAACTGTTATATTTTATATATCTTTATTTTATTTTATATATTTTTATGTATTTATTTATCAATAAATTTTCTAGATTTATATTTTTATATATTTATACATAATTCATTACATTATGTATGTGTGTATATATATATATATATATATATATATATATATATATGTGTGTGTGTGTGTGTGTGTGTGTGTGTGTGTTTATATATATATATATATATATATGTGTGTGTGTGTGTGTGTGTGTGTGTGTGTGTGTGTGTATGTGCATTTTTTAAATATATTTTATATATTTAGACTTTTTAGATATTAATATATAATTTATTATGTATATTTATACATTGTATAGATGGATGGATGGATATTTGTGTATTTTTATATATCTATATTTTATTTATATATATATATATATATATATATTTTATACATTTATACGTAATGTATTATATTTTATACAGAATTAAATATTTCTTTAATTATTCATGTGTGTGTGTGTGTATATATATATATATATATATATATATATATAAAAATGTATGTGTGTGCGCGTGTTTATTTATATATATGTGTGTAATTACTTTTACATTTTATAGATAGATTATATTCGTGCATTTTATATATTTATATATATTTATACATACTGCATTTTTTTGCATAGCTAAATATTTTTATTTATATTAGATATATTTTTATTAAATATACATATGCACACATAAATATATTAACATAATTTATCATTTATATTTATACATTTTATATATACACACACATACATACATACAGTACACACAAACATATATATATATTTATGATGTAAAGCTTTGTATATTGCCTGAAGTAAATATGAAAGAAATGCACTACTTAATGTTGTGTTTGTTCAGATATTTGTCCCTAGTGCTGCTTCTCTGAACAAACACCACTAATTAAGATGAAAGTGACTTTCAGTAATTCACTAACGATAGTTGCAGACTCAGTGATTTGTGCTCCGTGTCACTCCGCTGAAGATGTTATTGTCCTTCTTCAGTTAGTCTTGATTGTCCAGCTCTCGTGATTGACAGCTCGGAGAGATGCAGGAGTGTGTTACAGAGCAGCGTTACGCTTCAGACGCACTCCAGAAAGACATGAGTTCATTCTGCGTTTGTTAGCATCATCAGCATCACCATGAATGCTGGACCACATCGAGAATGAACACATATCTCTGTCCTTAGGGATGCAACTAAAGGTGACAGAGAATTTCAATTAGTGCTTGATTAGTGGTTTGTTCTCCAGACAGCTCGATTTGTTTTATTGTCTTGGGACAGAACCATCCTTTAGACAAGTATACAAACAAACAATTGGCCAGTGCATCACAACACAATTCTGTTGTACAATACATACTTAACATGCATTATATGGTAGAAAAACACCAGATGTGTGTATTTCACTGTTGCACAGATGCAGTTGGCCAGTGCACAGCAAACAAGATTCTCTTCATGACAGTAGTTGTAGAGAGAAAACTGTAGATAGAAGCAATTTACTTGCATTGCATGTTAATTACAGTTTGCATTTCATGCATTTTTACATTCATCTGAAATGCATGTGCAGTGCATCGATTACAAGCATGTTTGCATTCACGTATACAGAATATGTACATTTTCATGAGATGCAGTAAAACAAAAAACAGCAGCCCATAAAAATGAAAGAGCATTTGTTTGTCCAGATGTTGTAGTGCATACATCTGTTGCAATTCATTAAGATCAGCAAACACAACACGGGCTTAACATGCTTGTATTTACAGTTCAGTGTTGATTCAGTTCAATATCTGTAGTTCATGTTTAGTTCAGTGATAAGCAGCTCTACTGGAATACCTGTGCCGTTAAACCAGATGTGTTGGTATCAGGGTTATTATAGTTAACTAAAACTGAAATATGTACATATAACTTAAACATGAGGGGGTTCATATAACTTAAACATGAACCCCCCTCCGAAATTATTATTTTTTTATGTTTGTCCAATTTTTTTTTTGTAGATGCATCTGTTGCAATGAAATAAAAATGATGTCTGATGTGTGTGTGTGTGTGTATGTATGTATGCAAGGTTTTATTTATTTATTTATTTATTTATTTTTTATTATTTTTAATAGATAAAATTTTGGTAATTTTTTTTTTTTTTTTTTCATTTACATTTAATTTTTAAAATCATTTTGTCTGATGTATTTATGTATTTATATCGACTTGATATTCATATGGATGTAAGGTATGTATTTAGTTTAGGACTGTCAAAGTTAACGCGTTAATAAGTAGATGTAGTTGGAGTAGTTGGAGAATGGAGTAGTAGTTAGAGTAATAGTAGTTGGAGAAATGGAGATGCACAGTGTTGCCAACTTAGCGACATTGCAGACCCCTTTAGCGAATTTTTTTCCCTTCAAAAAAGCACCCAGAACCAGTAAAATATATCAATGAAAACAGTTTTATTGAGAATTTAGCGGCATCAAAATACAGTATGTGGGCACAGAGAGGGAAACAAATGTAATAATAAATAATAAATGTACATTCTGCATGTTCAGAAGAAGAGCTGCCCTGTCGTAATGGGAAACTGGTATTTCTTTTTTCATGTGTCTAATAGACATGAACAAGTTCTTTGAAAAACATTGATGACCTTTTAAACATGTCTAGTCCTCATGCTCTATGTTGACTATGGTTTCAATAATAATAAACATACATTTGCATAAAGCATCCATATTTGTCCATGCCCATGTTGATTAGAGTATTAAAAACTTGAAAAGTATTCAAGGTACATTAAGAACAAATAAAATGTGCGATTAAGTTGCGATTAATCGCGAGTTAACTCATGACAATCATGCGATTAATCACGATTATTTCAATCGATTGACAGCCCTAATTTATTTATTTATTTATTTATAAGCGTTTATGTTGTAGTAGATTGAATTTTTTATTTAATTATTTTTTTTGATTTATTTTATTATTTTTAAATTTTAAAAAATAAAAAAGAGAGAAATATGATTCCGTGTCCGTGTTTGCTCTCACAGACTGCAGAGCAGAAATGTGGCACATTTGCAGCATGCTGGGACTTTCTCTCTGCTCAGCTTGACAGGGAAATCCTCGACAAACCTCACTCTGTGTTTTTCCCATCCCTCAGGAGAAGCTCTCCAATTAGCGGCATGTATTTTGTACTTTACATGTGACAGGCGCCGCTTACACGAGCAGACAGTGAGAGCCACAAATCCGCTTCGCTAGCGTTTGCTTCCTCTGGCTGCTGGAGCTCATGCGTCTCTTATAATGCCACGACATGTCTGTGCTTACTGTGAAGAAGAGCAGGAGTGTGAGACCTTCATGATTCCAGAGGATGCTTGGACATCTGAACTGAGAAAAGACTTTAAAGTATCTTGAAGACATTTTGGAAAGTTTGAGTTCATGCAATTAGAGTCCCTAATTAATTAGAGTTATTGTAGTAAACTAAAACAACAACTAGTTACTACTGTAACTAAAATGAAAACCTTAGAAAAATAAAAATAAATGTTAACTGAAATAGAATATTTATTTATTTTTCAGCTAATGGCCAAAATTTCTCATTTTAATTTAGCTTTAACTTATCATACCAAAATAATAAAACTGATTAACTGATAAACACTATATATAAACTACTAAGAATGATAAACACACACAACAAAATTACTAAAACTTTACAATGAATTAACTGTTTAAATGTTAGTAAATTGTATTTTTGTTTTATTTTTATTTTACTTTTTATTTTTTTAATTTTATTATTCTTTTTTATTTTTTATGCTTTAAACTTGATACTCAAATCGTACTAAAATAACTAAAACTGAAATAAGATATTAATAAAACTATATAGACATAAATAAGAAACAAAACTACTAAAAATGATCAAAACAATAACTATAACGTCTTGGTTACATATGTAACCCTCATTCCCTGAAGGAGGGAACGGAGACGTCACATCGGATGACTGACGAAATTGGGATCTCGCCAGAGAGACCAATCCACTTCGAGTGTAACTAAACGAGCCAATGGACATTGGCATGCGATTATTGCATCTAGCTGCCGCTGATCTCAGCGTGAGCATAAGAGGCAGCTGGTGCACCACATCAATTCATGCTTTCACTGAGGAGCCGAGCCGGTGACCCGGCAGCTCAGCGGTGGTACAGCGACTGTGGCGACAGGACGTGACGTCTCCGTTCCCTCCTTCAGGGAACGAGGGTTACATACGTAACCGAGACGTTCCCCTTTCAGTTGGTCACTCCGAGTCACGTCAGATGACCGACGAAATTGGGATCCCTACCAAAGCGCCACAGGAGCTGCCCCTTCCAGCACCCTGTGTAGGCCTCCTGATCCTTCCTATAAGGCAGATGATAGGACCGGGCTCTGCACAGAGAAGGTCAACTACTGTTGTTCCTTGAGCAATTTATTTATGTTTCACTCATATAGTGAGGGAAATCCACCTGCGATCCGAGCGGAGAGGTTACTCATGAACTGAATGTGCGCTCTGCAATAATAACGTGATCGGTGCCTATGGTCCACGCTGATAACTGTTCTGGGGCAGTTTTTTAGTTTTCATCTCCATAAACGTGTATATATAGCAGTAGAGCTAATACAGTGTCTGAAAATCTGTTTATCATTCGGTTCCTCGTGCTTCCCCATCTTCATAGAGAACGCGCTTCATAGTTGCTCAGAGTGCTCTTGGAAAGAAGCTGGAAATGGCGCGGCCGCGATTTCCACGCATTTTTAGACGCTGAGAGCAGGAAAATGTATTTAGAGCACCTTATTGTATTAATTAAAATATCGATATTTGGTGCCAGATATCGATTATCGTATCGCATGGAGAAGGATCACGATATATCGCCATATCGATTTATTGTCCCACCCCTAGTCCGCGTACAGGACAGAGCAAAGCTAGGGCTGGGTCTGCCTCCTCCAGGGGCAGTGCTTGCAGGTTCACTACCCGGTCCCTGAAGGGCGTGGTAGGAACCTTGGGCACATAGCCGGGCCGGGGCCTCAGTGTTGCACTGGAGTCAGCCGGCCCAAACTCAAGGCATGACTCGTCAACCGAAAATGCCTGCAGGTCCCCCACCCTCTTGATTGAGGCCAACGCAGTCAGGAGTAGGGTTTTCATAGAGAGAAACTTCAACTCGACTGACTGCAACGGCTCAAAGGGGGCAGTTTGTAGGGCTCTTAGCACCAATGCCAAATCCCAAGAGGGAAGGGAGGGAGGCCTCGGAGGATTTAACCTCCTGGCCCCCCTAAGAAACCTGACGACCAGATCGTGCTTCCCCACCGACCTCCCCTCTATGGGGTCGTGGTGGGCAGAAATAGCAGCAACATACACCTTAAGGGTGGAGGGGGACAGCCTACGCTCCAACCCTTGTTGCAAAAAGGAAAGCACGGCTCTGATCGAACATCTCCGGGGGTCCTCATGGTAAGAGGAACCCATTCAACGAACAGGTTCCACTTCAGCGCATAGGCCCGTCTTGTGGACGGTGCTCGTGCTGAAGCGATAGTGAGCGCTACCTAGAACCTCACCTAGAACCTCCGCGTCCCATCCAGGGACCACACATGGAGTTTCCACAAGCTTGGACGCGGGTGCCAAAGGGTGCCCCGCCTCTGAAAAAGCAGATCCTTCCTCAGAGGAATCGGCCAGGGAGGGGCTGTCGCGAGGAGCATGAGTTCCCGGGAACCAGGTCCTGTTGGGCCAATATGGGGCCACTAACAGGACCTGCTCCTCGTCCTCCCCAATCTTGTACAGTGTCTGTGCTAGCAGACTCACTTTGGGAAACGCATACTTACGCAAGCCCTGGGGCCAGCTGTGTGCCAGTGCATCCGTGCCGAGCATTGCCTCGGACAGGGAGTAGAACCACTGGCAATGGGTGGTTTCTGGAGATGCAAACAGGTCTACCTGAGCAACTCCGAACCAACTCCAAATCAGCTGGACCGCCTGGGGATGGAGTCTCCACTCCCCAGGAAGTGCTGCTCAAGACAGCTCGTTGGCTGCCTGATTGAACACTCCTGGGATGTGGATGGCACGAAGGGACCTCAGATGCTTCTGACTCCAGAGGAGGAGGTGGCGGGCGAGTTGTGACATGCGATGGGAGCGCAAACCGCCTTGGCGGTTGATATACACAACGGTCGCAGTGTTGTCCGTAAGGACCAGATCGTCCCTGCCCCGAAGGCGCCCTCTGAGGCGGCGCAGGGCAAGGCGTACTGCCAGCAACTCGAGGCAATTGATATGCCAACGCAGAAGGGGGCCCGTCCAAACCCCTGGTACTGCGTGCCCGTTGTACGTGGCACCCCAGCCGGTGGCCGAGGCATCCGTGAATACCAAAACATGCCTGGATACCTGCTCCAGGGGCACTCCTGCCCAAAGGAACGAAGGATCTGACCACGGGCTGAAGGTCTTGCGGCAGGCCTGTGTAATCTGAACCCGGTGAGTACCGCGTTTCCACGCCCACCTCGGGATTCGGCCATGGAGCCAGTGCTGAAGCGGTCTCATATGGAGCAGACCGAGCTGAACTATGGCCGCAGCTCCAGCTATATGCCCCAGGAGCCTCTGAAAGAGTTTCAGTGGGACCGTTGTCCTGCCTGATAAAGTCTTGAGGCAGTTCAACACCAACTGAGCACGTTCCTGGGTGAGGCGTGCTGTCTAGTTGACCGAATTCAACTCCAATGCCGAGAAAAGAGATCCCCTGCGTTGGCACGAGTTTGCTGTTTTCCCAATTGACCCGAAGGCCCAACTGGCTGAGGTGCCTGAGCACCAGGTCCCTGTGTGCGCACAACTGCTCTCGAGACTGTGCAAGAACGAGCCAGTCGTCGAGGTAGTTGAGAATGAGTTCTCTCAGGAGAACAAGGGCCACCTCTGCGACTTTGGTGAAGACGTGAGGCGAAAGGGACAGCCCGAAGGGCAGGACCTTGTACTGATATGCCCGACCATCGAACGCGAACCGCAGGAATGGCCTGTGTCACGGGAGAATCGAACATGAAAGTATGCGTCCTTCAGGTCGATCGCTGCAAACCAATCTAGGGGATGGACGCACCCAAAAATGCGTTTCTGCGTCAACATCTTGAACGGCATCTTGTGAAGTGCACGGTTCAAAACTCGCAGATCTAAGATCGGTCGTAACCTAATGCTTTTCTTGGGCACAATGAAGTAAGGGCTGTAAAACCCCGACCTCATATCGGCTAGAGGGACCGGCTCTGTTGCGTCCTTCGCCAGCAGGACTGCAATTTCCGCGCGCAAGACAGGGGCATCGACAATCTTGACTGAAGTGAACCGGATGCCCCTGAACTTGGGGGGATGCTGGGTGAACAGAATCGCATGGCCGAGTCTGATGGTCCGAAGGAACCACCGAGACGGACTGGGGAGTGCTAGCCAGGCTCCGAGAGACCGTACCAGCGGGACCAACGGGGCCACCGACGTGCCCACGGTGGGGCAGCGAGGTGGAACACAGGGACCGGCCCCGGGGCCTGTGACACCCTGGCCTGTGACGGCAGGGGGCGGGGTCTGGGTGTGTAGTGTAACACTCACCTGATTTCTCCTCATGTGGGAGGAGACACAGGAACCCGGCTTGAGGCTTGTGACAGCTTGTAGTGGGGATTGGAGTGCTACAGCCCTTACCTGGTTCCACGAATGGGCAGGAGGGGTGCTCTTGGGCAACCACTCGCTGCCTGCTGGCGAGAGAGGAGGAGGGAAGTGATCCCGTGATGCACGGATCACCAATCTCCTCCTCTTGAGACCCAGAGATTGAGGAGACCGCTCTTTATTGATGTTTTGGGTACCGCTGGCTGCTGGGCCAGCGGCGGAACAAAATGAAACAACAGATACTCCACCTGCAGTCACCATCTCCCGACGAGCAGTCTCCTCCATCTCTGGGTCGACCGTCCCAGGGCCCCTTGTACTTGCGCTTGCCGCCAGGTTTGGCGGGGGCCTGGACGGGCTGGGCGTCCTGCCTGCGACCGGCTCCACGACGCTGCCTGGTGGAAGGCTGCTGCGGCTGCGCGGGAGCGGGGGCGGCCACGGCGACGAGCAGGCTGAGTGGCTGCAGCCGGAGTGGAAGCAGCAGGTTTCCTCTGGCGCATGATGTGTTTGCCTCAGTCTGCTTCTGGGCTGCCGAGAACTGCTGGGCAAAGTTCTCGACAGCATCGCCGAAAGGGCCGGTCTGCGACACGGGAGCATTCAGGAACTGTACCTTCTCTTGCTCCTTCATGTCAGCGAGACACAGCCAGAGATGGCGCTCCTGGAACACTAGCGTGGACATCGCACGACCCAGAGACTGTGCGGTCACCTTCGTCGCTCGAAGCGCGAGGTCCGTCGCAGCACACAGCTCATGTAGAACCGCCAGGTCGTGACCACCCTCGTGCAGGTCTTTCAGGGCTTTGGCCTGGTGGACCTGCAGTAACGCCATGGCGTGGAGGGCAGAAGCCACCTCCCCACAGGCTCTATAAGCACTGCCAGTTAGACCTGATGAATACTTACAGGCCCGTCAGGGGAGACACAAGTAACCCCGCAGGGTGGAAGCGGCTGTTGGACACAGTTGTATGGCCACAGACCGCTTCACCGAGGGGATGCCCGCATATCCCAAAGTGTCCACACCATCGAGGGTGGTGAGAGCGGAGGAACCACAAGATTTGTTTCGGGCAGTGAAAGGTGCCTTCCACGACCTTGTAAGCTCCTCATGCACTTCCGGAAAGAATAGCACCAGAGGGGGGCACTGAGAACCAGCGCAACCCCCACCGAGAAACCACTCGTCCAGCCTCGAAGGATCGGGACGCGGTGGAGGATTCCACACGAGCCGGACATTCTCGGCGGCCCGGGAAAGCATAGCCGTCATCTCTGGGTCTGGCTTGGACAACGCTACCACACCCGAAGGGGGCAACGCAGCCGGGTCGTCATCCCCGGAGAGAGAGGGCCCGTCCTCCGGTGCAGTGATCGACATCTGGTCGTCAGAGGGGGCACCGAAGGAAACGCGTGGCCAGCACACTCCTTCAGCAGCTCCACCGGCTGCGGAGTGCTTGAGGGGTGAGGAGCTCCACTTGGGGAAGCCTCAAATCACCTCTGACTCCCCCGGATCCAGCGCGCACGCCGGATCGCGGCAGAGGCAGAGGGACTCCGCCACGTTTGACATAGCGGAGTCTATTACGCAACTCCGAGATGGTCATGTCCCTGCAAGAAGAACATGAACCATCCACGAAAGCTTCCTCAGCATGCTGAATGCCCAGACACGTGAGGCAGCGATCGTGACCGTCCTGAGGCACCAGGAAACGACCACACCCAGAAACGCACGGGTGATAAGACATCTTTAAAAAGACGCGATCACCCGTGTTACTCTTTTAGAGAAATTGCTCTTTCAAAGAAATGCTCTTTTAGTGCTGAAGCACGCAGGGGAGCTGGCCACCGCACACTCCTAGTGTGGCTGTCAGCAGGAAGACGATCTTTCTCTCCCGGACACCGTGACCACCGCTGCAACGCCTGCACTCGCTCGCAGAACATTCTCTTGGAAGGGAGAGCAGTTGCTTCAACCACTACCGCTCGGCTCCGAAGCGAAAGGATGAATTGATGTGGTGCACCAGCTGCCTCTTATGCTCACGCTGTGATCAGCGGCAGCTGGATGCAATAATCGCATGCCAATGTCCATTGGCTCGTTTATTTACACTCGAAGTGGATTGGTCTCTCTGGCGAGATCCCAATTTCGTCGGTCATCCGATGTGACTCGAAGTGACCGACTGAAAGGGGAACTAAATTACTTAATTGTACATTTTATTGTTGTTTAATTTTTATTTTTCATTTTATATGATATTTTATTTTATAATTTTTAACTTGATATTAAAATAACTAAAACTAAAAAACAAAAGCTACTAAAATGATAAAAACACACAACAAAATTACTAAAACTTTAAGAAAAATTGTTTAAATTTTACTTTTTGTTTTTTTTATGTTTTAAATGTTGTATTTAATTTTTATTTGATTATTATTTTTATTTTTTAATTTAAAACTAAAACTGTACTAAAATAAGTAAAACTGAAAAAAATAAATAAATAAAAACTATTTAGAACAAAAATTCTAAAAAAAACTAAAAACAGCCAAATGTTAAAAAGTGTTTAAATTTTAGTAAATTGTATTTATTTATTTATTTATTTATTTATTCATTTATTCATTTATTTATTTATTATTTTATTGTTTAATTAATAAACAATACAACAAAATAAATATATATTTATAAATATATATTAATGTGTATATAATTATTGTTTATGTATATGTGTGTATGTAAACAAAAACTACTAAAATTGAGAAAAACAGCAGAATTACTAAAACTTCAATGAAAATTAAAATGGAAAATATAAAAATAAAAACTGATGTAAATAATGTAAATAAAAACTCTAATAGTATTGTCTGCGATTCTAAAGTAACACTGGTCCCTACGTCTGTGAGCTGTATGGGAGTTTAATGCAGAAAATAATAAGGACCCCAGAGAAATGCTGGCAGGACGTAATTCCCCTGCTCCATCCATATTAGTCAGAGCTGTGTTGACGAACTTTAATGGCTTCTTCTCTGGCTCGACAGATTGCTTGATGATGTTGCAGAATCCAAATGTCACCGGCGGGCGTTTGCGAAAACTCGCTCTCCTCCTCGTGCCTAATTGATTTCAAGAGCCACTAACTGTAATACTGTGAATATTACTGTTACATTTCATGCATATTTAGCTACAAATGTTTCCTCTGTTGAGGATTTGATTTGGAAATGCAAAGCAGATGGCTGCGTTTCTGAGATCCAGTCATGCTTTTAACTGCTTTTGCATTTTAATTTTGGGGATGGACTATTATTCATTAGTATTAATTTGTTGTAAATAAACCTGTCAGTCATCAGTCAGGTTCAGCATAAAGGTGTTTTGTGATCATAATCAATAATCAATGTTAAGGATTGTACTCACACTTTACAATAATGGTTTGCAGTAATTTTAATTTAAAATAAAAATAATAAAAATATTTTATGATCCTAATAATAGTTATATTTGTGTGCATGCATGTATATGTATGTAAGGTTTTATGTATTTTCATTTTTGTATTTATTTTTTTTTTTTTCATTTTTATTCATTTATTGTTATTGTTTTAATGTAAATATTTAAGCAATTAAATTTATTATTACATTTACATTATTTGTAATTATTTTATTTATATATTTATTTATTTATTGTTTTTATTTATTTATTTTTCTTTTTTTTATTTCTTTAAAAAATAGGCATGGCTTTTTTTTTTTAGATGTGTTTTGAATGTAAACATTTAATCAGTTAATAGATCATTTACAATTTGAATTTACATTTATGTATTTGGCAGACACTTTATCCAAAGGTTTTATTTTATTTTATTTTATTTTATTTTATTTCATTTCATTTCATTTTGAGCAGTTTTATCTTCTTTCCAGCTGCTGCAGTGTTCAGTCCGGTGCTCTTCAGGGACTGTGCATCGGTTCAGGCCACTGTAATGTGATTGTGAGGGTCAGTGTGTTGTGAATACCGATGCATCGCTATAATCACATTGACCACAAACACAAACTTCCAGGAATCTAATTACAGTGAACAAAACAGATGATCAGACACAATTACACAAACCCTTCTGCTGTGAATCCTCTCGCTTCGTCCGCTGAAGATTTCTGTTCAGTCAGTGGCACCTAAATAAAAAAACATAAATAAATAATGATCAACTAATAGATTGGTAAAACTTTATTTTAAGGACCAGTTCTCACTATTAACTAGCATTCATATTACTAGCATATTGGCTGTTTATTAGTACTTATAAAGCACATATCAATGCCTTATTCTACATGAGCATATTTTAGATCCTTTAATCTGACTCCATACCTAAACTACCTTACTATTAATAAACAGCAAATTAGGAGGCAAAAGTCATAGTTAATAGTAAAAACTGGACCTTAAAATAAAGTGTGGCCAATTGATGAAATGTTTACATTAAAAACTCAAAATGCATCTGCAGGCTATGCCTTTTTAGATAAATTAATAAAAATAAAATAAAATAAAAAATAAAGTAAAAAATAAAAATTAAGAAATAATAAAAACATGCACACATACAAATATGACATAAAGAGATGCGTGCATAAATACTGTGGTAGTACCATAGTATCATAGGAACTTGCAGTTTATGAAGAAATCTTCCTGTTTTATATTATATTATATTATATTATATTTTTTATTATTATTTAATTTTTTAAATTTATTTAATTAATTAATTCTTGCTATGCAGTACTACCAGTTTATTAAGAAACCTTCCTATTTTATTTAATTTTATTATTTTATCCATCTGTTTATCTATGTTTGTTTACTTATTTATTTATTAAATTCTTGCTATGCAGTACAGCCAGTTTATTGAGAAATCTTCCCATTTTATTTTATATTTTATTTTAATTTATGTTATCCATCCATCCATGTTTGTTTGTTTGATTTATTGATTGATTGATTGATTCATTCATTCATTCATTCATTCCTGCTTTGCAGTGTTGTCAGTTTAAGAAATCCTCCCATTTTATTTTATTTTATTTTTTTATTTTTTTATTTTATCCATCTACCAATCCATGCTTTTTGTTTCTATTAATTTAAGAAATGAGTAAAAAATAAATAAATAAACACATACATATATGGTACATACAAATATACCGTAGTATCAGATGGTTCTACCATGGTACTGGAGGTTTACTGGACTGGATATTGATTTTCTTCAGAAAGTGGATTGTTAGTCATAGTTTCTCTGTGTAAGCTGTTTCCATGGAGACCTGTCCTGTCCCCGGGAATATAAAGCATGCGAGATCAGGAGGGTTGAATGTTCAGCGATTTAAATATGAATGTGATCTGTTGTTTTAAAGTGTTTACAGCAAACAACGGGCCTGTGAGCTCTCTGTGTAAATCTCGCTGTTGTTGTTGCTCTGCAGTCGAAGAGCTACATGTGCAGCAGTCAAGGGAAGATCCTGTGCTTCACACTCGACTTCGAGGCCGGCTTCTCCTGCTCAGACAGCATCTCAAAGGTAAGAAAATCAAACTGCCTCTGGTTTCTGCTGCTTATTGGCTTTCTGAGCAGAAACTCACAGCTGAGTCCTGACAGCACTGAACTCAGAATAAACCGCCTTTATCCTGCGCTCAGTATTTCAGCTGATTACTCTTCAGCTTGCTCCTAAGCTGATTTACTCTTATTAACAAAACACTCTCAGGTCAGGCCAGGCCTGCTAGTAGTACTGCCAGTTTATTAAGAAGTCTTCACGTTTTTTGTTTTATTTTATTTTATTTTATTTTATTTTATTTTTATTTATTTTTATTTGTTTGTTTTATCTTTTGTTTTATGATTTTATTTACCCATCCATCCATCCATTTTTTATTTTTATTTATTTATTTATTTATTTATTTATTTATTTATTTTATTCTTTTCTATCAAAATATCCAGTTCATTAAGAAGTCTTACCATTTTGTTTGTCTTGCTTGGCTTTATGTATACATGTTTATTTTTATTTTTATTTATTTTCATTTTTATTTATTTTATTTTTTATCAAAATATGTAGTTTGTTAAAAAGTCTTCCCATTTTGTTTCAATTTATTTATTTATTTATTTTTTTTACTCATCCACCCATGTTTATTTTTATTCTTATTTATTTATTTTCCATTGAAATATCAAAATGTTATCAATATCAAGATGCTTCAAACTAAACATGATTTCTTGTGAATAGTTTTAATTGGTGATCTATTATTTTTTTATCCATGTTTGTTTGTTTGTTTGTTTGTTTGTTTTCTTTTCTATTAAAATATCTTAATGTAATCAGAATCCAAATTTTTTAAACAAAACATTTTCTTGTGAATGTTGTTCTAATTGGTGGTCAGTTAAAGTTTTTCTATCCATGTTCATGTTTTTTTTTTTTAATTAATTTATTTTATTTTATTTTAATTTATTTCATTTTTGTCTTTATTTAAATTTGTCTTTATTTTATTTTCTATCAAAATATTATCAATATCAAAATCTTTAAACAAAACATGTTTGCTTGTGAATATTAATTTTAGTTTGTGATGCAATAATAGGTTTTTCCAGTGTTTTGAAAATCCCTTTCCATCCTTTTAGTCTGAAAAAAAAAAAACTTTAAATATCAAAAGCCAGTTCCTCAGTGACATTATCATCATCATCATCATCATCATCCAGGAAGTGACATCATTCTGGAGGGAAAACAGTAGCATGGTCATCAGCAAATATGACATTTTGTTTATTTATTTACAGTGTATTATCAGTGAATCTGATGAATTCTGGGATGTTTGTGTCACTCTAAAACATTTATCCTGTTCGATCAAATGACACAAATCAGTTTGATCAGACAATCATTTCAGAAGACATTTAAAAGCACACAGATGATGTCCTCATGTACGCTGTAATCGTTGAACCCTTTAATAGAACTAGTTTCCTTAATTACAGCTTAATCAAATTGTATTTTTGAAATGAAGAGTTCAGCAGGTGCTGGTTAATGACGTGATTTGTGATTCACGCAGCAGCGTTTGGATCTGCAGTCGTGAGACAGCGTGAATAGACTAACATGGGCTGATTACGAGCCTGACAGGCCAATTTAATTGTGCCGTCTAAATCTGGCATATATTGTTCTTGGTTCGAATAGCAGGCAGTGATTTGCACATCAGTGAAAAGTGTGTTACACGTGATTGTCTTCAGTCATGATGCGCTGATCACGTCTGTGTGTTTAACTCAAACCAGCTCAAATACGCGTAACGAAAGAGCTTTATTACAGTCCTCATGAAATTAAAACGCTTAATGGGCTAATTTAAAGCTATAGTTTAGCCAAAAATGAAAATGTGCTCACACTCAAGCCATCCAAGATGTAGATGAGTTTGTTTCTTCATCAGATTTGGAGAAATGTAGCATTGCATCACTGTCTCAGCAATGGATGCTCTGCAGTGAATGGGTGCCGTCAGAATGACAGTCCAAACAGCTGATAAAAACACCACAATAATCCACACCACTCCAGTCCATCAGTTAACATCTTAAGAAGACAAAAGTTGATACAAATCCATCATCAAGATGTTTTTAACTAAAATACATAATCCATAATAACGCTTCCTTCAGTGAAAAAGTGTTCTGGTGTGAATCAGGAGAGAAATCTGCACAGATCAAGCACTGTTTACAAGCCAAAACAGCTCTAAACAAATATGTGGCTGGATTTTGATGTGAGAGACAACAGGAGATGGACTTTTTTTATATATATTGTAGCTTTGTTGTTGTGCCAAGGATGAAGAAAGAACAGAGAAACAGTGAGACTTATCAAACAGAGAAGTAAATAGAAATCTTTCTGCTTTCTGGAATAATATCAGCAAAAAGACAGCATTCCTCTTTCAGCGTTAAAGGGATAGTTCACCCAAAAATGAAAATTCTGTCATTAATTACTCACCCTCATGTCGTTCTAAACCTGTAAGACCTTCGTTCATCTTCGGAACAAAAATTAAGATATTGTTGATGAAATCTGAGAGCTTTCTGACCCTGCACAGACAGCAAGGATCCTTACACGATCAGTCAAGGCTCAGAAATGTATCAAGGAGATCTTAAAATAATCCATGTGACATCAGTGGTTCAACTGTATTTTACAATGCTATGAGAATACATTTTGTGTGCCTAGAAAACAAAAATAACGACTTTATTCAACAATTCATCTCCTCCGTGTCACTCTATAGCGCCATTTTGGAGAGTATCACATAAGTAACCAACTTTACAACTTTACATTCAGATCAAAGCGCAAACAACGTAAACAGCATATCCGTGTACATACGTTGCATACATTGTTTGCATATGTGATACTCTCCAAAATGGCACTATAGGATGAGGCAGAGGAGACAAATTGTTAAATAAAGTCGTTATTTTTGTTTTCTTTACACAAAAAGTATTCTCGTAGCTTCATAAAATTACGGTTGGACCACGGTTGTAACAGAGAAAACATCTACTTTATGGTTAAAAAAGCTTGAGGTTGGTGAAATGTTTTGAACGAAATGGTGAAATGAAAGATGTCTCTTCTGCTCACCAAGGCTGCATTTATTTGATCAAAAATACAGTAAAAACAGTAAAATATTATGATATTTTAAAATATGTGAATACATCAAAATTTTAAAAAAATTTAAAATATGTGAATACATGTTAAAGTATAATTTATTTCTGTGATCAAAGCTGAATTTTCAGCATCATTACTCCAGTCTTCAGTGTCACATGATCCTTCAGAAATCATTCTAATATGCTGATTTGCTGCTCAAGAAACGTTTCTGATTATTACCAGTGTTGAAAACAGTTGTGCTGCTTAATTTCATTCCCTGATACATTTTATTTTTAGCTTTTGCATGCCTGTCTGCTCTGTTTATTTTATTTATTTATTTATTTATTTCACTTGCTTTCCACAGAAAACCATCTGGAAATACAAATTCTCCCAGCTGAAGGGTTCATCGGATGACGGCAAGACACGAGTGAAGCTCCTGTTCCAGAATTCAGAGAATAAACAGATCGAAATGAAGGTCAGCATGTATTTACAGGAGAATATTAGGGTGAAATGTCAAGTCAACATTTATGCTGTATAAACATAGAATATTTTTCAGGTTTACAATATTAGTTTGACTGTTTTGATGTCAGATTTATCATTCATTTGATAATATTAAAATGAATTAAAAAGTTCCCTCCTGGTGGAATGACCTGCCCAACTCAATCTGAGCAGCTGAGTCCTTATCTTCAAGAATCGGATGAAAACACATCTCTTCCATCTTTATTTGACCCTTTAACTCAAGCACTCTCTGTTCTAATTCTATTCTTATATATATATATATATATATATATATATATATATATATATATATATATATATATAAACTTGCCCCTTTTAGACTTGCACTCTATTCATTTACTAACTGCTTGTTTTCGTAAAAAAAGAAATAAAAAACTAACAGTAGCTTCTCAATTCTTTTTGTATTCTATGTCTTTTCTTTTTATTTATTATACAATTAACAAAAGCAAAAAAGGCCTCTGACATTAGCTTGCTCTATTCTTTTTCTATTCTGTTTCTATTCTTTTTCTATTCTTTTTCTATTCAGATATTATATAATTAAAAAAAAAAAAACCTTGCTACGTGTACTACGTTAAGCTAACTGAGACTTGTTATAGGACTTGAGTATCATTGCTCTTTTGTTGACTTTGATTGCTTCCATTGTCGTCATTTTTAAGTTGCTTTGGATAAAAGCATCTACTAAATGACTAAATGTAAATGTAAAATAGTCAAAGAACATGACATATTTAACCCTGTAAAGCCTGACATTTGAAATAATATATATATATATATATATATATATATATATGTATATATATATATATATATATATATATATATGTGTGTGTGTATATATATATATATATATATATATGTGTGTGTGTATATATATATATATATATATATGTGTGTGTATATATATATATATATATATATATATATATGTGTATATACAGTCAGGTCCATAAATATTGGGACATCGACACAGTTCTAACATTTTTGGCTCTATACACCACCACAATGGATTTCAAATGAAACGAACAAGATGTGCTTTAACTGCAGACTGTCAGCTTTAATTTGAGGGTATTTACATCCAAATCAGGTGAACGGTGTAGGAATTACAACAGTTTGCATATGTGCCTCCCACTTGTTAAGGGACCAAAAGTAATGGGACAGAATAATAATCATAAATCAAATTTTCACTTTTTAATACTTGGTTGCAAATCCTTTGCAGTCAATTACAGCCTGAAGTCTGGAACGCACAGACATCACCAGACGCTGGGTTTCATCCCTGGTGATGCTCTGCCAGGCCTCTACTGCAACCGTCTTCAGTTCCTGCTTGTTCTTGGGGCATTTTCCCTTCAGTTTTGTCTTCAGCAAGTGAAATGCATGCTCAATCGGATTCAGGTCAGGTGATTGACTTGGCCATTGCATAACAGTCCACTTCTTTCCCTTCAAAAACTCTTTGGTTGCTTTTGCAGTATGCTTTGGGTCATTGTCCATCTGCACTGTGAAGCGCCGTCCAATGAGTTCTGAAGCATTTGGCTGAATATGAGCAGATAATATTGCCCGAAACACTTCAGAATTCATCCTGCTGCTTTTGTCAGCAGTCACATCATCAATAAATACAAGAGAACCAGTTCCACTGGTAGCCATACATGCCCACCACCACCATGCTTCACTGATGAGGTGGTATGCTTAGGATCATGAGCAGTTCCTTTCCTTCTCCATACTCTTCTCTTCCCATCACTCTGGTACAAGTTGATCTTGGTCTCATCTGTCCATAGGATGTTGTTCCAGAACTGTGAAGGCTTTTTTCGATGTCGTTTGGCAAACTCTAATCTGGCCTTCCTGTTTTTGAGGCTCACCGATGGTTTACATCTTGTGGTGAACCCTCTGTATTCACTCTGGTGAAGTCTTCTCTTGATTGTTGACTTTGACACACATACACCTGCCTCCTGGAGAGTGTTCTTGATCTGGCCAACTGTTGTGAAGGGTGTTTTCTTCACCAGGGAAAGAATTCTTCGGTCGTCCACCACAGTTGTTTTCCGTGGTCTTCCGGGTCTTTTGGTGTTGCTGAGCTCAGCGGTGCGTTCCTTCTTTTTAAGAATGTTCCAAACAGTTGTTTTGGCCACGCCTAATGTTTTTGCTATCTCTCTGATGGGTTTGTTTTGTTTTTTTCAGCCTAATGATGGCTTGCTTCACTGATAGTGATAGCTCTTTGGATCTCATCTTGACAGTTGACAGCAACAGATTCCAAATGCAAATAGCACACTTGAAATGAACTCTGGACCTTTTATCTGCTCATTGTAATTGGGATAATGAGGGAATAACACACACCTGGCCATGGAACAGCTGAGAAGCCAATTGTCCCATTACTTTTGGTCCCTTAACAAGTGGGAGGCACATATGCAAACTGTTGTAATTCCTACACCGTTCACCTGATTTGGATGTAAATACCCTCAAATTAAAGCTGACAGTCTGCAGTTAAAGCACATCTTGTTCGTTTCATTTGAAATCCATTGTGGTGGTGTATAGAGCCAAAAATTTTAGAATTGTGACGATGTCCCAATATTTATGGACCTGACTGTATATATATATATATATATATATATATATATATATATATATATATATATATATATATATATATATATATTTTTTTTTTTTTTTTTTTTTTTGTCTGTTGAGTGTATTTGATCCATCAGGCTTTTATTATGGAGCCCCGCACATGACATGCAGGAAAAAAATAGTAGGCTAAATCGTGTGCGCGATTTACTATTTCGTTCCCTCAATTTATAAATTGTGAACACGATTTACTAATTCATTCCCTCGATTTGCTAAATCGTGCACATGATTTATAAATTGAGGGAATGAAATAGTAATCGTGTGCACGTTTTAATACATCGAGGAACGAATTAGTAAATTGTGCGCACGATTTATTTATTTTTTCCTGCATGTCATGTGCAGGGCTCAGTATTTTATGGCTCATATAGTCTGATATAGTGAGAATATGAAGGAAAAACAGCTCAGTTTTGATGCAGAGACTGATATTTATATGAACAAAAAGTGACAAATCAGTGAGATCTTTCTAACAGTATAGTGCTGGCTACTTACATAAAATGATGTAAATATCAGTCGTCACTCTATATCTCCAATAATATGTCTTAGTAAGATGAGATTGAAATGATTCAAACATATAATGCAATGCAATCCAATGATGATTGAGAGATGAAGAAATAAACGCTCCTCAGAAGATGTGAGATGAAGATCATTCCTCCACTGAGGAACAGTGAAAGTAAAGCTTCTGGAAACAAACGCTCCTCAAAAGATCCTGATGATCAGATTTGAGACACACTGATTTTTCTAAAAAAATGATTGATGGAGAATCAAGTAAAGCTGAGCTGCTTCAGTCCAGTAAGTGTTCATCTGTAAATATGACTACAGTTATTCTGACGTTTACTTGATAAAAATCAGTTTAGATCAGTTTAGAGCCAGTTTAATTTTCAAATGTAAGCGAGAAACATCTTTCTGGTTGTTTTTTTTTCTTCCAGGAGCTGGAGTTTGCTAATCTGACGGCTGTGCTTCATTGCATTCACTCGTTCATCGCTGCTAAAGTGGCCACGGTGGATCCCGTCTTTGTCAACAATCAAAGTCTCACGCAGAAGTACATGTGCAGCAGCTAGAAACATCCGTGTGTGACGAACATGTACAATCTCGTCTGGTTCTCTGATTTTATGCACAATATATCTAGTTCTTGTTATTTTTGTACGAATCTTCTAAATTCAGAGCGACGTTTAAGGAGCACTTTGAGTAGATGATATTTTGACATGCTTTGAGTTATGATTTCTTTCTTACCTACTAACATGATCAATCATATGCTTAAACTGATTATGTAGCAAAGCAGATGTTGACATAAGGCATTATGAGTTGATGCATGAACTGCATTTGACAATTTACAGGGCAAAACGGGTGAAACTCTGAGACTTCCAGCTGTAAAATCAACCAAACTAGATGAATTTGTGTTCTTTTGCCCTTTTATTTTCTATTCAACGCCTCAAACCTCTTCATTTAGCACAAAGAGTAATAACAGCAAGTCATATATAGGAGTTTTAAAGTCAGTTCTGATGGTTTTCTCCATTTGAATTAAAGTGCTACCTATGTTACACTAATTTGATATGTGTTATTATGAAGTAGTGGTTTCATTAACAGTAAATAGACAGTCTTGCCAACTACTGTCCTCGAAAACTGACATTTTCTAAAACTCAAGGTCCCTGATCTTCTCTTCTCTTCTATTTAGTTTGATGTTATTCCAGTTCTTTTTCAAATAAAGGAATGATTAGTTCACTGATGATGGAATAAGCCATGATTCTTGTGTGGGTTCAGATGCAAGAGAAAATATTCACATGTAAAAATGTGTACGTACATGTTAATGGTTATGTAAGCCTAAATAGGTAAATATATTTCAATGTACATTTGATTATTTATATATATTTATATATATATATATATATATATATATATATATATATATATATATATATATTAGGGTTGTCCAAATTAATCGTTGCATCGATGCATCGCGAATCGATGCAGTAATGGACCATAATCGATTATAGTCTATGAGGTCCTTCGCATACGCGCTTGTCACGCATGCACTCTCTATTTTAAAATCTGAGCTTGGCTTTTTTCCCGCAAATGGCACGTGTGTGCGCTAGAGACAATCGCGGCGGGCTTCATTGCACAGAAAATGCGCTGTGAGACACGTGCGGATTGCTTTTGCTTCCAGCTCGCTGTTATTTTAGTCTTTTACTTTAGATATGCTTTCATTTCTGTCGTTTGGAATGCAGTACTATTAGATGCACTAAACTCACGTACTACTGAAAGACTTCCACGTGCTCTTTGTGTTTGTTTGTCAATCGCGGCTGCAGTTAAATGCACTGCATTACTATTATTATTATTACTATTAACGAAATTGATGTAGACACTCAGTTTTCAGAATAGGACAAAACATCTGATATTTGGAAATAGATCTGTGCATTAGTGTGAAAGCAGTCTATTAAAGCTGCCAGTGTCTATGATCTCATCAGTAATAATCAAATGGCAATAATACTGAGGAATCTGTAAACTTGCAATACTTAAAGCACTCCCAGATAGGCTACTGAAAGTGTTTTTTGTTCATCACTTGTAATCGTCTTTTCCCCCTTTATTACTTTATATTTGATTGTATGTTTTGAAACTATATTTACTTTTAATTCTTGACAATAATTAATGAATTATATATTAATATGTTAAGTAATTAATTAACATAATTATTTTAAAAAGTAGCCTGCTTATATAATTTAATAAAAACGCACAAAATAAATTTGATATAATCGTGATGCATTGTGATGCATCGTGATATCGAATTGAATCGAATCGTTGACATGATAATCGTAATCGAATTGAATCGTGAAACCAGTGCCGATTCACACCCTTAGTGTATGTGTATATATATATATATATATATATATATATATATTAAACAACTAATTTTAAATAGTCTCTCAAATACATATTTTTTATTTTATTTTATTATTTGTTTTTTGCCAGGGTCAAATCAATCTCAAAGAGTAACACATTAAAATTTTATATATATATATATATATATATATATATATATGTGTGTGTGTGTGTGTGTGTGTGTGTGTGTGTGTGTGTGTGTGAATATATGTGAATTTTCTGTAGTCCCCCAATTATTTATTTATTCATTTGTTTGTTAAAATAATTTAAAGGGAAGATAATATTAATTTACTCTAAATTGTAAAATAAATCTGAATGTTGTATATTCCAAGTGTTATATAGTCCCTCAATTACATAATTTATTTATTTATTTCACAGTGTGTTTTTTGCCAGGGTCAGATTGATTCCAAACAGATTAACATAAAATAATTTGAAGGCAAAATAACAGGCTAATTTAAAAATGACTATTATTATTTTTACACATGCAGTCAATCTTCACAGAACATAAGGCATAATTACAATCACAGAAAACACACTGTGATGAAGTATTGATTGTAGTCTTAATTAATTTGCAGTTTAAAATCTGTGAATCATGAAATTAGTTCTTCTTATTGTTTATCTAGTGAATGCAGCCAGTATTACAACATAATGGCCTTAAAAAATTGTTTAAGTGCTTTAAAATGTGTGAATGTCATTAGATGCAAATTATAAAGCAAGTGTCTGTAAACAAATGATGATGCCTCAGAAATCAAAACCTCAATAATCAGCAAAGCGTCTTGAAACTGGTTATGTAATGCACTCATATTGTGACGTCCAGGCCCATCTGAAGCACTGGACTCGAGTGAATACTAACGCAGCGTCTCTGAGGTCTGCTGGGCTTCAGAGAGGCGGATCAACGCTGAATTAAACTCCAGAGACTGAGGAAGAAACATTTGGAGTGAAAGTCTGGATTGATTCAGCCAGCAGTGCTGTATTGAGGGAGAAACACGTCATTGCTCGATCACTGCCTCATCCAGGGCACTTGAATCTCTGTGAAGTGCTTCAGGATCCGCAGCCTTGCGTCACATGAGCAGGTGCTTTTGTTTCTGTCAAGTATCATTGATGCCAGTCGCTCACAGTGTCGCTCTGAAGTGCAGGAACATCAGACCTGTGAGATGGCCATATTTACTCATCATTAAAGTGTTTTCTGGCCACTAATTAGTGCTGTTTACTAATGCAAGCATAGTGTTGATGTTGCTCTCAAGATGCAGTCACACTGAGTCATTTCAATAGGAATCTGGAGCTTCCCCGATTTGTTTGATCAAAATTATTGCTAGGGGAAATTTAGTAGTAGCTGATATTGGTAGTGACATGTCAGAGCATCTCTACAAAATTCTACACCCTTGAAAATCATAACAAGTGATGTCCGACTTTGGAAACTATACAGCAGTTCTCTCCTTAAATATGAAGAGGTCAAACAACAGATTAATGAGTTACTCAAAATTTCACAAAAAACTTATGGGCATAATTATAATGTAGGTCAGACACTGGAGTGAGTTGCTGTTTTTGTCTCTTCTGAGGAAGATTCACTTCTTTGCAATGTACGATTTTTTAATGTTAATCTCATTTTGACTTTTCTTTCTGTTTTAAAGATGTTTTCTTTGGATTGTTTGACTACTCAAAAGAGAATATTGGATAATATAACTTAAATCATTTGTGTTCCCTTCTAAATTTCACATACATAAACACAAATCTGGCCTCTAAACCTCTCTTTTCTTTATTCAGAGTTGATCTAGACGAGTAGGCATGGAAACTATCCACAGTTCTGTTAATCCAGTGAAAACGGCATCTCTATATTCATCCAATGTGTCCTCTTAAAATGTAAATATATAGGATAGGCCTATATAATCTGGCAACATAAAAAAAATAAATAAATAAAACATGGTTTACTATAGTTAAACCATTGTAACCACAAATTAACCATAGCTAATCATGGTAGCCTATTTGTAGTAAAACTGTGGTTATACAAAAAAAAAACAAAAAAGGTTACTTTTACTAGCTATAGCAAAAACGGTTAATTTTCTTAAAGGAATACTCCACTTTTTTGGAAATAGGCTCATTTTACAACTCCCCTAGAGTTAAACAGTTGAGTTTTACCGTTTTTGAATCCATTCAGCCGATCTCCGGGTCTGGCCGTAGCACTTTTAGCTTAGCTTAGCATAGTTCATTGAATCGGATTAGACCATTAGCATCGTGCTCAAAAATTACCAAAGAGTTTCGATAATTTTCCTATTTAAAACTTATGATTTTAAATCATATGATAAAAATGAAAAAAATGATATTACGCAGCGCCTGAAAGTAGTCCCCAGCTAGGTAACTAGTTATGATATAGCTGGGGACTACTTCCAGGCGCTGCGTAATATCATTGTGCCTGCTGCGGCCATGGTATGGCAGCAGAGTTCCTTGATTATTACGCCGGAATGAGAGTACAGTTCCTAGCCATATTGGCCTAGAAAATCGCTACTTTTCATTTTCCGTCGGTCTTAGTACACAATGTAACTACAGAAGAGTCAAGCTTTAAATAGGAAAATTATCGAAACTCTTTGGTCATTTTTGAGCACGATGCTAATGGTCTAATCCGATTCAATGATCTATGCTAAGCTAAGCTAAAAGTGCTACGGCCAGACCCTGAGATCGGCTGAATGGATTCAAAAACGGTAAAACTCAACTGTTTAACTCTAGGGGAGTTGTAAAATGAGCCTATTTCCAAAAAAAGTGGAGTGTTCCTTTAAGGGAAACCAGATTTTTATTTGTGTATAATTTTTCTTTCTTTCTTTCTTTCTTTCTTTCTTTCTTTCTTTCTTTTGTTTAACTGTACTGCCTTAATGGTTTGATGTTTTGTAGGCTACTGTTTAAAAAAGAAATCAGGAAAAAAGGTTTGCGACCTGCGCTCCGAAGTTCTGATCTGAATCAAATGATTCATGAACCCGCTCCGAAGTTCCAATCTAAATCAAATGATTCATGATACGCACTTCGATGTCCCGATCTGAAACAAATGTTTTGCGATAGGTGAAGTTCCGATCGTAACACTTCGAAACGATTCGGAGTTTCGAAAAGCTCCGTTTGACCCATCACTATACAAGCTTTTTAAAATCATTACAAGTGATGTCGAAATTCGAAAACAAATGGCTCTTTTGATCTGGTTTTGCTAGTGAATCACTTGAACTGAATGATCAAAGTCACGAGTTTGAATCAATCGGAGCAGTTCCAGCATAAATTGTGCTGTCCAGAGGCAGTCATGGTTTGTTTAGAGGTTTTACTGAAACACGGCACTGGAACAACTAGAGCAAAATTAAAAAAAGTTTTATTTCAGAACTGAAGCTGAGCTTGGAAATTCTCTAAAACTAACACAGCATTCTTGTAATCTAAACAGCAAAAGCACTTGCTCTTGGTGAACAAACACCACATTAATGACTCGCTCAAATTGAATCAGTTTGTCTGTTCCTCCGCTTTTCGTCCCTTTAGCCATGTTTACACGACATTGTCAGTAATGAGTTAGCTCGCTAGTTTTGTGACATCAACTGAAATAAGTGAAAAAGTATGATGTAAATATCTATATTTCCATTCCAACACCAACACATATCTAGCCTACAAACTTATTCATGTGAGGTAACTGATTTACTGCTAACTAGTGAAAGTTAATATGAGTCCATTAATATGACGAGTTTAATCTCAAAATGCATTTTAGATGGAAACATTGTGCATTATGATTGAGTTTGTAGCTTTATTCTCTATATTTAAAAATAGTTTGTGGAGTTCGATATGAAATCAGTTGGAAGCCCACCTAGCAACCACTCAAAACACCCTAGCAACTCATGGCAACACCCTGGAATTGTGTAGGTGAGCTTTGCAGCACTTTCCTCAGACAATGTAATGTAAATGTAATTTAGTCACAGTGTTTTATATTTATGATATTGTTATAGTTATAGGGCATTTGTGACATGAACTATTATAAATGAATGATTTAAACTCTCTTTACATGCTTTTAGATGATTACTTGTACAAAGACATCAGATCAAGTGCAATTAATTCCAATGAAGCCCTAACATGCTTTGTTATTAAGCTAGATTAATGACTTGATTTACTTTAATTATAGATCATTGTCCAGCCAAAGATCTGACTATTCAGATGAGTTATGCCAAGAGCATCAGGTCATTCCTCATCTACCGCAGACATACAGCTAAAATAATTAGTTGAGTGAATTGAGTTGTGTTTAAGACTTCACAGATGGACCTTTCCCTGCAAATGAGATGATGTCAAGAAATAAAAGGATGTTGTTTATAGAAATATTCCAGGCAAAAATGAAAATGTGTCTGTTTTAGGTGAACTATCCCAATAAGGTTGTGTGAATTGTCATGTTTGAAATCTGCTACGAGCAGATAATCATGATTTCAGAGGCCTGACAGATGCTTGACACGAGCTTGTGTTGTGTTTAAAGAGGGCCACTCGAATGCCACGCTTCATGAAGCTGCAGCCTTGAAAATCAAGGGTTTTGGTGGAATCAGCAGAGTTTGACTGTTCACAGTCAGTGAGCAAAACCCAGCAGAGACCAGAACACAGGGGAGAGTGAACACAGCCGACTGGAAAAACACAGACAAACGCCTCACGACACAACACCACTGAGACTAGAGGTATGAAATATAGCAGCAATATTGTGAAACGTTTTTACAGTTTAAAATAAGTGTTTTCTATGTGAATCTATTGTAAATGCAATTTATTCAGCATTATTACTCCAGTCTTCAGTGTCACATGATCCTTCAGAAATCATTCTAATATACTGATTTGCTGCTCAAGAAACATTTCTGATTATTATCAATGTTGAAAACAGTTGTGCTGCTTCATATTTTTGTGGAAACAGCCATGCAGTTTATTTTTCAGGATTGTTTAATGAATATAAAGTTCAAAAGAACAGCATTTTTTTGAAACAGGAACCTTTATAAAAACTCTTTTCTGTCACTTTTGAACAATTTAATGTGTCCTTGATGAATAAAAGTATTAATTAAAGATTAACCTTTCTCCACCCAAACTGTTGAATGATAGTGTTTGCACGTGTATAAGTTATATATTATTATTTTATTTAATAATGGTTTTATATTAAATTTATTAGCTGTCAAGAATTTTCTGCATCATAGTTCACCCCTAATCAACAGATAATGCATAAATATAATTAAATAAAGCCAAATTAACATTATCCAACCATTACACAAATAAAGATCTTATATCTGTGATATACAGTTGTAAATGTAGATGGTAATATTTGTTAAGCAAAATTTAATTGGTGTTTAAAAATCAGCTGATACCAATGCTGATATGCAAATGGCTGATTCGATGTGCAGAATATTACTGAAATGTTATACTTTTGACTATTTCTCAAAATACTTTTCAATTCCGTTTGTTTTTAGGATGAGATATGAGAGATTTTTTCTCTGAAATCATAGTTGTTAAATACACAATTATAAATCATAGTTTATCACAGTACGTTCATTCCATAATGAGTGCAGTAGATCACATTAGTTCCATAGAGTACAGAATAAATAGTGTTTAATTATCCTGCAATGAGAGTAAGTATCACGTCTGCGCTCAGAGTTTATTTTTCTGTCATTTGACTTTTATTGCACTTATAGTATTTTTAGTCAATTAAAAGCATTTCTCTTTCATTCCAGGTCAGCGAGGACATGGCTGGCGTTCTGATGCATTTAACCTCTGTCATGATGTTCTGTGGTCTGAGTACAGATTCATTTAATTCATCTCAGCGTATGTGGTGTCTTTCACATGCATTTCAGCTTATATGTGATACTGAGACATGTAGACCAAAGTTGCTTTCAAAAGTATTGCATTAAATATTGTGTTACTCTCTAAAAAAAGTAACTAATTGTGTTGCTTAGTTACTTTTTATGGAAAGTAATGCATTACATTACTTTTGTGTTACTTTTACTCATCTGGCATTGGGGTTGCTTATTTGTTTTTAATATAAAAAAGTTCTATTTTTGGCAAATGTAAAAGCACTTTAACACCAAACATGAAATTAATAAGCCTCAGGCTGAATGAGATGCAAATTCAGAAAGCTTAACCAAACCTTTCATGGACTGCATGAAGGACACAGGAGAAGAAAGTTAAACACTTTCTTCTCAATCAAAAAAAAAAAAAAAGAAAGAAAAAAAAAAAGAAAGAAACACGAACGTTATGTTTATCTAAAGTCTTTTTTTTATCATACTCATTAGTATGGTTGAACTGGATCATCGAAAGTCAGCAGCAAAGCCTGGCTAATAAAATGGGATTAAATACATAAAAGATATTTTTGTTATTTAAATGCAGGTTTGCATCATATTCTGAGTTTGCATTCCATAGTTTTTATTCATTTTGAGGAATACTGATTCTGTTTTTGTTCCAAGTGAGATGAGTAAATGCATGTTGACATTATGTTTAGTAACTCAGTAACTCTTCTTGTAAATTAAAAAGGGAAAGAAAGTCGTGACGTATTGTCAAGTATGGTGACCCATACTCGAAATTGGTGCTCTGCATTTAACCCATCCAAGTGCGCACACACAGCAGTGAATAGTGAACAAACGCACACACACACCTTGAACACACACCCGGAGCGGTGGGCAGCCATTGCTCCAGCGCCCAGGGAGCAATTGGGGGTTCAGTGCCTTGCTCAAGGGCACCTCAGTCATGGTATCGAAGGCAGAGAGAGTGCTGTTCATTCACAATCCCCACCTTCAATTCCTGCCGGTGTCGGTTACAAGCCCAACTCCCTAACCATTAGGCCACGACTTCCCCCAAAGTAATGCATTACTTTACTAGTTACTTTAAAAAAGTAATCTGATTACTCCCGTTACTTGTGATGTGTTTCCCCTAAAACACGGGTCTAGACAAAGTAAGATGTTCTTTTGTGGTTAATTGCTACTCCTTGTACCAACTAAGCAAAGACCTCCGAGTGGGATTGGGCAGCAATTACCAGAACTCGACACGACAACTGTTTCGTACAGCCAGCTGGTGACGGATTCATCACGAGTTATTTTGTACCTGCTGACATTTAGTCTGAACGTTTCCAGACCCAGTGTTCCAAACACATCTGGTGCCAAATTTCTGTAATGACATCTCCTGCGGAGGCCCTTGGGTTATTTCCCGAGAAATTGCAGGTCTTGGCATGTAATAGGAAGGTCTGATGTTGAGCAGGACGGCATTGTTAAGCTGCTGTCTTCATATAAAGAGTAGATGGGCTGTTGGCTTGTATTAGGATGCATGTTATGCAACGACAGAAGATTCCCAGTGAGAATGTCGTCATTCGCGGCCCAGAGTTTGGGCTGTGGTTTGTTTGTGCTGTCGGCCCCACAGGAAGATCACGCTGGCTTTGATGCCGCATAATCAGAGGTGAAATGGGGACGTTTTTCGCAAACCCCATGTTTTTTAACTAGGCACGAATGGCAAGACGTCAAATTATAGTCTGTATTCATAAGCTCACCCTAGGGACACTATATTAATGTAAAACCTGAGTGAATCTGAATATTTTACATTTCATATCACATCACTGAAGGACATGAGCAGTTTAATTAAATTTTCAACACTGACACTTTTTTTTTGCAATGATAATGTGGATTTCTGGAAGGATTTTTCTTGACGTCACAGCCTTAAGTTGCTTATTGCTTTTATAAATTGAAAGCTACAACAGTGTAATAACGAACACAAGTGTTATATAGTAGTAGTAATGTATATGTAATAATAATAAAAATGTTTAAATATTAATAATAATATTTATTATTATACTATTAATAATAATTATAACAATTAATGTGTACATATATACTCATTAATTCATTAACGATATATGTGTGTGTAAATATACATTTACTATTAATAATAATAATAATAATAATTGTTATTATTATAATTATTATTATATTAATAATTATTATATTATTTGTTATTATGTATATACTGACATATGTATATAATAATGATAATAATAATAATTATTATTAGTAGTAGTAATAGTAGTAGTGGTAGTCATAGTAGAATTAGTAGTATTTTATAATAAATATAAAATATTAATATTAATATTTAATATTAACTATTATTATTTAATGATGATAATAATAATAATAATAATAATAATAGCAATTTAAAAATAGTAATAATAATTATAATTATTATTATTAATGTTAATATTATTATTATTAATAATATTTTTTTTATATTTTAACCAATTAGATTTTATTATTGAAACTCTTGGAACTTTTATTATTGGTTTCATATTTTATTTCTAATCTTCACAATTGATTTTCTCTGGAAAACTAGTTGTTCCTGAGAGCTTGATTATATCGTCCTTCCAAGAGAGTCTTCAGATGGTCAATGCTGCACTGAATCAAACTTCACAAGGGTAAAAAAAAACCAGTCTATAATCATTTTTTATCATCTATAATCATTTTTTATCCCCAAATAAAGACAGTAGGGACAGTATTTCCCTCTTTTTCTCTGAGTTGCAGGTTTGATCCTCAGCCTTTACACATGTACATGCTCTCTAGACGGCCGGCATCAGAAACACAGCACATCTCCAAATCAGCAGAGATCTTTCACATGACTTTAGGGCTCTTGAAGGAGAAGACGAGCAGGAGACATAAAAGATCACTGGCTGTGTCAGGTGAGGCTCTTATACGTACCTTGGCTTGACCCCAAAGGTAGTGTCTGAATGTTATTGCATCAGATTATCGCAGTGAAGTTAAAGGGACAGTTCACTCAAAAATTAAAATTTGCTCTTAGTTTTCTCAACTTTAGGCCATGCAAGCTGGAAGTGACTTTGTTTCTAGAGTTGAACAGTATAAAGAAGATTTTTGTTTGAAACCATGGTTCTTGGTGATTCATAAAATGCAAGCCAGCAGCTAGCTGCATGATTAATACCTGTGGCTCCTGATGATATATTGAGGTCTTATGAAGCGAAACGATCAGTCTGTGCAAAAAAACTGAAAATTATTTACAACACTATTACCTGTAATCCAGAGCCTCAGACAAACGGAGAAATCTGATTCTTTTCCACAAACTGATTCTTTTGGACAGTTTGTTTCTATGAACTGCTTTAATTTACTATAGTTCATTTAACATATTCAAGCAATGATGTAACGTATATGCAATTTTATTATTAAAGCACCCAATAATGATGTGAAATGTGGATGATTTAGATGTCTAAAGCATATAGAGTGAATAAACTTCATCATTAGCTCATCTATTTACATAAACAATGAGAAACCATAAAAACGTTCATTTCTCCCCTCTATTCAATGCTGGGTTCACGCTCATATCAGCGGCTCATCGGTCTTCGGTCCGAGTCGAACTGTTTGCTCAGTTCAGTGACTGTCGGTGGAAGTGGAGCGCTGAATGATTTATTCATCACAGGATCAGATATGTCAGTATTTTGGCTCATTTTGAGTCAGAGTGACTGTCAGGCATCTGAAAGTGAGTTTTGATTGAGTAACTTGTAGATCTGTGCTGCTCAAGCTGCAAAATGTTTCAGACGCTTCAGTCATATTTGGTGAACAGATTCACTAAAACGAATTGGTTCAAAAGAATGAATCGCTCACAAACTGAACCGTTTGCCTGTCGCTCTGGATTACAGGTAATAATGTTGTTAAATAATGTTCAGTTTCTTGCACAGACCGATCGCTTCGCTTCATAAGACCTCAATATATCGTCAGAAGTCACAGGTATTTGTTTAGTTTTGGCTGATATGCTTTATTTGACTCTCAAAGTGCTGGAAGCTGCTGATTTGCATTTTATGAATCACCAAGGACCACGGTTTGAGCTAAAAATCTTCTTTACTGTTCGACAGAGAAAAAAAAAATCACCTACATCTGACCTGAAGTTGAGTAAATTAACAGCAAATATTCATTTTTGCATGAACTATCTGTTTAATAAAAGCTCCTGAGCACCGATAACACTTATTCTAATGCAGTGACATTTTTTTAAGTGTCTAAACTCTTCATGTGGCCGCTGCGGGGTATTAGCGTGTTATTTTGCGCGGCATGTACTAGAGATTCAGCTCTATAACTGTGGAATAATGCAGAAGCATCATCTCGGAAGTGCTTTAAATGTCAGATTTAATCAATGGTGCTGCATCCACGCGAACCTCAGCGGACTGTTTACTCTTCAGTGTTTGAGTTGCATTCGTAAACACATTAACTCCTTTTCAAGAGCTCCTTTCCGTGAAGGCAGTGGAGCGGATAGCAAACCTGTCTGGATGCCCTCGCACTCTCCATCTCACCACCTGCGCCAAAGACGGAAAATACCGCAGCATCTCTGGAGTCTGCAATAACAGGTATCTGACTCCCATCTTAATAATTCATCCATAATGCAGCGGGAGGCACGTCTCGCAGTTTGAGAGCACAGAAATCAGAACCTCGGTTAACAGCTCCACGGCCTTTTGTGGAGAGGATCAGGTTGATATGATAAGATGACCTGCGGGTCAGAGCTTCGAACAGATGAGAATATCACTAAACAGTATAAAAATAACATCTAAACCTTAAATATTCATGCCTGCTCACTCGGGTCATGAAAGACGTCACCGAACCTGTGCTTGCTTTCATCTGCTGCAACTGCAATGTGGGATTTGTACTACAAAAAAATGTTCCTGATCAGTATTTTTGTCTTGTTTTCCAGTATTAATATCTAAGTATTAATATCTAAACATTCTTTAGTGTGTGTGTGTGTGTATATATATATATATAAATATATATATATATATATATATATATATATATATATATATATATACACACACATACACACAAATAGTTTTCTGAAAAAATGTATCAAAATCAAATGAGTTTAAGCATAAAACAAGAAAAATATCTTTGTATAGGGTCAGAAAAATAATTTTGTTTTTGAATTAAGTTTATTTTTCTGACCCCGGATTTTTTTCTTGTTTTAAGCATAAATTTAATAATAATTTGCCTGAATTTTGATATATATTTTCATAAAACAAGACTCATATTTTATGTAATTTTGCTTGTATATTGATTTAAGAATGTTTAGAAATTTTTATTGGAAAAGAAGACAAAAATACTGAAAAAATATTTTATTTTATTTTATTTTTTTTGCGCATTTTCAGTATTTTATGTCCGAAAAAAAATAAAAAGTTTATGATTGCTTCTCACACTATCAAAAATGATTTTCTAATCGATTGTTGTCTTGTTTTTCAGTAAAATATCTTAACATTCTTAAATCAAGATACATTTATTTCAGAAACAAATTGCAAACAATAAACAGTAAAGACAGTAGTTTTCTGAAAAAAAACTTTTCCTTTTGAATTAAGTTTATTTTTCTGACCCCATTGGCAGATGTTTTTCTTGTTTTATGCACAAATGCACTTCATTTTGATATATTTTTCAGGAAACAAGACTCAGTACCTTAAGTAATTTTGCGTGTCAACTAAATATATCATGATTTAAGAATGTTTGGATATTTGTACTGCAAAACAAGACAAAAATACCAAGATTTATTTTTTTTTTTTACAGTGTGGATTCATTTGCATTGAGCTGATAGAGCTCTGCTCTGCAATCATATAAACAGATTTAAATCAGAATAAACTCAAGATATGTATTTTCCTTATCTTTCCCTTTATGATGCATATGATTGATTTGGTTTTGGGGAAATTAATCTCGGTTTTCCACACTGGCTCGGCTAGCAAGATTTATAGCATTAATTTTTCATTTGCGGGAGGAAATGTACCATGTCCGTCCAGTTCTGATGCATCAAATTATATATTTTAATGCAAAACAACATTAGTTCTGATTAAATCTATCTTTTATGAGTAGTTGAGTGTGGTTTGACATGCATCTAATACTATTTTAAATATTTCTCCAAATTATTATTGGAGCTCGACAAACACTATCACTGCTGTTCATACGCTAGCGTTTGTTCTCATCAATCCCAAATATAATGATTAAAATATCACATAGACATGTTGGACTTTTATTTTTTATTTTTATTTATTTATTTTTTTTTTAATTGAGATCATAAGAAAACAGCCAAATAATCTTTAGTGGTTTTTTTTTCTTCCAATTTTACATTCTTATGATTTTAATAATTTTTAATAAGTGTTAAATTTTGACAGTTTTTATTTAAAAATATTTTAATTTTACATTTTTTAATTCAATCCATTTTTAGTGTGTTATGTCGACTTGCTTTTATTTGAAAATGTTCAGTTTTTTTATTATAATTTTGCTTTTTTTTATGATTTAATACATTTAGTAAGTGTTTTATTTCAATTTGCTTTTATTTTGCCAGTTATTTATTTACATTTTTCAATCTTATGATTTTAATCATTTTTAGAAAGTGTTGTATTTTGACCATTTTAATGTAAAAAGTTTTTATTATAATTTTATATTTTCGTGGTTTAAAACATTTCTAATAATTTTTTTATTTTGATTAACTTTTAGTTGAAAATTATTTATTTATTTAAATTTTACATTCTTATGATTTTAATAGTTTTTAGTAACGGTTGAATTTTTACTGTTTTATTTTAAAAAATATATTTTTACATTTTATGATTTAACTTATTTTCTACTTTACAGCTGAAATTAAATTTGTTTCATAATTGATTCATTTTACAACATTAACACTGTTATTTTCCTATTTTATAAACGTGAAGCTGCTTTGAAATAATCTGTATTGTATAAAGCACTATATAAATAAATTACTTGACTTTCTTCTTTACACTTTCTTCAGAAAGTGTAAAAGTCTAGTTGTACACGCAGTTTTTATGAGACCAAATGGAATATTTGTACTACATTTATGACTAATAATTGAAGTCCATAAAAATCTGGTGAAAAGCCTCTAAAATGCACATATCATGTATGGTGTTATGATTTGACAAGTAATGTTAAGGCAACTAAGCAGTTCTTAGACCGAAAGTGTTTGTTATTCTAGTTCAAAACCAAAATGCATGGACAAAAACATTTAAAGAATGAGAATATTTGTTTATGTTCGGTTAGTGAGAGATTTTATGAATCGCATTGAGCCAGAATATGAAATACAGTATGCAATGCCATTATTAATCAGGTTCTGTAATTTTTGAGACCATTCAGTGTAGAATTACAGGCCAATCAAGGACAATGCATTGTTGCAAATAATGTGAGAATATTAATTGCAGTAATACATCACCTGTAAGCTCTTATCACAGCAGTTGTTCCATTATATTCATTAAAAATGCAATGTCATGAGATATTTTCGGTCACATGCATTCATACTGTGTTTTTAGGAAGAACCCGCTTTGGGGAGCAGCCAACACCGGCTTGGCCAGATGGCTTCCGGCGGAGTACGAGGATGGAGAAAACCAACCCAAAGGCTGGAACGCCGGACGCCAATACAGCGGCTTCCAACTTCCTCTGGTGAGCTGCATAAAAATATCCTCACAATTCATGAAAGACAGACTGACAGACTGAACTGATGCGCAGAACAAAACGATTCACTGTGGGGAGGAGTTACTCCATGCAACTGGAATGAAATGATATGCAAATAATTGTGCTCATATGTTAATGAGCTCATGTTATAATCAGTCTTAAAAAGTCTTGTTTCGCCCCTTCAACAAATTAATTCCTAAAAAGGTTTTAAATCAGAGCAGAAAGTCTTATATTCATACAGTCATAGCATTGCATGTTGCATGCAGTGCTAAAAATAAAGATATTCTCAATATTTCTTTTCTGTTTTCCAGGACAAATCTCTAAACACCCTTAAATAAAGATACATTTACTTGAGATGCAAAATGAAGATATGAAGTCTTGTTTTCTGAGAAATTAAACAAAATTAAGTGAGTTCATGCTTAAAATAAGAACAAACTTCTGTCAATGGGGTCAGAAATCAACTTGTTTTCTGTTTGAACATTGAATTTATGAGTTTATTTGTTCTAGATTTAATCATAAAATCATTTAAGTTTCATCAGTTTCTCATAAAATAAGGCTTCTTATTTAATGTAATTTTGGTTGTCAAATAAATGTATCTTGATTTAAGATTTAAGATTTTTTTTTGTGATCAGAAGGTACAGTAAAATTATTTCCATATCCTAGTGTTTTGGAGCAGAGATATTCAAGCCATTTTTTAGTAAAATGAATTAAAAACTAATGGAGATCTATTGGTACATTTACATTTAGAGACCATATTGACGTACTGCTTAACGTTTTATTTGGTCTTTAAAAATCTTTAAATGTCTTAATTTGCCCTTCCACAAATCAGGGTCTAAAAAGGCCTTAAATTGAAGCAGAAAGTCTTAAATTCATAAAGCCATGGCATTAAATGTTGCATGCATTGCAAAAAATGAATATCTTCATCAGTATATTTCTGTTTTGTTTCCCAGTACAAATACCTAAACATCCTTAAATCAAGATACATTTATTTGCAATGCAAACTGAACATATGAAGTCTTGTTTTCTGAGAAATTGAGCAAAATTAAGTGAGTTTATGCTTAAAACAAGAACAAACATCTGTCTGTGGGGTTTGAAAAAATCAACTTGTTTTCACTTGAATTATTGAATTTATGAGTTTATTAGCAGATATTTGTTTTTGTTTTAATCATAAACTCACTTCATTCAGTTTCTCATAAAATAGGACTTCTTATTTGAGGTCAGTTTGCTTCTCAAATAAATGTGTATTGATTTAAGAATCTTTAGACATTTGCACTGGAAAACAAGACAAAATACTGAGGGAGAACAATTTTTGTGATGAGAAGGTACAGTAAATGTTATTTTCTTTACTTGGTCCTAAAAAGGTCTTTAAAAGTCTTAATTCACCCTTTCAGAAAAAAAAAAAAAAAAAATAGGGTTTAAAAAAGGTCGAAAATTGAAGCAGAAAGTCTTAAAGTCATGGCATTAAATGTTGTATGCATTGCAAAAAATAAATGTCTTCCTCAGTATTTGTTTGATTTACAATACAAACATCTAAACATCCTTAAATTGAGATACAGTTACTTGAGATGCAGATTATGAAGTCTTGTATTATAAATAAATCAAGTGAGTTTATGCTTAATAGCCCCCCCCCCAATATTTGTTCTTGCTTTAATCATAAACTCACTTTGTTTTGATCAATTTCACCATAAACAAGACTTCTCAAGTCATTTTTCTTCTCAAGTAAATATATTTTAATTTAATTTAATAATTTTTTGACATTTGCACTGGAAATCAAGACAAAATAGTTATTGGGAGCAAAGATGTTCAATCCATTAGTAAAATGAATTATAAAATAATGGAGGTCTATTGAAGTTGTATTTTCAAACTTTGAAGTGTTAATACAAAACATTTACATTTAGAGAGAATATTGACATATTTTGTTTCTTTCAATTTATTCCTTAAATTATCTTTAAGGTCTTAAAAAGTCTTAAATGCATCTTCATAAAACCTGCAGAAACTGTGTTGAAATGGTCTGAATGGACTGATTTTGAGTGAGCGAGAGAGTATTTTTACGTAGTCCATCAAATAATGTCATACTTGTTTGCATTGCATGATTTTTTTTTTTAAATCCTGCATATAAAAGCAGAAGATTTACATTAAAAACTCTGTGAACATCTGCCAAATAAGCTTGAGAAACGTTGCATATTAAACACCTCTGAAGAGCTCGATCTCACATCTACCTGTGACACATTGGCCTTTCCCTGCTCTATTATCACATTAAAAATGCAACGCTGTGCGCTGTTTTAAATATGCATGACCTCTTCATCCCAAACGTAGAGAAACACGAGCATCACTGCCATCGCGCCTCACTGAAACAATTTTTTTGATGAGGCAAAGGCTGCAGCACTTCAGTGCAAGAAGCACCGTGACAAATGTTCACATTGTCACATCTCACATTGTGCAAGAGTGCAAAAACACTTCTGTCTAATTTCGGTGCATAGCGCTTTAATTGCTAGTGGTTTTAATGACATTTTAACAGGTAAACAAACACTGGTGGAGGGGTATAATGAGGTTTCCCTGACTGCCCACACACACAAAACAACAACATATCAGGGCTCGGTTTCTTGCATTCATTTTATTCACCACAGCAAGTCCTCATGTTTATTTGCTTAAGCACAACTGCATCAAATTATTAAGATATGAAGCTCTTTTTTTTGGTTTAAAGGTCTTTTTACTATAGTTAGGGTTAAGGTAGGTTTTTTTCTTACGCTGTAAAGCCTACCATATTTGATGCATGAAACTTTGCTGTAAAACCTGTTGCACACAATCTACTCCATACCTTCTGTCATCTGATTGACTTTTTTAGCTGTAAAAGCTCTTTTAGTATAATTGCACAAATGCCCACCTTCAGTTCGTTTAATATTTCCAGATGAACACTTACTATATATATATATATATATATATGTATGTGTGTGTGTGTGTGTGTGTGTGTGTGTATATTAGGGGTGTGACGGTTCACAAAATTCACGGTTCGGTTCAATACGACACAGTGGTGTAACGGTTCGGTACGTTTTCGATGCGGGGGCGGGGCAGTTGGTTACGTCGCAATGTTGGAAATATTTCTGTTTTAAACCATGAAGGCGAGCCAGTGGATATCACACAAGCACGCGTTTGCACCAGGGTTTGCACAAGTGCAAACTTTGCGCAAGATTTATCCCTGTGAACGTCTTAATCTCAGTCAATTCACTATAAGCAGAAAGTGAAAGTAAAAACAGAAAGACGGAGTAATGACGAAGCCTTCGGGATCTGAAGCCGCATATTCTTTCAGAGACAAAGAGAGATGAATCTACTTCAACATATGCTGATAACGGTATAGCCTATAGCTGTTTTCATTTATTTCCTTAACATTTATCTTGTGGCCCGTACATAGTGAGAAAAAAAATGAGAAGAAACGTATTCCGTGTTAAACAGGTTGTTTTTGAAAGTCGGTGCTTAAAATAAAAGCTTTTTATTTCATTGATTTTTATTGATGACTGCAGTGTTAATATTTTAATTATAAGACTATAATTCATTGTAGGTAGCCTATAGCCTAATAGACCTGATTTTAAAAGACCTTTTTAAAAAACATTTTAATTGAGGAGTAAATAGCCTAATCTTATCCTCAAAGCACATCAGTTATGCGGTAATTATTGAGGGGCAAATTAATTGTACTATTAATTTAATAATAAAAGTAACAACAGCGCCTCCACTTTCTCCGCCGGCTGAAAAGGACAAGTCTCCCTCCACCCATCCTCACCACTTTTTACAGGGGCACCATTGAGAGTGTGCTGCATCACTGTCTGGTATGCACCTGCATCACTGTCTGGTATGGGAACTGCAGTGCTGCTGACCTCAAGACCCTACAACGGACAGTGAACACTGCCGCAAAGATCATCGGTGCCCCTCTCCCCTCCATCCTGGACATTTTCCTTTCACGATGCTCCAACAAGGCCACCAGTATCGTGAAGGACCCCACCCACCCCTCTCACAACCTCTTCCAGCTCCTGCCATCAGGTAGAAGGTACCGGAGCATCAGAGCTCGCTCTGTCAGATTGCTCAACAGCTTTTTTCCCCAGACTGTGAGAGCTCTTAACTCCAATCCCCCTGTCCCCCTCTGAAACCATGAACACCTCAGCCCTCCCACCCCCCAACTCATTAAAAACTGTTGACAATTTTACTAAGTGCAATTCTGAATGTGCTACACACAGGTGAGTGGGCTATACAAACCACCTTTAGTAACGACTTGACTTGACTTGACTTAACTTCATAATAATAATAGGCCCAATAAAAATAAGAATGTAACAGGCCTACATTAATTGGAAATGCCAAATCCTCTTAATATTGCCAGTAATTGATATTTTTGACATCTCTGGCTGGTGTCGATACAAGATCATCGTCTTTCGATGCACCCCAGCAAGGGTAGGTTATCTCGGGGCAGACAGCACCTTGCATGTTACGTCGTTTGGGCTGCGTTGTTGAGCGCAGTGGCACTGATATTTCACACACTTTAAGCTCTTTTATTTTACAAACGTAATAGGATTAGTCCAACAAATAGTTCGGTTTGTAATGCGTACCGAACCGAAAGCCTCGTACCGAACGGTTCAATACGAATACGCATATCATTACACCCCTATATATATATATATATATATATATATATATATATATATATATACAGGTGCATCTCAATAAATTAGCATGTCATGGAAAAGTTCATTTATTTCAGTAATTCAACTCAAATTGTGAAACTCGTCTATTAAATAAATTCAATCCACACAGACTGAAGTAGTTTAAGTCTTTGGTTCTTTTAATTGTGATGATTTTGGCTCACATTTAACAAAAACCCACCAATTCACTATCTCAACAAATTAGAATATGGTGACATGCCAATCAGCTAATCAACTCAAAACACCTGCAAAGGTTTCCTGAGCCTTCAAAATGGTCTCTCAGTTTGGTTCACTAGGCTACACAATCATGGGGAAGACTGCTGATCTGACAGTTGTCCAGAAGACAATCATTGACACCCTTCACAAGGAGGGTAAGCCACAAAAATTAATTGACAAAGAAGCTGGCTGTTCACAGAGTGCTGTATCCAAGCATGTTAACAGAAAGTTGAGTGGAAGGAAAAAGTGTGGAAGAAAAAGATGCACAACCAACCGAGAAAACCACAGCCTTATGAGGATTGTCAAGCAAAATCGATTCAAGAATTTGGGTGAACTTCACAAGGAATGGACTGAGGCTGGGGTCAAGGCATCAAGAGCCACCACACACAGACGTGTCAAGGAATTTGGCTACAGTTGTCGTATTCCTCTTGTTAAGCCACTCCTGAACCACAGACAACATCAGAGGCGTCTTACCTGGGTTAAGGAGAAGAAGAACTGGACTGTTGCCCAGTGGTCCAAAGTCCTCTTTTCAGATGAGAGCAGGTTTTGTATTTCATTTGGAAACCAAGGTCCTAGAGTCTGGAGGAAGGGTGGAGAAGCTCATAACCCAAGTTGCTTGAAGTCCAGTGTTAAGTTTCCACAGTCTGTTATGATTTGGGGTGCAATGTCATCTGCTGGTGTTGGTCCACTGTGTTTTTTGAAAACCAAAGTCACTGCACCCGTTTACCAAGAAATTTTGGAGCACTTCATGCTTCCTTCTGCTGACCAGCTTTTTAAAGATGCTGATTTAATTTTCCAGCAGGATTTGGCACCTGCCCACACTGCCAAAAGCACCAAAAGTTGGTTAAATGACCATGGTGTTGGTGTGCTTGACTGGCCAGCAAACTCACCAGACCTGAACCCCATAGAGAATCTATGGGGTATTGTCAAGAGGAAAATGAGAAACAAGAGACCAAAAAATGCAGATGAGCTGAAGGCCACTGTCAAAGAAACCTGGGCTTCCATACCACCTCAGCAGTGCCACAAACTGATCACCTCCATGCCATGCCGAATTGAAGCAGTAATTAAAGCAAAAGGAGCCCCTACCAAGTATTGAGTACATATACAGTAAATGAACATACTTTCCAGAAGGCCTACAATTCACTAAAAATGTTTTTTTTATTGGTCTTATGAAGTATTCTAATTTGTTGAGATAGTGAATTGGTGGGTTTTTGTTAAATGTGAGCCAAAATCATCACAATTAAAAGAACCAAAGACTTAAACTACTTCAGTCTGTGTGCATTGAATTTATTTAGTACACGAGTTTCACAATTTGAGTTGAATTACTGAAATAAATGAACTTTTCCACGACATTCTAATTTATTGAGATGCACCTGTATGTATATTAGTCCTGAGAAATGATTAATCGCATCCAAAATAAAAGTTTTTGTTTGCATAATATATGTGTGTATACTGTGTATATTTATTATGTATATATAAATACAGACACATGCATGTATATATTTAAGAAAAATGTTATGTTTATACATTAAATATATTTATATATAATATAAGAATATAAATAAATAAATGTATATACATGTAAATATTTTCAAAATATATACTGTATGTGTGTATTTATATATACATAATAAATATACACAGTACACACACATATATTATGTAAACAAAAACTTTTATTTTGGATGCGATTAATATGAACCCTAAAACCCTGATGTATCAAATATGACATTTACCAGTAAACGTTTTTTTTTTTTTTAGATTCTCATTTGCCTATAGGTTTAATAAAATGTTCTATTAAATAAAAAATAAATAAATAAAAAAACAGTACAGTATGTAAACAAAAACTTTTATTTTGGATGTGATTAATCGCGATTAATCATTTGACAGCACTAATATATATATATATATATATATATATATATATATATAATTCACTAATATATATATATTTATATATATATATACACACACACATACACACACACACACACATATATATATATATATATATATATATGAGCCATAAAACCCCGATGTATCAAATATGACATTTAGCAGTATTTAACATGTTTTTTTTGTTTTTTTTTAGATTCTCATTTGCCTGTAGGTTTAATAAACTGTTCTATTAAATAAAAAAATTAAAAAATAAATAAAAATCAGACTATTATTTCGTATGTCAGGCTTTTCAAACCCCTAAACACTACAATAAGTATTATACAGGTTATGCTTATATATTTTTTCAGCACCAAATGTTTGCATGTAAAACAGAGGGAGGAAATGCATCTTATCTGAAGTCCCTCTCTTTTGTTTTCTATGTTTTAAGGTTCGAGAAGTGAGTAATAAAATCATGCGGGGCTCCAGCATGGCCGTCCTGGAGGACAGCGCTTATTCTCAGATGCTGGTGGACTGGGGCCAGTACATCGACCACGACATCTCCTTCACTCCTCAGAGCTCCAGCCGAAGCGACTGCCTGCACAGCTGCAGCAACGCCGAGCCCTGCTTCCCAATGCAGGTAACCTCGCAACAGTGCTTTAAAGTCACTTTTAGTCGTACCAGACAGCGTTGAGAAAGCTGTAGCTTCCCGAAATACCCATCATTTCAACTACAGACACGCAACAAACTCTCTAGTGATGATCCATATCAGTTCACAAATAAAACTTATTATAGATTTTGCTTCTGTAGCGCAAATCATGCTGGATGACAGTATTTTTCAAGTTAGTGACCGTTATTTTATCATTTCTATGCTGTTATAGCATTAATATTTGAATTAGCATTTATTTTTACATTTTCAGTTTATTTTTCATTTTAGGTTTAGTTTTAGTAATTTTGTTACACCTTAAGAGGACACATAGGATGAATGTAGAGATGAAAATTTGAGTAAAGAAAATAGCGGTTTAGAGACAGATTTTTGTTCATGTAGGCTATGTGAAATTTAGCAGGAAACAAATTAAGCTATATTTCTGATATTCTCTTTTGAGTATCAAACAATCCAAAGAAAACATCTTTAAATCTTTAAAAAGTCACTTATAAAATGAGACTGGATGAACATGAAAAAAATCTGACATTGCCAAACAATCTGTTGTTTTAGTAATTTCATATTCTTTTGTCATTTTTATTATTATTATTTTTAATTCTTTTATAGCTTCATTTTTATTTCGGTTTTAGTTTGAGTAATTTTAGTACTTTTTTCAGTTAGTTAGCATTTTTAAATTTAAATTGTTCATCTAATATTTTATTTATTTAATTTATATTATTTATATAATAATGTACAGTATAATAACAGGGTTCTAAAATGTAAGTTAAAAAAAATGAATATTTTAGGCTAATATTTGAATTATTGATGTTAATATTTAATCCAAATATGTTGAAAGGAATGCTTTGGCATTAAAATAAAATGTGTATCCATCCCTATAAGGTTCTATATATTTTAATTTTAGCTTAAGTTTTAATAGTTTTATGTGCTTTTGTCTTTTTTTTTTCTTTTTTTTTTTTTTTACATTTTTGTCCTATTGCTTTTATTTTTATTAAGTATTTTAGTACATATTTATTTCAGTTAGTTGGCAAGTTTTTCATCTAATATTCTTATTTTATTTTATTATTTCATTTTATTTTATTTTATTTTGGCTTCATTAGTCTATAAATAATTGAATATTTTATGCTAATACTTGAATTTATTGATGCTTGAAGAAATGTTTTGGCATGAAAACAGAACTTAAATCAGTACAGATGATGTGTAACTAACAGGACCTTATAAAGTTCTAAATGGAACCAAATGTGAAGTGAGCAATAGAACTTTTTCTTTTCTATAGAAACTTCACCAGTACAGTGATTGGCTCTTTTGATTTTGAGGGCGGGGCTTCCATTCTTACCGCTGCCATATTGAGCTTCTCATTCATAATTCTCCATAGGTTCTGTCTCTGCTGTTGTGTACTATTAATCACGAGCAGCATCTATTTTCATACACGAGTCACCGGCAGCTAGTTTTCTGCTATTGACTGGATAAGACATTCCCCCAGGCATCTCATTAGAATTATCTCAGTCTTTGACACCCCGTGTCAAGGAGCAGGTTACAGCGCTCATTTTATCGACTTCATTGACAGAAGTTCATTTAGTTGAAACAGATAAAATGCCACGCGTTTCCTCTGAGGCGAGCTCATTGTCTCGGGCTCTCTTTGTCTGATCCTGACGGCCCGTGATGAGTCAGACGTGGGAATATATTCGAGTCGGGGACAGTTCAGGACTGCTGGTTCGGAACAACGAAGATGAATCCGAGAACGTGGCTGAGCCCTATAATTAAAAAGAAAATAAATCGCATTGATTACTTCTTTATCTCCGGCAAACCTCAAACGCGTTGAAAATGGGGGTCATGGCAGCACCTTTTTGTTGGTGGTTCTGGATCCTTCAGGGCTGGAAATGCTCATAAAATGTGCCGGTTTGTAAGTAATCTCACTGTCCCCAGCCAGAGGCGACGAGGCCACTTCCATAGATATACAAAATAGCATTTTATTCCTGCCCACCCTGAGCCGCATACTGCATACTGCACACTGCATACTAATACATACAGCTTCATGATGGACCGGCCGCTCTCAGCATCCACTGAATGACAAGCACGAAATAAACAAAAAGATCTGTGATCAATCTTGCAAGTTTTTGCTCAGAAGTCATTCTTTCAAAACTCAGGAAACTTGATGGAGTTTTATTATACGTGAAATAGCAGAACTTGATTTTATACATTGGGATTAACTAGATGGGGAAGATGAATCAAGATTATTATTATAGATAACTAAATCTGGAACTGAAATTAAAACCATGCAAAAAACACATACTTTACTTGATACTAAAATAACACTGATGTGAATATACAGTATATACTGTTCAAATGTTTGGGTTAGTAAGATTTTTTGAAAGCAATTAATAATTTTATTCAGCAAAGATGCATTAAATTGATTAAAAGTGAAAACAGACACAAATTTTCAATGTTACAAAGTTACAAATAAAAAATCTATTTCAATAAATGCTGATTTTGAGCTGTCTATTCATCAAATAATCACAAAAATTAAAATGTCACGTTTCCACAAAAATTTTCAACAGCGCAACTGTTTTCAACATTGATAACAATCAGAAATGTTTGTTGAGCAGCAAATCAGCATATTAGAATGATTTCTGAAGGATCATGTGACTGAAGACTGGAGTAATGATGCTGAAAATTCAGCTTTGAATCACAGGAATACATTTTACATTACAATACATTTTACAATATTTTCACATAGAGAACGTCTCGGTTACGTACGTAACCCTCGATCCCTGATGGAGGGAACGGAGACGTTATGTCGTGACGACATAGGGGATTTACTTGGAAGCCCCAATCATCTTTGACTTTAAGAGAAAACGCCAATGAATATTGGCTAGTGGATTTTGCATACCTGAGCCACTCCCTGCCCTCACGGGTATAAATAGGCGGCAGGTGCATCCACTCATTAGGTTTTACGCTGAGGAGCCGAGAACGAGTCCCTGGCAACCAGCGATGGTTCAAGATTGTGGCATGGGGACATAACGTCTCAGTTCCCTCCATCAGGGAACGAGGGTTACGTACGTAACCGAGACGTTCCCTATCTGTCGGTCACTACGAGTTATGTCGTGACGACATAGGGGTCCTATGGAAAGCGCCACAAGCTGAACCCCGTCACAACCATATAGCATAGCAAATGTTGGCAAGCAACCGTGTGTCAGACAAATGCTATGCAAAGGTCGTAACCTTCCCACCGCCCCAGCGCAAATTCGCTGACCTTGGTACCACGCAGGGACCACAGGTGAGTACATCGCTGCTGGAAATAGCCAAACTGCTGTTCCTTTCCCCACAGAAATTCTCAACAGAAGGGATTTCGACCTTCAATGAAAGATTTGCTTCAAGTCTTTCCTATTTTTTGTTACAGCTTGGCAGTAACGACGGGGAAGCGAGCCTTCCAGAGAAGGGCGCTACGGAGGCCACATCCTGCCCGAAGGGAGGTAACATGTGGAGACACTGATATGGCCTGGGGCAGTACTACATACGACTGGACCCTGGGGCAGATCCTACCTAGGGGTAGGGAGGAGAGCTGCCAGCAGGGCCTGACAGAGGCTCTGTGATGGGAAGACACGGGTTTACCGTGAGGGAAACCTTACCGTAGAAGAATACACAAATGGGATTACCCGAAGGGAATCAAGCCATACGGACACCTAGCCCAGTACAGGGGCTGACCGGAGACCCGGGCGAGCTAACACCAGTACTGGGCCTGGCGTCAGTCTGCTCCGCCCAGTCTGACTGCCGGGGGTGCTGGAGGAACTCCACCAGGGTTCGCCGTCCGGGGAACTGAACTGGAGGAGGAAAAAGGCACTCGTATCCCCGGGTGAGGGGGAATGGCGCAGCAAGCGTGACACCGGCCAGCTCTTCCCGCCACTTACCTGTTACCCAACACACGGGAAGAAACTGGCTGAGCGCGGAGACTGTAGAATCTTGCGAAGGTGTTCAGTGTCGCCCAGCCCGCAGCTCTACAGATGTCTGCCAGAGAGGCGCCATGCACGAGCGCATAGGGGGAGGCAACACTCTGTGTGGAGTGAGCCCTCACCCCCAGGGGGCACGGCTCGTCTTGGGATTGGTACGTCAAGGCGATGGCATCCACTGTCCAGTGGGCCAACGTCTGCTTGGAGACAGCCTACCCTTTCCGCTGACCTCCATAACAGACAGAGAGCTGCTCAGAGCTTCTGAAGCTCCAGGGTGCGGTCCACGTATATGCACAATGCTCTTACGGGACACAGCAACGCCAAGGCTGGATCTGCCTCCTCCGAGGGCAGTGCTTGCAGGTTCACCACCTCATCGCGAAAAGCGTGGTGGGAACCTTGGGCACGTATCCAGGCCGGGGTCTCAGGACAACATGAGAGTAGGCGGCCCGAACACAAGGCACTTTTCGCTCGCCGAAAATGCTAGGAGGTCCCCGACCCTCTTGATGGATGAGAGCGCGGTCAGGAGCACTGTCTTCTAGCAGACAGGAATTTAAGCTCGACTGAACCCAGCGGCTCAGAGGGACCCCTCTGTAGTCCAGCCCGGACAACAGAGAGATCCCAGGAGGGCACCGGGGGTGGCCTAGGAGGATGTAACCCCCTGGCACCCCTCAGAGACCTCACGATGAGATCGTGCTTTCCCAGGGACCGGCCGTCCACTGCATTGTGATGTGCTGCGATAGCAGCCACATACACTTCCAAGGTGGAGGGTGACAGCCTACGCTCCAACCCTGCTTGCAGGACAGAAAGCACTACTCCAGTCGTGCATGTTCGGGGGTCTTCTCAGCGAGAAGAACACCAGTTTGCGAACCGACTTCATACAGGGCGTAGGCTTGCCTCGTAGAGGGAGTCTGCCGCGTCTCATCCAGGAGCCACACATGGAGGCTCCAAGAAGTGGACGCAGGTGCCGCATGGTGCCGGGCCCCTGAGAAAGGAGATCCTTCCTCAGAGGGATACGCCAGGAGGGGCTGTCACGAGGAGCGTGAGTTCCGAAAGCCAGGTCCGGATAGGCCAAAGAGGCGCAACCGGCAGGACCTGTTCCTCGTCCTCGCTGACCTTGCACAGTGTTCGTACGAGAAGGCTCACTGGGGAACGCATGCCTGCGTGAAGACCAAGGCCAGCTGTGCACCAGTGCATCCAAGCCAAGGGCCCTCGGCCGCGGGAGGACTCGAGGAAGACAACAGGCTTACCTGAGCTCCCTCGAATCAACTCCAGAACAGCTGGATCGTCTCAGGATGGAGTCGCCATTCCGTGGGGAACGTGGGCTGTCATGAGAACACCTCGGCCGCACGATTGAGCTCCCCCAGGATATGGACGGCACGCAGTGACTTGCACCACGTCTGACTCCAGAGGAGGAGGAGATGGCGGGCGAGTTGCAACATGCGACGTGATCGTAGACAACCCTGCCAGTTGATCTACGAAATGGTCGCAGTGTTGACCATGCGGACCAACATGTGCTAGCCGAGCAGCAGCGGCCGGACCGCCTCAAGGCTAGTAGCACTGCCAGCAACTCGAGGCAGTTGATGTGCCAAAGTAGTTGAGGCCCTGTCCAGAACCCCGAGGCTGCCTGCCCGTTGCATGTAGCGCACCAGCCCACACTGGAGGCATCCATCGTGACAACGACATGCCGACACTTGTTCTAAGGGCACCCCGACACGTAGAAAGACAAGGTCCGTCCAGGGGCTGCATGAGCAGTAACATGTTGGCGTGACGGTCACGCGAACTGTACCACGGCGCCATGCCCATCTCGGGACTCGGGAGTGTAACCAGTGCTGAAGTGGTCTCATATGAAGCAATCCGAGCGGTGAGACTGCGGCTACGGATGCCATATGCCCCAGGAGCCTCTGAAAAGGGTTTCAGTGGTACCACTGTCCTGCCTCTGAAGGAACTCAGGCAGTTCAGCACGGACTGGGCACGCTCGTTAGTGAGACGCGCCATCATACTCACCGAGTCTAACTCCACACCGAGAAAAGAGATTCTCTGCATGAGGGAGAGCTTTCTCTTTTCCCAGTTGACCTGAAGCCCCAGCTGGCTAAGTGCCGGAGCACTGGGTCCCTGTCATCACACAACTGTTCTCGCACGCGGGCCATGCTCGAGATAGTTGAGGATCCTGATGCCCACTTCCCATAGCGGGGCAAGGGCGCCCTCCGTGACCTTCGTAAAGACACGGGGGGACAGGAACAGCCAGAAGGGGAGAACACTGTACTTCCCTGCCTGACCCTTGAGCGCAAACCGTAGAAACGACCTGTGTCGAGGGCCGCTGCAAACCAATCCTGGGGCTAGGTGCATCCAGGATTAGCCAAAGGCCACCGCCTTTCTTGGGTATGATGAGGTAGGGGGTGTAAAACCCCTGCCTCATCTCGGCTGGAGGGACCGGCTCGATTGCATCCTTTGCCAGGAGGACAGCAATCCCCTCACGCAAAACAGGTGCGTCTCAGTCTGCCACCGAAGTCTCGAGAACGCCGCTGAACTTGGGAGGTTGCCTGGTGAACTGAATCGCATAGCCGAGTCGGATTGCGCGAATGAGCCAGCGGGACGGGTTGGGCAGCGCAAGCCATGCCCCCAAACTCCGTGCGAGTGGCACCAAAGGGACAATCGACATACCCGCGGTGGTGCAGCGGATGGGAGTTGAGCTGGATAGCCCAGAAGGCATCGCATTCTGACCGATCACAGCAGAACTCCCCGCATCCCCAGAGGGACTGGCCAGAGATGCGTGGAGAGGCATTGCGTCTCCCAACCGCAACTTCTTGGCTACTGGCAAAAAAGGGGGGGCTCGTGGGTGAGAGTGAGAAGGCATCGTGTCGCTCATTGTCGACCCGCGAGCCTGAGGACCCGGAGGAAAAGGAAATTGCTCTTTCTTTGACAATGTGGGTACCGCTGGCCCTTGAGCCAGCGGCGGAACAGAAACAGAAGATTCCCCACTCGGCCCTCCTCCGGGGGAAGGAGTGGCGCTGTCCTCGCCATCTCCCAAGAAAGAGCAGCTTCCCACATCTCCGGGTTGCCTGTGTCAGGGCCGCTTTGTCGCCTTCCTGGACGATTTAGGGGCCGGCTGGGACACAGGGGGTGCTGTGCTCCTGTGAGAGGCTCAACGCGCCGGCCAAGGTGTTACCTCAGCACGGGGTGGAGCAGCTCTGGGGGACACAGGAGGGCGCCCACAGCAACAAGCAGACCGGGGCTTGCCCTGCGGCGGAGCGGTGGCAGATGATGCATCACGCCGGGGCAAGATGTGTTGGATGGCCTCGGTCTGCCTCTGTACTGCCGAGAACTGCTGGGCACAGTCCTCGACAGTGTCGCCGAACAGTCCAGCCTGGGAGACGGGAGTATCGAGAAAGCGCACTTTGTCGACATCGCTCGTCTCAGCAGGGCTGAATCATAGATGGCGCTCTTGGACCACAAGTGTGGACATCGCCTTCCCGAGGGACTGCGCTGTGACTTCCGTCGCCCGTAGGGCACGGTCAGTCGCCGAGCACAGTTCCTGCTTCAACCTCAAGTTGGTACTACCCTCATGCATTTTAATGCCTTGGCTTGGTATACTCGCAGGAGAGCGGTCGTCAGCTTACAGGCTTTGGACGGGAGACGAGGACGATTCCGCAAAGTGGCGGCGTTTTGCAGGCACAGGTGCACCGCAACCGCACTCTCCACCTGAGGAATGTCAACGTACCCCCTAGCCGCCCCGCCATCGAGGGTAGCGAGGATGGGGGAGATAAACAAGCCGCTTCTGCCCGTAAAAAGGGGCCGTCCACAACTTCATCAGCTCCTCGTGCACTTCCGGGAAGAAAGGGACCAGGGCAGGGCGTGGTCGTGAGCCACGGCCCGTGCCGAGGAGCCGATCATCTCGCCGCGAGGACTCGGGACTGAGAGGTGTGCACTCCTCCAGCCCGATGCTCGCGGCGGCCCAGGAAAGCACGGCCGTCAACTCTGGGTCCGATTCGGCGGCGGCCGCGACACCCGAGGGGGGCAGCCCCGCCGAATCTTCATCCTCAGAGGACGATTGCCCATCCCCCGATGCTGCTATCGACATCTGATCCTTTATCGGTGCGCCGAATGAAACGCTGAGCACGCCGTAAGACGGCACAGCAGAATCACTGGGGAGCCGCACAGAACAGCTTCTGCAGGAGGAGTGAAAGGTCCGTGGGGACTGGCCCGGCGGAAAGGCTCTCACTGTAACCCTCAGATCGCCCAGAGCACTAGCCGATGGTTCTCTGCTCGTAGCAGAGAAGCCAGCGCGGGTAGTGACAGACGGAGCCTCTCCCATCCCCGTGAGGAGAGAGGCGCGATCACAGCGCTGCCATGGTTACACGCTCAAAATGAGCGCATAAACCATCCACGATCGCAGCTTCAGCGTGCTGGATGCCCAGACACTGAAGACAACGATCGTGGCTGTCGACGGAGGATAGGAAACGACCGCAACCAAGAGGACACGGCCGGAACGGTGTCTTTAAAAAGACGCGAACTGACTGTGATTTGCTCTTTTAGGAAATCTGCTCTTTTATTTAAAGAGCCCAGGGGAATCGCTGCAGACAGGGACACCGCTATTCGCACCGTAACGCCAACCAGAACAGCTTCCAGACAGATGATGAAAGGCTTTGTGGAGATCAACACGTTCATCCACTCGGCTCCGAAGCAAAAATCTAATGAGTGGATGCACCTGCCGCCTGTTTATACCCGTGAGGGCAGGGAGTGGCTCAGGTATGCAAAATCCACTAGCCAATATTCATTGGCGTTTTCTCTTAAAGTCAGAGATGATTGGGACTTCCAAGTAAATCCCCTATGTCGTCACGACATAACTCGTAGTGACCGACAGATAGGGAACAGTTATTTTGAATAGTAAAAATATTTCAAATTTTTACTGTATTTTTGATCAAAGAAATGCAGCTTTGGTGAGCAGAAGAAACTTCTTTTGAAAGCATTGCAGCATATTTCAGCACTTATTTCAGAGCCGATGCTACAGCTGTGATGCATCATGATGCACTAAGCAAACAATCTAGAATGGATGTTGTGTTCATGTGCACTTTATATGGAGCAAATTAGCAACACATCCAAGACAGCGAAGCATATAACATGGAAATGTAAATGAAACTCACAGTCTATGTGCAAATATGCTTTTTAGTTTCAGCTCAATACTGATCTTTAACACACCAAACTTATGCATATGCAGAAGCATCCTGGATCGATTTAGTTTTTTATTGATAATTTGCACATGAATAGATTCACAGGAGGAATGGTTCAGCCACAAATTAATATTTGTGTACCTGCATATCATTTACAACCTGTATGAGTTTTCTTCTTCTTCCATTGCACACAGAAACTGCAGAAAAGTCCTAGCTGCTGTTCTCTATTCAGTATGTGAATGAGGATGGGAACATTAAATGAGAACAGAAAATTAAAGCACCATGAATATATGGTTGTCATCACTTTGAGCTAAAATACTTACTTGAAGCTCTCCTCAGTTTTTAGAGTTTTTGTTTTTCAATAATTTATTTATTTATAATATAATATTTATTCTCTATATCCATTTAACCTAAAATATTTAAAATGGATATATTCTCTATATCCATTTTACCCCCGCCCCCCCATACTATTTCAGTCTTTCCACTTCAAAATTCAAATTTTAAATTTAATCCAGTGTGTTACTGTATTTGCTGTTTCTCTGTTATTTAATTATTTGTGAAAATAACTAGCAATTTCTGAATAAAAATAATTTCTAGTAAAATAATTTCTTGTAAATCCTACTCTAAATGTTTTTCAGTGTATGTTTATAATGCTATTTATATATACTTATATAATGTCTCTATATTTTGTACTCTAAAATGGTTAAAAAAATATTTTTCAGTCAGAGGAACATCACTTTAACCGTATTGTACTGTAAACATTATTTTTCAAAGTCATAAATGAAACAAATATTACTAGTATGTTTTACAAGAAAATACGATTTCAGTCTTTCTCTTTTCTAATTTTCAACCTTAAAAATTCAAACTACAAAATTTATTTTTACTTCAAATTTCAAAATTTCAAAAAATGTTAAATTAAGTTTTTCTTGTCATTTCTTTGTAATTATTTGTGAAATTTCCTTCTCAATTTCTGAGTGAAGATAATTTCAAAGTAAATCCTCGTCATTTTTTCAGTTTGTTTATGATGCTATTTATCTATACTTGCATAATATCTCTATATTCATGGATTTTACTTAAAAATGTTTTTCAATCAGATGAACATCTTTTCAACCATATTACACTGTAAAAAATACTAATAAAATAAAATATTTTTCAAAGTTACACATTTCTACTTCAAATTTCAAAATTTCATGTTTAATTAAATGTTATTTTTAATTTCTTTGTAATTATTTGAGAAATTTACTAGCAATTTCTGAGTGAAAGTTGTTTCACTTGTAAGTGAACCCATTTTTAAGTGTATGTTTGTAATACTATGTATCTATATAATATCTCTATAGTTATGTATTTTCCTCTAAGTTGGCTTTTCAAAATATTTTTTAATCAGATGAACATCATTTCAGCAATACTGTACTGTCAAAATAAATAAATAGATAAATAAATAAAAAAGATTATTGGATTATTTTTTATGGGACAATACTGTTTTAGTCTTTCTACTTGAATATTTCACATTCAATATGTTATTTGGCATTTATTTGTAACTATTTGTGAAATTTACTAGCAGTTTCTGAATGAAAATTGTTTCTGTACCAGTTTTTTTTTTTTCTTCAGTGTCATATTAATAGAAAATCCAGCTTTAAAGCATCTCTCTAAAAATTGGCAGACTAGAAAGCACTTTAAAATCATGCAACATTCAGGATTTGTTTCTTAGTTGAATCATGAATATTCAATATATTCCCAATAACACTCCATATGACTTGTGCATTATGATTTGACATCAGTGAGAATGAATGACATTTATTTTTAGGTGAGCTATTTCTATAAATGAGTATTTTGATGATTTGGCTGATATTGTTCGACCTTCACACTTACATGTCATGAATTTATAATAATGCTTTTAGGTTTAACAGAATCTGAGCAGACAATATACAGTAATTTCTTTTTCTCTTTCACAGATTCCCAAGGATGATAAACTGTCCGGCAATAAAAGCTGTCTTCCGTTTTTCCGTTCTTCCCCCGTCTGCATTAACGTTCAGACAGACGCGCATCCCGCTCTCCAGCGACAGCAGATGAATTCAGTCACGTCCTTCATCGATGCGTCCACCGTCTACGGCCCTTCGGCAGATCTGGAGAGAAGCCTGCGAAACCTGTCCAGCGCTGAAGGTCTGCTGGCTGTGAACGGTGAGTACAGCGATGGCGGTCGGCCGTATTTGCCCTTCATGTCCATGCGGCCGTCGGCGTGTCTCCAAGAGCCCGGCTCGGAGCCGGCGGCGCGGGTCGAGTGCTTCGGGGCCGGTGACAGCCGGGTGAACGAGATCCTGCCCCTGTCTGTTCTGCACACGCTCTGGGTGAGAGAACACAACCGGCTGGCCAAACGCCTGACACGACTCAACCCTCACTGGGGGTCAGAGGTCATCTATCAGGAGACGCGCAAGATCATTGGGGCTCTGCATCAGGTAACACACACACACCGCTACACTGCGATGAAAACTACTTTAACAACCAGCTCAAAAATATGTAATAAAAATTGTTTATTCATTTTCAATAAAAAAATAAATGAAATATAAATATATATATATATATAAATAAACTAAAAAGAATAAATAAAATGTATATGAATTTATAATTAAATTCAAATATAATATTAAAAATAATCAAATATAATTAAATTAATTAAAATGTATATATTTTTTATTTAAAATAAAATATTTGTTTATTAATTTGCAATAAATAAACAAAAATGTATAAATATAAATAAAATAAAAACAAATATATTAATTTATATTCAGTTTTCTTTAATATTCATATTAATTACTAATTTTATACATATATACTGTGGTGTGAAAAATTGTTGGCACCCTTCCTGATTTTTTCTTTTTTTTGCATGTTTGTCATACTTTAATGTTTCAGATCATCAAACAAATTTAAATATTAATCAGATATAACACAAGTAAACACAACATGCAGTTTTTAAATGAAGGTTTTTTTGTTTTGTTTTTTTTGTTTATTTTTATGAAGGGAAAACAAAATCCAAGCCCACACTCAAAAGCTACACATCATGTTGAGATCCAAAGAAATTCAGGAACAAATAAGAAAGAAAGTAATTGAGATCTATCAGTCTGGAAAAGGTTATAAAGCCATTTCCAAAGCTTTGGGACTCCAGCGAACCACAGTGAGAGCCATTATCCACAAATGGTGAAAACATGGAACAGTGGTGAACCTTCCCAGGAGTGACCGGCTGACCAAAATTACCCCAAGAGCGCAGCGACGACTCATCCAAGAGGTCACAAAAGACCCCAGAACAACATCCAAAGATCTGCAGGCCTCACTTGCCTCAGTTAAGGTCAGTGTTCATGACTCCACCATAAGAAAGAGACTGGGCAAAAATGGCCTGCATGGCAGAGTTTCAAGACGAAAACCGCTGCTGAGCAAAAAGAACATAAAGGCTCATCTCAGTTTTGCCTGAAAACATCTCGATGATCCCCAAGACTTTTGGAAAAATACTCTGTGGACTGACGAGACAAAAGTTGAACTTTTTGGAAGGTGTGTATCCCATTACATCTGGCGTAAAAGTAACACAGCATTTCAGAAAAAGAACAAGCAAACGCTTGATTGCAGTTGTTGCTGCTAAGGGTGGTCCAACCAGTTATTAGGTTTAGGGGGCAAGCACTTTTTCACACAGGGCCATGTGGGTTTGGATTTTGTTTTCCCTTCATAATAAAAAACTTCATTTAAAAACTGCATTTGTTTGATGATCTGAAACATTAAAGTGTGACAAACATGCAAAAAAATAAAAAATCAGGAAGGGGGCCAACAATTTTTCACACCACTGTGTGTGTGTGTGTGTGTGTGTGTGTGTGTGTGTGTGTGTGTGTGTGTGTGTGTATATACACACATTAATACTGTGGTATTATAATTTATGATATATGATATCATATACAGTGGGTACAGAAAGTACCCACTTATCTTTCCTGTAGCTCAAATAGTAGAGCATGGCGCTAGCAACGCTAAGATCATGGGTTCGATTCCCAGGGAAAGCAAGAGCTGATAAAAATGTAAAAACTGTAACTTGAATGCAATGTAAGTCGCTTTGGATAAAAGCGTCTGATAAATGTAAATGTATTCAGACCCCCTTAAATTTTTCACTCTTTGTTATATTGCAGCCATTTGCTAAAATCATTTAAGTTCATTTTTTTTCCTCATTAATGTACACACAGCACCCCCATATTGACAGAAAAAGCACAGAATTGTTGACATTTTTGCAGATTTATTAAAAAAGAAAACCTGAAATATCACATGGTCCTAAGTATTCAGACCCTTTGCTCAGTATTTAGTAGAAACACCCTTTTGATCTAATACAGCCATGAGTCTTTTTGGGAAAGATGCAACAAGTTTTTCACACCTGGATTTGGGGATCCTCTGCCATTCCTCCTTGCAGATCCTCTCCAGTTCTGTCAGGTTGGATGGTAAACGTTGGTGGACAGCCATTTTTAGGTCTCTCCAGAGATGCTCAATTGGGTTTAAGTCAGGGCTCTGGCTGGGCCATTCAAGAACAGTCACGGAGTTGTTGTGAAGCCACTCCTTCGTTATTTTAGCTGTGTGCTTAGGGTCATTGTCTTGTTGGAAGGTAAACCTTCGGCCCAGTCTGAGGTCCTGAGCACTCTGGAGAAGGTTTTCGTCCAGGATATCCCTGTACTTGGCCGCATTCATCTTTCTCTCGATTGCAACCAGTCGTCCTGTCCCTGCAGCTGAAAAACACCCCCACAGCATGATGCTGCCACCACCATGCTTCACTGTTGGGACTGTATTGGACAGGTGATGCGCAGTGCCTGGTTTTCTCCACACATACCGCTTAGAATTAAGGCCAAAAAGCTCTATCTTGGTCTCATCAGACTAGAGAATCTTATTTCTCACCATCTTGGAGTCCTTCAGGTGTTTTTTAGCAAACTCCATGCGGGCTTTCATGTGTCTTGCACTGAGGAGAGGCTTCCGTCGGGCCACTCTGCCATAAAGCCCCGACTGGTGGAGGGCTGCAGTGATGGTTGACTTTCTACAACTTTCTCCCATCTCCCGACTGCATCTCTGGAGCTCAGCCACAGTGATCTTTGGGTTCTTCTTTACCTCTCTCACCAAGGCTCTTCTCCCCCGATAGCTCAGTTTGGCCGGACGGCCAGCTCTAGGAAGGGTTCTGGTCGTCCCAAACGTCTTCCATTTAAGGATTATGGAGGCCACTGTGCTCTTAGGAACCTTAAGTGCAGCAGAAATTTTTTTGTAACCTTGGCCAGATCTGTGCCTTGCCACAATTCTGTCTCTGAGCTCTTCAGGCAGTTCCTTTGACCTCATGATTCTCATTTGCTCTGACATGCACTGTGAGCTGTAAGGTCTTATATAGACAGGTGTGTGGCTTTCCTAATCAAGTCCAATCTGTATAATCAAACACAGCTGGACTCAAATGAAGGTGTAGAACCATCTCAAGGATGATCAGAAGAAATGGACAGCACCTGAGTTAAATATATGAGTGTCACAGCAAAGGGTCTGAATACTTAGGACCATGTGATATTTCAGTTTTTCTTTTTTAATAAATCTGCAAAAATGTCAACAATTCTGTGTTTTTCTGTCAATATGGGGTGCTGTGTGTACATTAATGAGGAAAAAAATTAACTTTTAGCAAATGGCTGCAATATAACAAAGAGTGAAAAATTTAAGGGGGTCTGAATACTTTCCGTACCAACTGTATTACAATGTATATTTCTTATATTAATTATTGTTAAATACTGAATTTGTTATATAATATTGAATTTATTATATAATATTATATATAATAATTCAAACAAATGCTGTTTTTTTTTACTTTCTATTCATCAGTAAAAACAAGTAGATGTGCCATATATATACTATAATATTGATTTTTTTATATAATATAACAATTCAAATAAATGCTATTATTTTGAACTTTCTATTTATCAGTAAAAACAAATACATGTGCAGTATATATACTATGGTATTATCATAGTTTTTGGACATTTGTTGTTGTTGTTTGTTGTTGTTGTTAAATGATATCATATACTATGCTTTTTTGTGAATATGGTAAATACAATGGTAATACTAATGTATTTTTGGGCTGTCATGTAAATAGCATGGTATGTGAATGTGCTAATCCTTCAATGCAGTGCAATATAAACTACTGATCAAAAGTTACTCAAGAAATTAATATAATAAATATTATAATATATGTATTATATTAATTTGTTATACTTATTATATAAATATTATTTATTATATTATAAACATTTTATAAATTATTTTCATGTAAATATGCAAATATAATAAATTAATACTTTTATTCAGCATTTTATTCAACATTTACAATGTTACAAAAGATTTATTTAAATAAATGCTGTTCTTTTGAACTTTCTGTTCACAAAGAATCCTGAAAAATAAAATGCATCACGGCTTCCACAAAAATATTCATCAGCACAACTGTTTTTAACACTGAAAATAAACAGAAATGTTTCTTGAGCAGCAAATCAGCATATTAGAATGATTTCTGAAGGATCATGTTACACTGAAGACTGGAGTAATGATGCTGAAAATTCAGCTTTGAACACAGCAATAAATTACAGTTTAACAGATATTCACATAGAAAAGATATTTTAAATTGTAATAAAATTTCGCAATATTACTGTTTTTACTGTGATGGTGAAAATAAGGCTGAAAATTTTACAGCCTTGGTGAAAATAAGAGACCTTTCAAAAACATAAAAAAAAAAATGTTTCAGACTCTAAACCATAATATAAAATAATAAAAATAAAAAAATCATAGTTTGTCTTTTTGGTTGGAATTTACAGGATTTTTGTTTTCTCTAATCGTATTATCAAAACATATAAAGCGTAGTAACTTTTTATTTTTTTAACAATAAAAGAATTTTAACAAAAATAATTTCCTTGGCAATGAAACTTTGCCTTCATTAGAAAATTTATGCAAAACATATTCCATAAATTACTTCTGCCTGACGAACGTGACCTCTGATGAGCAATTACTGATTCTGAACGTCCGCAGTCGAGGGTCTCATTGTCTCTGTTGACCAAAAATCACACATCAGCAGAAAAAATCAAAAATCACAAAAGCAGAAGAAAGACCCATCAGTTCTGTCACATACAGTACTGTCAGATCTGGACGTGTGTTTTCACCTGTACTAAACGCTGAAGAGCTAATTATGTCGGCTTGACAGAGCCAGTCTACTGATCTACTGTTTAATCGGCTTCTTCTTCTGAGACAGCATTTTTAATAATATCTCCTCCTACAGTTTAAGCTAACCACTGAGCACGACTCAGAGCTGACTTTGTATGCTGTTTCTTTTCTAACTGATCGGACATACCGTTTTCATTAAACGGAAGATCAAAACTACAAAAAAAAAAAAAAAAAATCCCATAGACTTTTAATTGAGGGAGTCAAAACTTTTGAGTATTTAAGCTGTCTGTCACTACCAAAGCTTAACGACTATCATAGGACAACATGCTAAAGCATCTTAGAAACATGCTATCAATGTACTAAATTATGTTAGTAATGTGTTAAATCATGCTAGAAATATGTTAACGTGGTAAATCATGTTAACAACATGCTAAAACATGTTAGCAATTTGTAAATCATGCCAGCAATGATGCAATATTAGAAACATGCTAAATCATATAAGTAACATGTTAAAACATGCTAGCAACATACTAGCAATGTGCTAAATCATACTAGCGACATGCTAAAACATCATGTTAGAAACATGCTAGCAATGTGCTAAATCATGTTAGCAACATTTTATGACTTTGAGTAAATCTTATTTAAAAAGCCAACATCAAAGTTAGTCATCAAACGTTACTCATCTAGTTACAGTGTTGTTTATTATGGAAGCATATGGGTAGCAAAATTCAATTTGAAATGTAATATGCAAAATGGTAATGCAATATGTAATATGGCAATGTATTTCTGTATTTTAATTTACATTTTACCATACATATGTGCAACATTTAGTGCAAAATGAAAATTTAGTTATATATTTTACATTTGCCATTTTCTACGCTAGTTTTAATATGCGAATTAAAAACATATTTTAACGCTTTATGACTATGAGTTACAAAATTAAAATTAAAATGTATCACCCAAATTAATTAGATATGTTTAACATGTCCAAGCAAAAATGCATTTAGACTTAGGGATAGGACACTTGGGATTGCATTTTCATCATAATACCGCATGATCATTGTAGCAAAATGCAGCAAAATGCAGCAAAATGCAGCCAAAGCTGCAGCAAAATGGTGATTTAAATATCTTTTATTTTTCTTAAATGCATCGACACTTACATATAAGACGTTTCAATAGCATTTTCATTTAATACACCGTGATGAATATAGTTTAAATCAATGTGGAAAGCGCTTGGTTAATGGTGAATATTGATCTATTGTGCATCCTGTTGCCGAGCCCTGCCTTGATGTAGCCATTTTGAATGCATTTTCAAATCCACATTGACTTTATATTCATTGCGGGGTATTAAATGAAAATGCAATTGAAACGTCTTATATGTAAGTGTCAATGCATTTAAGAAAAATAAAAGACATTTAAATCACCATTTTGCTGCCCTTTTGCTGCAGCTTTGGCTCAGAATGCATTTTGAAACTCTCATTGCATTTTGCTACAATTATCATGCGGTATCATGTTGAAAATGCAATCCCAAGTGTTCTACCCCGAAGTCTAAATGCATTTAGGAAAGCATTTAAATGATAATTTTGCTACAGTTTTTGCTTGGACATGTGTAATACATTTTTATTTTCATTTTGCAACTTATAAAGCGTTAAATTATGTTTTAATTTGCATATTAAAACTAGTGCAGGAAATGGCAAATGTAAATTATATAATTGAATTTTCATTTTCATTTTGCTCTAAATATTGCACATATGTATGGTAAAATGTAAATTAAAATACAAGAATACATTGCCATTTTCCATATTACATTACATTACATATTACAAATTGAATTTTGCTACCCATATGCTTCCATAGTTTATTCCTGCATTATCTGTGTATGCATCACAGTTTTTGATGCATCACAGACTATTTTGGGTGAATTCAGAAATAGTATTTTAACATGCAAAAAATGGCATCTTTAAACATGCAATAAATGTGTTTAACTGTGCTTGAGGCAGCAACCGTTCAGGCTGCACAGAATGAAGCTCAGCAGATTGATAATGTTCTTTTCAAAGCAGATCGTCTCATAGTCTCAGTGATCAGATCTGAGCATGTTTATTGTTTACATACCCGGTTAGTGGCAGACTAGTTAAAGCGGTTAGTCCCTCAACGGCGCTGCTCACACTGAGCTTTTCTCTTTTCTGAAAGCATCCAATTAAAGCTTATCTGCAGTTTCAGAAACACTGTGTGGTTCAGGCATTGAAACTCCTCTCTGTTTGTACTGCAGTGACGGCTGGTTAAACCACAGATCCGTGCAGGAGGAACCCGCGTCTGATTCAGAGCAGTGCTACTGTACTTTAGTGTTACTGAGATATAGTTTGTATTCATGTTTTAAATTTGTTTTTATTTTTACTGAATATTTTCTTTTTTAATATTAAAGTTTTAGTTATTTTGTTGTGTTTTTTGTTTATAGTTATTTTAGTATAGTTTTAGTTATTTTAGTACATCAAGTTAAACTAAATGAGAAATGTTAAATATATATATATGTTTTTTTTGTTTTTTGTTTTTTACAGTATAACAGAAATAAGTTGAAGGACTAAAATTACTAAAACTTTTTTTTCAGCTTTTTAAAAAATTCTTTCTTTCTTTACATTTCATCACCAAATTATGTAAGTCATGTTATTTTGTAGTGCAATAAAATAAATAAAACATACTTAAAAAGGATATTTGTTAATAAAAATAAAGCTGACATAAAATAAAACACAAATATTAAATGAAAAACATAAACACTTCAACAAAATAAAACAAAATTGGCAAATAACTAAAATAAATGAAAGCGTAAGCATTAAAATTACTAAAGCTAAAACTGAAAAAAAAATAAATTAAAATGATTTATTTGTTTGTATATTGTTATTTTTATTTATGTTTTTAAAAGCAAAAATGCTACAAATGCACATATTCTATAAGAAAGTGTGACATGCGCAAGTAAAATAGGCACTGTTTTTGGAATCAGCACCCAAAAATTAGTAAGAAACTTAGATTTCATTCAGCAAAAATAATGAAGGACGGTATTTGAACGAGTTTTTGAATGCACTTAAATGATGAACCTGATGAATGTGGCGGCAATCACTTCATTCAGAGCAGCAGAATCAGATCCGTTCTGTGTCAAACACACAGAGAAACAGATGCGCCACACTGGGCAGAGAAGAGATTGTGGGATTAAAGGCCTCGAGGCGTGGAAGTAAAGCCCTGGTCCTCTCCGAATCAAAGACACATTTGATGGCTCGCACAGGCGTCTCTGAGGCTGAATGCTGCCCGGCTCCGTGAATTAAAGGGACTCTAAAGCAGTACAGAAGCCATGGAAATGGCTCACATCAAACGGAGCACAGTGTTTTAATAACGTCCCGCAGGGGCCGACTTCACACGGCCAGTAAAAACAGTTTCCAGTGCTGCTCTTTTACGGACAGCGGGTTTGATTTATACGTCCCCTCCGTCAGTCAGACACGCTTCTGAAACATCTCTGTGCGGGACGCCGCGTTTCTCGACGTGAAATGCTGGACTATTTTCATAAACAGCGATAAGACGGGATGAATTTTTGAGGCGTATCACAGCAAGAAAGAGTCGTACGATTTCATCTTATCTCCAAGCACAGGACGTCCCAAACTGCCGTCTCACAGAATCTACAGTTGTTTGAGATACTGCAATTAAAATAAATAAATAAATAAAAATAAAACTTTCCTAAAAAAAGCATGCTTATTACTTGCAGTAAAGCTGAAAATAAAAACATAAAAAAGTCTACATTTTGGCTTGGCAACTAACTGAAATAAGCTGAAGTTGAAGTACTAAAATTATTAAAACTTAAATATAAATAAATGATAGCTTTTCTGTTGTTCTTTCTTTCTTCAATCTGTGTAAAATTCATTACAAAATAATGTTGTATTTAAGTCATATTATGTTATGATACAATAAAATAAATGAAATAAAATTACATTAAATAAAACATAGCTAAAAATGTGTATTTGTTAATTGAAATAAAGCTGACATAAAATAAAATAAATATTAAATTAAAAATTAAAAATAAAAAACTTTTAAAAAGTTGGCTTAGCAACTAACTGAAATACGATAAAGCTGAAGTACTAAAATTGCTAAAACTTAAACTGAAATGAATAAAAATTCAAGTTTTTGTTGTTGTTGTTTATTTAGTTTTTTTTTCTTTCCTTAACCTGTATAAAATTAATTAGTAAATAAGCTCATATATAAGTCATGTTGTTATTGTTAGGATGCAATAAAATAAATTGCTTTTGTTAATTGAAATGAAATAAATATGACATGAAATAAAATTAGATTAATTAAATATTAAATGAAAAACTGAAATATGTTTAGGTTGGAGTACTACATTTACTAAAACTAAAACTGATATAAAACTATATATATATATATATATATATATATATATATATATATATATATATACATTTGCTTTTTTAAAATGTTCTTATCCTGTGTAAAATTCATCACTAAATAAAATTATATATAAATTATCATGATTCAATAAAATAAATAAAATAAATTTTTAATTGTTAAAAAAGTTAATTGGAATAAAAATGACACAAAATATAGACATTAAATGAAAAACAGAAATAAGTTTAAGATGAAGTACTAAAATCACTAAAACTAAAACTGAAATAAAAATAAATTAATGCTTTTTTAAAAATTGCTTTTTTATTCATTCTTTCCTTAACCTGTGTAAATGAATCAACCCAGCAGTAATATCTCTGTGTAGGATGCCGCACCTCTTGAGGTGATACGCTGGACTATTTTCATAAGCAGCGATAAGATGGGATGAATTTTTGAGGCGTATCACAGTGAGAAAGAGTCGTACGATCTCATCTTATCTGCAGGCACAGGACGTCCCAAACCACCATCTCACACAGAATATACAAAATCCCAGATAGATGAGTGTCGTTCACATTAGTGAGCAGATGAAGTGTGCTTTTCTCAGAGTTGCATCTATAGATTTCAGAATCACACTATCATTATGCAGTGCTCTGGATTTTGTGCTCTGGGGCTGATAGAAGTGTGTTCAGATTTACCACTTTGTCATTTTGTCTTGCAAATGTCTCTTTGATGCAGTGATGTAAAGATGCTCAAATGTTCATGCAAAACCTAGTGAGCTGCCTATCTAGACGGCACCTTTCAGCATCACAGCACACCTCTTAGGCAGCATGCAAAAAAAGATGATCCCAGAAAGCATTGCAACCATTGAAAAAGGAATAATCCACAATGCAGTGTTGTTATTAACTAAAACTAACATTAAAAATCTTTTTTATCCTTTCCCCACTTTTTTTATTCTTTCTTTCCTTAACCTGTGTAAAATCAATCACCAAATTATATGCAAGTCATGTTATGTTGTGTTGTGATTCAATAAAATATAACTGTAATAAAATACCTAAAAATAAATAATTTTACTTGAAATGACATAAAATAAAATATAAATATTAAATGATGGCTTGGCAGCTAACTGAAGTTTAAGTACAAAAACTAAAACTGAAATAAATTACAAGTTTTTTTTTTTTTTTCTTCCTTTAACCTGTGTAAAATTTATCAACAAATAATGTTACATGTATGTAATATTATGATGGAATAAAATATATGAAGAAAATAAACATTCCTAAAAAAATCTTGTTAATAGAAATAAAGATGACAAAATAAAATATAAATATTAAAAAATAAAAACATGCCTAAATTAAAGGGTGTTTTTTTTATTTTTTATTATTTTTATTCTTGTTGCTTAACCTGTGTAAAATTCATCACCAAATAAGAGTATACATGTCATGTTATGTTATGATGCAATAAAATAAATAAAACATTCTTATAAAATTGTTTTTGTTCATCGAAACAGAAATGACATAAAATCAAATATAAATATTAAATGAAAAAAATTTAATTTAACATATTGTCTTGCCAACTAAATGAAATAAGCATATTAAATTACTTTTTTTAAACTAAAACTGATAAACTGAAATCTGCTAAACAGAAAACTAAAAAAAAAAAAAAAACTAATAAAATTACAAAATTACTAAAATTAAAATATAAAAATAAAAGCTAATATTAAAATAATTATAAATATTATTATAAAAAAATGAAAACAGGAACATAAAACTAAATCAAAATATTAATATTAAAAAATATTATATACTATGCTATATAAATAATGCTAAAACTATCAAAATGTCAGAAGAATCAAGAGCAATGTTGATCATAAATACACATTCATATTATTCACTTAACTTTACTAAAAAATAGTTCAGTCTGATTAAAATATTTTAGCCAATATTTGTGTGCGCTCTGTATTTATGTATATTTTTTAGAGTATTGTTTCACAATGAAGTATGTCTTGCAAGAAAATACTATTTTAGTCTTTCTACTTCAAAATGTCATGTTTACTTATTTGTGACATTTACTAGCAATGTCTGAGTGAATATTGTTTCACCACCTAATTATTTTCACATGACTACAAGGCAGCTCAGTTCACCAGGTTTTGTCAAGGAGATACTGATTCGCTCTTTATATTGTTGTTCTTGCAGATCATAACCATGAGGGACTACATTCCCAAGATCATGGGACGGGAAGCGTTTGACGAGTATGTTGGGCCGTACGCGGGCTATGACGACTCTGTGAACCCATCAGTGTCAAATGTGTTTGCCACGGCTGCGTTTCGCTTCGGTCACGTGACCATCTCACCGCGGCTCATTAGACTCAACGAGAGCTTCCAGGAACACCAGCGCTTCTCCTCCCTGAACCTCCAGCAGACCTTCTTCAGCCCCTGGAGACTCGTTAGAGAAGGTAAACATCAAACCAGACACCATCAGAGATTCATGCCAATCTAGTTTAGCAAGACTTTTGATTATCACTCTTTAGTTTGATCCACTCTCCAGTTTATCCTCATCAAGAACTGTCCACTTACACTGCAAAAGATCCTACTCTTCACTGATTTTCTTGCTTTTAAAGTATAAAAGTATTACATATACATATTAAATATGTATTATATATATTATAAAAAATATTGAATATAGATTGTATCTAATATAATGTATTTATTATGAGTGTATTTTGTCTTAATGCAACTGGCAGATTTGTTAACTTGTTTTTAACTTATTTATACTTACAGTATTAAAATATAAAATCTGCCAGTACGGTAAGACGTAATGCAGTGTTGCTTCTCAAGTAAATTCACCTTGTTTGAAGAATGTTTAGATATTTTAACTGGAAAACAAGACAAAGAGACTAAGTAGATACTTATTAAAAGTATATATATATATATATATATATATATATATATATATATATATATATATATATATATATATATATATATATATATATATATATGTACACACACACACACACACACACACACATATATATATATATATATATATATATATATATATATATATATACATATATATATATATATATATATATATATATATATACACACACACACATATATATATATATATATATATATATATATATATATATATATATATATATATATATATATATATATATATACTGTATACAATAGTATACAAATATTAACTGATACAATAGTATATAAATAAAAGTAAAATAATAATGACTTAGTTTCTCGTAATAATGACTTAGTTCCTCCTCGGGAACTCGAGCTGCGTCACAAACGCTTTGGGAACGCCCCTGCGTGACCGGCTCTGAATCTGCTGTGTAATCTGTCCAATGGAAGGGCGCGACGTCATAGGCGGGTGACGTCAGAGACCAGGAAGCATAAAAGCACATGCGGCAAAGCCGGCGTCAGCCTTCTGTCATTCAGAACCACGCTCTCTGTGTGTCTGTTCTTTCTGTTGTCTGCCAAAGCACTTTCACAGAAATACATAAAACTGCACTCGATAAGACACTACACTGATCTGCATACATATCATGTCGACGAGTGGCATTAAGGGCGAGGGCAAGTCATGCTTGTTCAAGCCGTGTGTGTCTCCCTGCAATCGCTTCATCATGGCGGGAGACACACACGAGCTTTGCGTGGCTTGCCTGGGAGCGGAGCATGCAGCGGCTGCGCTGAGTGGGGGGGCTGAGTGCCCTCACTGTGAGCGCTTGCCGCTGCGTACACTCCGCTCCTGAAAATCCTTGTTTGTGGACGGGATTTTCACGAGTGAGCCCCGCGGTTCGGGTCCCGCTGCTGCCGAGGCAGTGCGGCATCTGCACTCGTGGGGCTCACAGCTCGATCTGGACATGGGAATGGAGACGGGCGAGCCCCTATCTCCGTCCACTGTCTCCAGATCGAGCGCCCGCTCCTGGAAAGGTCGCAGAGAAAAAGAGGCCAGTCTTCCTCCGAGGAGGGAGAGATGGAGAGCGTTGATGAGCCGCCCCAATCCCTACAGTATGAGGAGCTGCTGGAGGTGTTGACTCGCGCTGTTGATGAGCTTAAGATCGATTGGCCAGCCGAGCAGCAGACCGAGCCGCGCAAGAGCAGACTCGACGAACGTTTCTTGCGCGCTCGGCCGCCACCTCCGCATCGGAGCCTGCGGTTTTTTCCCGATCTGCATACTGAGGTGTGTAGATCATGGGGAAGACCGTACTCGGCTCGCCTCTTCATTCCCGCTTCGGACTATTATGGGAATGTCGCGGGTTTGAATGAGCGCGGCTATAGGGCGATGCCAAAGGTAGAACAGACGCTCGCGAGCTATCTGTCTCCTGACGTGGCATCGTCCTTGAAGGCTCCGGCCCTGCCCACAAAGCCTTTGCGTACAACATCTACACTCGTGGGCAGGGGGTACTCGGCAGTGGGTCAAGCTGGTGCGTGTCTGCACACAATGTCTGTGTTACAGGCGTACCAAGCTGATCTGCTGAAAGAGCTCGATGAGCGCGAGCAGGTGAGCTCCGATGATATCGTGGAGCTCAGGAGGACCGCTGATTTGTCTCTCCGCGCCACTAAGGAGACTGCCCGTGCCATTGGGCGCTCAATGGCTGCGATGGTGGCAGCGGAGAGACATCTGTGGCTGACCCTGTCAGATATGAAAGACAAGGACAGGGTCTGCCTACTGGACGCCCCGCTCTCGTCTTCTGGCCTGTTCGGCGACGCTGTCAACTCGGTCGTCGACAGGTTTCAGGAGGCGAGGAAGCAAGCGGCGGCGTTCCAGTGGTTCCTCCCTCGCCGCTCTCGGGCTCAGGGGGCTGCTGGGTGGGAGCAGCCCTCGACGAATACCGGCTCCTCATACAGGGAGGCTCAAAAAGAGAGCGTTGCCTCTCGTGCCCCCCCGCGGCGGGGCCAGAAACAGCGCTACTCATCTAGCGCTTCGAAGTCGAAGCCGGATCTGAGGTCTGTACTTACGGCTAGGAGGTCCCAGAAGAAGAGAAGTCCTGACACAGGGGGGTGCAGGAATTCGGAGGGCAGGCCCCTCTGGGGAAGAGAGGAATTACATGGTGCCCATCTCTCCCCAGTGCCCTCGACGCTGCGCTCAGTCCGACGCAAGGGGACTGAGACGCACGTCACCCCTGAGGGGGTCTATAAAATAGATAGTTCGGGCCCCGCTTGGCGGTGCGCCGTCACAGGAGTCCGAGCTGCCACCTCTAACATCAGAGGCCAGCCTCGAGGGGCTGGTTCCCTTAGTAGATTATTTAACAGCATGGAAACTACTGCCAAATGTATCTCAATGGGTCCTGCAGACTGTAGAAAAGGGGTATCGAATTCAGTTCGCTTTTCCACCACCGCACTTCAGCGGCGTGACTCCCACGCTGGTGGGCCCCGAGCAGGCTCTGGTTATGGAACAAGAAGTGAAAACCCTATTAAGGAAGGAGGCCATCGAGGTGGTCCCTCCTCATGACAGGGAATCCGGGTTTTACAGCCAGTATTTCATAGTTCCCAAGAAGGATGGGGGGTTGCGTCCGATCATAGATCTGCGTCAACTGAACCGCTCAGCCAGTCAGCTGAAGTTCAAGATGCTCACGCTGAGGCAGGTCGTGTCACAAATCAGGTCCGAGGACTGGTTTGTCACGATAGATCTAAAAGACGCATACTTCCACGTATCCATCCTTCCATGTCACAGGAAGTTCCTAAGGTTCACTTTTGGGGACAAAGCGTACCAATATCGGGTTCTTCCCTTCGGTCTAGCACTCTCACCCCGCACATTTACAAAAGTAGTGGATGCAGCGTTGTGGCTTCAGGGCATCCGCATACTAAATTATATCAACGACTGGCTGATTCTAGCTCAGTCGGAGATGGAAGCGGCGAGACATCGAGATGTCGTCCTCGCTCACATGAAACAGTTGGGGTTGAGACTAAATGCCAAGAAAAGTGTGCTTTCTCCGGTACAGAGGACCACTTATTTAGGCGTGGTGTGGGATTCGACTACGATGCAGGCACGAATGTCTCCTGCTCGGATCGAGTCGATCCTCGCGTCAGTCAAGAGAGTGAGAGAAGGCCAGTCACTCACTGTCAAGCAGTTTCAGAGATTGCTGGGTCTGATGGCAGCTGCGTCCAACGTGATACCATTTGGCCTGCTATGCATGAGACCCCTACAGTGGTGGCTCAAGACCAAGGGATTTTCCCTGAGGGGAAACCCACTTCGCACGATCAGGGTCTCTCGACGGTGTGTGCGAGCCCTAGACATGTGGAGGGAACCTTGGTTCTTAAATCAGGGCCCGGTGCTGGGAGGTCCGTGTCGCCAGTTGTCGTTAGCGACGGACGCGTCTCTCACCGGTTGGGGAGCAGTCATGAGTGGCCGCTCAGCCCGTGGTCTGTGGAGCGGCCGCCATCTCCTATGGCACATCAATTGTCTGGAGATGCTAGCAGTCTATCGAGCACTGAAATATTTCCTCCCAGACCTGAGAGGTCACCATGTGTTGGTGCGCACCGACAACACAGCGGTGGTCTCTTACATCAACCACCAGGGGGGTCTGCGTTCGCGCCCATTGTACAAACTGGCACACCAGATCCTCCTGTGGTCCCAGGACAAGTTCCTCTCACTGAGAGCACTGTATATTCCTGGGTATCTGAATGTGGGAGCAGACGTACTGTCGAGACAGGGGCCGAGGCCCGGGGAATGGATGCTTCACCCCGAGGTAGTGAAGCAGAAATGGAGAATGTTTTATCAGGCAGAAGTGGACCTCTTCGCGACTCGAGTGAATGCGCAATGTACCCTCTGGTTCTCTCTAGCTCCTCCAGCTCCCCTGGGACTGGACGCTATGGTACAGGCATGGCCGAGGCTTTGTCTGTACACCTTTCCCCCAATTGCTCTGCTCCCGGGAGTTCTGACGAGAGTGCGCCAAGAAGGTGTTCGCCTACTGTTAGTAGCCCCGTTCTGGCCGGGCCGAGTATGGTTCTCGGACCTGATTTCCCTCCTAGACGGCTCTCCATGGGAGATTCCCGTCAGGAGGGATCTCCTCTCACAAACAGGGGGCGCCATTCTGCACCCCCGCCCGGAGTTGTGGAAACTGTGGGTGTGGCCCCTGAGGGGGCACAGCTCATAGCTTCTGGTCTCCCAGCTGAGGTGGTAGAGACCATTCTCCAATCCAGAGCTCCCTCTACGAGGAAAGTGTACGCCCTGAAGTGGAAGTTCTTCACTTCATGGTGCAGAGTTCGCCAGCAAGACCCTGTTAACTGCCCAGTTGGTACAGTTCTTGAGTATCTGCAGGCTAGACTCTCTGCAGGGGTATCCCACTCCACATTGAAGGTGCATGTGGTGGCATTATCGGCTTACTACTCACCGTTTGATGGAAACACAGTGGGCAAACACCCCCTGGTGGTACGCTTCCTCCGCGGTGCGTTGAGGATGAGGCCGCCAGTGCATTCTCTTGTCCCCACGTGGGACCTGCCGGTGGTGCTAGAGGCTCTGTGTAGACCACCTTTCGAGCCCATAGAGGAAATTTCAGATCGTCATCTTACCCTCAAGATTACGTTCTTGTTAGTGATCACTTCTCTAAAGAGAGTGGGTGACCTTCAGGCCCTATCAGTGGCCCCTTCCTATCTCGACTTTGCGCCCGGACTGGCGAAAGCATTTCTGTACCCTCGAGCGGGTTACACCCCTAAGGTCCCCACTACTGCACCACGGCCAATAGTACTGCAGGCCTTCCATCTTCCTCCCTTTCGGGATCCAGACCAGGCGAAGCTTAACTGTATGTGTCCTGTGCGAGCACTTGACACATACGTCCACAGAGCTGTCCTGTGGAGAAGGTCGGACCAACTGCTTGTGTGCGTTGGTCCGCCCAGGAGAGGTCTCCCGGCTTCCAAGCAGACTATCAGCCGGTGGATTGTCGAGACAATCACGGCCTGTTTCGAGTCCTCTGGCCTCCCCTCGCCTTTGGGGGTCAAGGCACACTCCACTAGAGGTATGGCGGCCTCCAAGGCCTTCTCGGCAGGTGTCCCTCTATCAGACATCTGCAACGCTGCGGGTTGGTCCACCCCTTCCACCTTTGTCCGGTTTTACGGCCTAGACATCGGTACTACCCCAGGTTCTTCAGTCCTCTCGTCCTAGTTGTTTATGTTAAGACATACACACAGGGCAGGGACTTGTAAGTCTGGCGGCGTAGGCATCTCATTCCCAAAGCGTTGTGACGCAGCTCGAGTTCCCGAGGAGGAACGTCTCCAGGTTACGCATGTAACCATGGTTCCTTGAGGGAACGAGACGCTGCGTCACGTTGCCATACTTCCGGCATCCCTGCCAGCGCAGTTCTTCATGACTTGAGGCTGACGCCAGCTTTGCCGCACGTGCTTTTATGCTTCCTGGTCTCTGACGTCACCCGCCTATGACGTCGCGCCCTTCCATTGGACAGATTACACAGCAGATTCAGAGCCGGTCACGCAGGGGCGTTCCCAAAGCGTTGTGACGCAGCGTCTCGTTCCCTCAAGGAACCATGGTTACATGCGTAACCTGGAGACGTTTCTCGTAATAATGAGATACTTTCTCATAATAATGACTTAGTTTCTCATAATAATGACTTCGTTTCTCATAATAATGACTTAGTTTCTCATAACAATGACTTAGTTTCTCATAACAATGACTTAGTTTCTCATAATAATGACTTAACATCTCGTAATAATGAGAAACTTTCTCGTAATAATGACTTAGTTTCTCGTAATAATGAGAAACTTTCTCATAATAATGACTTAGTTTCTCATAATAATGACTTATCTTGTAATAATGAGAAACTTTCTCATAATAATGACTTAGTTTCTCATAATAATGATTTAGTTTCTCGTAATAATGAGATACTTTCTCATAATAATGACTTAGTTTCTCATAATAATGATTTAGTTTCTCGTAATAATGACAGTTTCTCATAATAATGAGATACTTTCTCATAACAATGACTTAGTTTCTCATAATAATGACTTAGTTTCTCATAATAATGACTTAGTTTCTCATAATAATGACTTAGTTTCTCGTAATAATGACTTAGTTTCTCATAATAATGACTTAGTTTCTCGTAATAATGACTTAGTTTCTCATAATAATGACTTAGTTTCTCGTAATAATGAGATACTTTCTCATAATAATGACTTAGTTTCTCGTAATAATGACTTAGTTTCTCGTAACAATGACTTAGTTTCTCATAATAATGACTTAGTTTCTCGTAATAATGACTTAGTTTCTCATAATAATGACTTAGTTTCTCGTAATAATGACTTAGTTTCTCATAATAATGACTTAGTTTCTCATAATAATGACTTAGTTTCTCGTAATAATGACTTAGTTTCTCATAATAATGACAACATCTCGTAATAATGAGAAACTTTCTCATAATAATGACTTAGTTTCTCATAATAATGACTTAACATCTCATAATAATGAGAAACTTTCTCATAATAATGACTTAGTTTCTCATAATAATGACTTAGTTTCTCATAATAATGACTTAGTTTCTCGTAATAATGACTTAGTTTCTTATAACTAAAGAAACTAAGTCATTATTACGAGAAAATTTCTCATTATTTAGAGAAACTAAGTCATTATTATGAGAAAGTTTCTCATTATTTTGAGAAAGTTTCTCATTATTACGAGATGTTAAGTCATTATTTAGAGAAACTAAGTCATTATTATGAGAAAGTTTCTCATTATTTCGAGAAAGTTTCTCATTATTACGAGATGTTAAGTCATTATACTGACTTAACATCTCGTAATAATGAGAAACTTTCTCGTAATAATGAGAAACTTTCTCATAATAATGACTTAGTTTCTCATAATAATGACTTAACATCTCGTAATAATGAGAAACTTTCTCATAATAATGACTGTTTGTCATAATAATGACTTAGTTTCTCATATTAATGACTTAACATCTCGTAATAATGAAAAACTTTCTCGCAATAATGACTTACTCCTAAGAAAAAAAAAAAAAAGACTTACTCCACGCATGCGCAATGCAAGAGTGACGGCACGCTAGTGACATCTGTTGGTCAAAGCCATGCAAGAACACCGCAAACATTGCTTGTTCTGTAATCTAAAGTGTATAATCTGTTATTAAATAACGATTTCAGATAAATGCTCTGCATGAAGTCTTTTGTTAATTTGTAGCATTTACCAACAAGTTACTCTACCAGACAAAGTTCATGGCTTCAGATATAGAGGAATATCCAACAAAAATATCACACGCATTTTATGAAGAAATGAAAGCCATTACACATATAAACTTAATGAACAGAGGTTTATTTCGATGATTTGTTAATTTTATTAGCTGTCACTTTCATGCATCACATGCATAAGCCCACAATGTTTATACAGTAGCCCAGTCTCATCTCGCTAGCACAAAGCGTAGTTGTTCGTTACCACGGCAACCGCTTGGTCTTCAGCATCCCACACCGCTTCTCGCAGGACATGTGAACGTGAAAAATGCTTAATGTGGCTTAAAGTACGATGACAAATACAGGATACAATATTATTGATCATGCATACAGGCAAGCATAAAAGAGCCCAGAATTTGAACACAACACCCAAAGTTGCGTTTTCCTATAGAAAACCGTTATAGAAAATACAAAAGCGTTGCTGTTTTGTGTTGCATTCATATTTTTGGGCCCACCTGTATGCCTGTATATACAATATGCATGATCATTAAGTTGTATACTGAATTTGGTTCAATCTGTCTTTGTACTTCAATGAGAAACTTAAGCATTTTTCACGTTAAGCGTTTGTCCTGCAAGAAGCGGGATGCTGAAGATCAAGCGGTTGCCGTGGTAACGAACAACGATGCTTTGTGCTTTTGAAATGAGATGGCTTACCGTATGAACATTGTATGCATGTGATGCATGAAAGGGGCAGCTAATAAAACTAATAAATCATCGAAATAAACATCTATAAATTAAGTTTATATGTGTAATGGCTTTCATTTCTTCATGAAATGCCTGGATTTCTTAACTGAAATATTAGTCTGGAATGTTTGAAGCCATAATTTTCTGGCAGAATAACTTGGTAAGTGCTACAAATTAACAAAAGACTACATGCAAATAATTTATCTGAAATCGTTATTTAATGACAGATTATATAATTATTATACACTTTAGATTACAGAACAAGCAATGTTTGCGGTGTTCCTGCATGGCTTTGACCAACAGATATCGCTAGCGTGCCGTCACTCTTGCGTTGTGCATGCGTAGATTGAGTCTTTTTTTTTTCTTTTCTTTTTTTTTTTTTTTTTTTTTTGCGTGGATCAAGTCATTATTACGAGAAAGTTTCTCATTATTATGAGAAACTAAGTCATAATAATGAGAAACTAAGTCATTATTACGAGAAAGTTTCTCAATATAACGAGATACTAAGTCATAATTATGAGAAAGTATCTCATTATTATGACTTACAGAATTATATTTTTTTCTTAAGGTGGCGGAAACGGGCTTCCATAATTTTCTGTACAGCTGCTCTAAAACTATTTTTATTGTGATATAAATAAATTTGACTTGACCAATAAACACAACATAATTTTTGATGAAAACTCGTGAGTGTGATGTAGACGTTTCTTCTGCCAGATGTTCTTATGCAAAATATTGAAACGCATCCCGTGTTGATAAGAAAGCACGAGTGAAAGCGTTTGAGGGCAGGCTGACTCCATTATACAGCTGATTGATGCTGACATGTCCAGGCAAGGGACAGAAATATTGAACATGTCAATATTAAATTATTACTGCAGCTACTAGCAGACTCATTAATGAAGCACTGAATAATTTCTCTCATTTGGCCGGTAACTGAATGATTTATAGTTTGAAGTTCAGATCAGTTGCACATCTAGAGGACATTTTACATACATGCTGACTGATAGAAAACATTGGTGTTCCGGTTTACTAGGGAAATGAAGTTAGTAGCTTTGAGTTAGACTGTGTTTGTGGGCTGGTTGAAGTGTGAGAGCATGTTTTGTGCTCCTCAGGTGGGCTGGATCCGGTCCTGCGGGGTCTTCTGGGTCGACCGGCTGCCCTGCAGAACCAGGAGCATCTCATGATAGAAGAACTGACCCAAAGACTGGTGGTTCTCAACATCCCAGACACTCTGGATCTGGCTGCTCTGAACCTGCAGCGTGGACGAGATCACGGCCTACCAGGTACATTAGGGTTATTATTGTTAAACTGCAATAAATAAATAAATAAATAAATAAATAATATATATATATATATATATATATATATATATATATATATATATATATATATATATATATGACTTGAAATCAATTAACCTTTAACTGACATAAAATAAAATATTAAAAAAAAACTTTTATTTCAGCTAGTTTCCAAAGCAACATTTTTCATTTTCATTTAACTTGATGTAACAAAAAAAAAAAAAAAAAAAAAAAAAAAATTAAAATAAAAATGTATTGAAAAATAAATAAAAACAAAATTACTAAAACATTAACTAAAATTAAACTAAATGAAATATAAAAATTAAAACTGATTCAGAACAGTGATACTATAATAACACAGGTCTGATTCAACATTTTTCATTTTTATTTAATAACTATACTACTGTTTACTGACATTACTTGAAATAAAATACACTTTAACTTAAATAAAATAAATGTAAAATATAATATTTAACATTTTAAATCTAATATATTTCAGCTACTTTTCAATGCAACATTTCTTATTTTCATTTAGTTTAACTTGATGTACTAAAATAACTAAAACTAAAACTGAAATAAAAATGAATAAAAACTATATAGACATGTTTAAAAATTACAAAAATTACTAAAACTTTAATTAAAATGAAAAAGAAAACAGAAAACATCAAACTTAAAAAATATTAATAAATTCTAATAGTATTTAAATGATACTAATATAACACTGGTCTGATTTCCTCAAAAATGTACTAAATTAACTAAAACTGAAATAAAAATTAACATAATCAGTAACTGCACTGATTTTCTCAAAAGAACAAAAGTATTATTTTTGTTAATTACTATAATCAAGTCTTTTTGAATGTTTTTTCTCAAATGAACCAGTTCACAAGTGTTGCAGCTGAAGTCTAATTAGAGCAACTCTAATGAACTGATTCATTCAAGTGACTGATTCTTTTGAGCGAATCTGTCAAAAATACAAACAAATTAAATTCAAACTTATGGGATATTGGTTTGCTTAAAGCCCATTCAGACCAGAGTTTTGTATTGGTTCTTTAATGAAAAATATAAAATATGAAGAAAGCATTATTTTTGTTTATTATAATTATTAGAAATTAATTGCTAATATAATATTGTAATACTTTACAATAAGGTTCTATTTGTTAACAGTAGTTAACTACATTAGTCAACATAAACTGAATGAAAAATATTTCCACATTTATGTTAATGTCGACATTTACTTATACATTATTAAAATCAAAAGTTGCGTCTGTTAATATTATTAATGGACCTGAGCCTTTTGAGGAGATCAGTCAAAAAAAAAAAAAAGTATATTAAATTTACTAAAGGAGACAATTTGTAACTTACCTTATTATTTATTATTTTTAATCAAAGAACAATTTATGATAACAAATGAGCCTTAAGCAAACCAATAACTCATTAGTTTGAAACTGATTCGTGAGTCTGATCGATTCACTCTAAAGAATCAGTTCAATAGAGTCACGCTAATCGAACTACAACTGCAACTCTTATGAACTGAAATAATGATTCATGCAATTTTTAGAGAATTTAAATCATAACCAGAGTTTAATTCTTCATGTTCATACTGTTATTTGGTATTTAATAAACAGGTGATCTTAAAACCTGACTCTGTTCTGTTCCAGGTTACAATGACTGGAGGTCTTTCTGTGGGTTTGACAGAGTTGACACCAGATCGGATCTCATCGAGGTGGTCGGCAGTGCTGATTTGGTGGAGAAAATAATGGATGTGTACGGCCATCCGGACAACATAGACGTGTGGCTGGGAGGCCTGCTGGAGCGTCCGGCGTCCGGCGCCAGAACCGGCCCGCTGTTCACTTGCTTGATCGGGAAACAGATGAAGACGCTAAGAGAAGGTGACAGGTACGCTGCAGTGACAGCAGAAACACTGCTCAGATACAGTCACACATCACACAGTCACAGCTGGAAAACAAGCTTTAGCTTCGGCTAAAAATGATCCTTCCTGAACCGTAAAAAATGGCTTTCTTACTCTGTATTTTGTCTTGTTTTCCAGTGCAAATGTCTGAACATTCTTAAGATCCATTTCCTTGAGATGCAAAATGAAATAAGATTTTAAGTCTTGTTTGTGTGACTCTCATGAACTGGATCTTTTGAATGAATCAGTCAAAAAGACTCACAAGTCAATTTCAAACAAAAGAGTTATTGGTTTGCTTAGGGCTCATTCGGATCAGAGTTTTGTTATCAGAAATGGTTCTTAAATATATATATATATATATATATATATATATATATATATAATATATTATATTATATTATTATATTATAGTATGTTACTTTTTTTGTTTGTTTTGTAAAATTACTATAAGTCTTTTTGACTGATTTTCTCAACAAAAAAAAAAACAGTTTGTAAGAGTTGCAGTTGTAGTTCAATTAGTGCAACTCTCATGAACTGATTCTTTTGAGCGAATTTGTTAAAAAGAGTCATGAATCAATTTCAAACTCATGAGTTACTGGTTTACTTAAGCTTCATTCAGATCAGAGTTTTATCATAAATGATTATTTAATCAAAAATATTAAACATTAAGTTACAAAAAAGTATTTTTGTTTAGTAAAATTACAATAATTAAGTCTTTTTAACTGATTGCCTCAAAAGAACCAGTTCATAAGAGTTGCAGTTGTAGTACAATTAGTGCGACTCTCATAAACTGATTCTTTTGAGTGAATCGGCCAAAAAGTAAAAAACAAATAAACAAAAAAAAAAAACAAACCTCATGAATCAAATTCAGACTAATGAGTTATTGGTTTGCTTAAGGCTCATTCGGATCAGAATTTTATCATGAATGTTTTTTTTATGAAAATTTTAAACATTAAGGTAAGTTACAAAAAAAAAAAGTGTTTTTTTTTCAGAATCAGAAAGAGCTTTATTGCCAAGTATGTTTGCACATACAAGGAATTTGTTTTAGTGTCACAGCTTTCAGTGCTCAGAAACAGCAACAACAACACACAGATAATAAAAATAAGATGTGAATAATATACACATATCAAAAAAAATTATAATAATAATAATAAATTGTATGTACAGGTCTGCTATAGATATACTAGAATGTAGGGTGATAAATAAATATGAGGTTATTGCACATATTTTTATTGCACAGTGGGAGAACATTTAAGTGTTCATGAGGTAGATTGCCTGGGGAAAGGAACTGTTCTTGTGCCTGACTGTCCTGGTATTTGGTGCTCTGTAGCGCTGACCAGATGGCAAAAGTTGAGATGGCATGGATGTGAGGGATCCAGAGTGATTTTCTGAGCCCTTTTTCTCACTCTGGATGTATACAGTTCTTGGAGGGTGGGCAGGGGAGGACCAATAATCCTTTCAGCAGACCGAACTGTCCTCTGTAATCTTCTGATTTCTGATTTTGTAGCTGAGCCAAACCAGACAGTTATTGAAGTACACAGCACAGACTCAATGACGGCTGAGTAGAACTGTGTGAGCAACTCCTGTGGCAGGTTGAATTTCCTCAGCTGATGAAGGAAGTACAACCTTTGTTGGGCCTTTTTAGCAATGGCGTCTATGTGAATGTCCCACTTCAGGTCCTGAGAGATGATGGTGCTCAGTAACCTGAATGTCTCCTCTGCAGCCACAGAGCTGTTCATGATGGTGAGTGGGGGGAGTGCAGGGGGGCTTCTCCTGAAGTCCACGATCACCGTTCTGAACGTGTTAAGCTCCAGGTTGTTATAACTGCACCAGATAGCCAGCTCTTTAACCCCCTGTCTCTAAGCAGACTCGTCGCCATCCTGGATGAGACCAATGACTGTAGTGTCATCCGCAAACTTCAGGAGCTTGACAGAGAGGTCTTTAGAGGTGTAGTCGTTGGTGTACAGAGAGAAGAGCAGTGGGGAGAGAACACATCCATGAGGGACACCAGTGCTGATGGTGCAGGAGTTGGATGTGAATTTACCAATTCTCACTAGCTGTTGCGTATCTGTCAGAAAGCTGGTGATCCATTGACAAATAGAGCTAGGAACAGAGAGCTGGGTTAGTTTGGTCTGGAGGAGTGTTGGAATGATGGTATTGAAAGCGGAGCTGAAGTCCACGAACAGGATCCTCACATAAGTCCCTGGTCTGTCCAGGTGCTGCAGGATGAAGTGCAGTCCCATGATGACTGCATCATCCACGGACCTGTTTGCTTGGTAAGCAAACTGCAGGGGGTCCAGTAAGGGTCCAGTGATGTCCTTCAGACAAGCCAACACCAACCTCTCAAAAGACTTCATGACCACAGATGTTAAAGCAACAGGTCTGTAGTCATTAAGTCCTGTTATCTTGGGTTTCTTTGGGACGGGGATGATGGTGGAGCGTTTGAAGCAGGTAGGGACTTCGAATAGCTCCAGTGATCTGTTGAAGATCTGTGAGAAGATGGGGGCCAGCTGGTCAGCACAGGTTTTCAAACAGGCTGGTGTGACACCGTCTGGGCCTGGTGGCTTTCTTCTCTCGTTCTTTCTGAAGACCTGGTGCACATCATCTTCACTGAACTGAAGTGCAGGAGTGGGGGAGGGGGGGTTGCTGGAGGTGTTAATGGTTGTGTGGAGAGATGTTCGGAGCGGATGTAGGGTGTTAGACTGAGAGTTTCAAATCTACAGTAAAACTCATTCAGGTCTTCATAAACTTGTTGATTGGCCTCAGTGCTGGGGGATGGTGTCTTGTAGTTGGTGATGGCTTTCAGACCTTTCCACACTAAAGCTGGGACATTGGAAGTGAACTGATCTTCCAACTTTTTAGCGTAGCTCCTCTTAGCCGCTCTAATCTCCTTATTCAGTGTGTTCCTGGCCTGATTGTACAAGACTCTGCCCCCCTTCCTGTAGGCGTCCTCTTTGGCCAGACGAAGATGTCTGAGTTTTTCTGTGAACCAGAAAAAATAAATAAATAAATAAAAATTTTGTGTGTAAAATTTCTGACATTTTGACTGATTTCCTCAAAAAAGCCAGTTCATAAGAGTCACAGTTGTAGTCCAGTTAGAGCAGCTTTCATGAACTGATTCTTTTTAGTGATTCGGTCAAAACTACTAGCTTTCAAACTAATGAGTTATTGGTTTACATAAGGCTCATTCAGATCAGAGTTTATCATAAATGTGACACTGGAACATAAAACCAGACTTAAGTAGCACAGGTATATTTGTAGCAATAGCCAAAAATACATTGTATGGGTCAAAATTATCGATTTTTCTTTTATGCCAAAAATCATTAGGATATTAAGTAAAGATCATGTTCCATTGATCCATGTTCCATTCCAGATCAAATTTCCCACCGTAAATATATCAAAACTTCATTTTTGATTAGTAATATGCATTGCTAAGAACTTCATTTGGACAACTATAAAGGCGATTTTCTCAGTATTTAGATTTTTTGTACCCTCAGATTCCAGATTTTCAAATAGTTGTATCTCGGCCAAATATTGTCATATCCTAACAAACCAAACATCAAGGGAAAGCTTATTTATTCAGATTTCAGATGATGTAGAAAACCCAACAAATTTACCCTTATGACTGGTTTTGTGGTCCAGGGTCACAAAAAATATTATAACATTAAAAAAAATTAAAACTACAAATTAGTATGTCTTTTTAACTGATTGCCTCAAAAGAACCAGTTCATAAGAGTTGCAGTTGTAGTACAATTAGTGCTACTCTCATGAACTGATTATTTTGAGTGAATCAGTCAAAAAGACTCATGAATCAATTTCAAACTTAATTTTTCAGAAAATAAGACTCAATATTTTATAATTTTGCTTTGAATGTCTAGATATTTGCACTGGAAAACAAGACAAAAATACTGAATAAGAAAATGATTTGACTTCTGTTGAGATCTTTCTTTGTTTAGTCAGAGTTTATGTCAAACTGATAAGAATAAGACATCGCATCAGTCAAACTGTTGATATTTCTGGTGTGTTTCAGATTCTGGTGGGAACATCCCAGTGTGTTTTCCCCTAAACAAAGACAGGAACTACAAACACACTCTCTGTCTCGTGTGATCTGTGACAACAGCGGCGTGACAGAGGTTCCTCTCGACGCCTTCAGACTGGCATCTTACCCAGAGGACTTTCTCTCCTGCGGGAACGTCCCATCAATGGATCTGGAGGCATGGAGGGAGCGACCTGATAATGGTACATATGTGACATGATTCTTGTGTTTGAGTTTTAGAGATGGGTTTTAACACATTTTGTTTTGTCTGCTCACCAAAGCTGCATTTATTTGATTAAAAATACAGTAAAAACAGGGAAAAAAATGTGAAATATTATTGCAATTCAAATTATTGCAGTTAAAATGTAATTTATTTCTGTGATCAAATCTGAATTTTCAGCATCATTACTCCAGTCTTCAGTGTCACATGATCCTAATATGCTGATTTGCTGCTCAAGAAACATTTCTGATTATCAATGTTGAAAACAGTTCATATTTTTGTGGAAACCATGATATGCTTTAATTTTCAGGATTCTTTAATGAATAGAAAGTTCAAAAGAACAGCATTTGTTTGAAATAGAAATCTTTTGTAACATTATAAATGTCTTCACTGTCACTTTTGATCAATTTAATGCGTCCTTGCTGAATAAATCTTCCTGACCCCAAACTTTTGAACAGTAGTGTATTTGCAAAGAAAAGTGTTTATTTTAGGTCATGTAACTTGTTATTTTTCATAATTTTAATGAACTTTCTATTCCTTCACGCTTGCTTTAAATAGTACTGTGTAACGTGAATTTTTAAAACTACAAATATTCGATGTAGCCTCTCAGTTAATTTTAACTCACAAACACGGCATACAAATAGTTTTGCATTTTTAAATGAAGCAAAGCATGTAAAGCATGTGTGCTTGCCTTCTAAACGCAGCTAAACTCTGCTGTTGAAATTCATGAATAGCAAAGAGGCTCTAATTTGAGGAATTACACAGTCTATGAGGGAAAAACACATGCAAATTCACTCAGTAAGTGAATGAGTGAAATGAATTGTGTTTAAACTGCGGCGCTCAAACCTCATCCGGTCCCAGGTGAGACGCAGAGAAGCGATTTTATCCCCAGTGTGGCAAATTGATGGTGTAAAATGTTCTGTTTCTATGGTTATAGTGTTTGCATCATCCAAACTCCTCAAACACACACAGACACAAATCACTGCTTGAATCTTTATGAGAAATCTGTTGTTTTTGCTAACCTATACAGCAAAAAATAAACAAAAAAAAACAACAATTAATAAAATGAAAAAAGGCTAAAAATTTGTTCCAAAATATATTTACGTAAATAAATTGTCACAGTATATATATTATTATATTATTCTGAAAGTATATTAAAATATATGTGTGTGTGTGTGTATATATATATATATGTGTGTATATATATATATATATATATATATATATATATATTTTTTTTTTTTTTTTTTTTTTTTTTTTTGTTACAGAATAAAGAGCTGCTGAACAATGTGCAGGAACTACAGGATGCTGTACATGTCTGATGAATCATGACCGGCTCATTATACCAAATATAATACACTATCGCATGCAGGCCCTAATTAGTGATGGATTAGTTGTTTGATGTTTTGCTTTATACGTTATGTTCTAATCATGGACTATTCTTCATATCTACTTTAAAATACAAAATGCTGTTCAAAAGTTTGGGGAGAGTTATACATACATACACACACACACACACACACACACACACACATATATATATATATATATATATATATATATATATATATATTAGTGCTGTGTATGTGTGCTGTGTATATTTATTATGTATATATAAATGCACACACATGTATATATTTCAGAAAAATATGTTATATTTATATATTTAGTTATAATAGAAATTATATGAATATAAATAGACGTAAATAAATTTAAATATTTTCTAAATATATACTGTATGTGTGTATCTATATATACAGAATAAATATACACAGAACACACACACAAAAACTTTTATTTGCTTGTCAGCACAAACAAAAACTTTTGTATGCAATTAATCATTTTATGTGTGTGTGTGTGTGTGTGTGTGTGTACATTTATTCAGCAAGGATGCATTAAATTGATAAAAAAGTGACAGCAGTGACAAGATTTATAATATTACAAAAGATTTCTACTTCAAATAAATGCTGAAAAAAAAACAACAACTTTGATCACGGGAATGAATTACATTTTAACATATAGAAAACAGCTTTTTTAAAATGTTACAAATATTTCTTTTTTTTTTTTTTTTAGTTTTTCTAGTATTTTTGGTCAAAGAAATGCAGGCCTTGGTGAGCAGAAGAGACCTTTTTAAAAAAATGTGAAAACTTTTACATACCCCAACACATACCCCAAAATACCAAACCCTATCAAGAGACCAGGATTGTTTTATACAGTAAAAAAGCGCGTATAGACCAGCAGAACGTCTCTGATGACCGGCAGCACTGCGGCGGATGTTTGTTCTCGTTCAGTAATTGGGGTTTGTTCACACAGACATCACTGGGCCACAGGCTGTTGGACGACAGCCGCTCGTGCAGCGTATTAACAATCATTCTCCATGTGCTGGTGGCTCCTCAGAGCCTGTAATTCTCCCAGCGCAGACGCTTGTAATCTCAGCGCTGGAATCCAGCCCAATGACAAATATTGATCCATTATGAGGCTGCGATGCTGCCAAAACAATTAACGTTAGCAATCGCACCTGTTACGTGCAGGGAAATTAATCTTTCTAATGAATATTAGGCGAATCCCACGGTACGAGCACGAGTTTCCACAGCGTGCCGGATATAGAAAGCGTACAGGTTTGCATTAGCTTGGCCTCCCGACCCGTTCTCAAGCCATCTATGCTGTTTATTCAATCCTGGAGCTGGAGCTGCCTATGAAATCGACTGCTGTCGGCTCAGATAATATTCTCTGGAGGAGATGAAGTGTGTAAATGGATGTCACACGATGCTGGTCCTCAGGGCATCGACGGCACACGAGTCCCACATCACAACAACAGTAACGCCTTTCACCAACAGGATCAGGCTGACGTCCTCCACGGGACGGGTTACTTTAGTACACCTGAGAAGGCTTTAACCATGTCTTGAACACTGGGGAGGACCACTTATTTAATTCTTATTTAGAAGACCCAAGTTGTAATGGTCTTTTGGAAGCTAATGCATGTTATTTTTTATTTAGTACTGTCCTGAGTAAGATACTTTACATAAAAGATGTTTACATATAGTCCACAAGACAAAAAAAAATGCTGAAATTATTAAAATAACCCCCTTCAAAAGTTTGGGAACCCTTTTGCATGCCACTGTATAAGTGGATTTGTGCGATATAAATGCAGAATTGCGAGATATGAACACAGAATTGCAAGAAATAAATGCATGATTGTAAGATATATAAACAGATTTGTGAAACATAAATGCAGAAGTGTGAGACATATAAACAGATTTGTGAGATATAAATGGAGAATTGGGATTTATACAGGTGCATCTCAATGAATTAGAATGTCGTGGAAAAGTTCGTTTATTTCAGTAATTCAACTCAAATTGTGAAACTCGTGTATTAAATAAATTCAATGCACACAGACTGAAGTAGTTGAAGTCTTTGGTTCTTTTAATTGTGATGATTTTGGCTCAAATTTAACAAAAACCCACCAATTCAACAAATTAGAATACTTCATAAGACCAATAAAAAAAAAACATTTTTAGTGAATTGTTGGCCTTCTGGAAAGTGTGTTCATTTACTGTTTATGTACTCAATACTTGGTAGGGGCTCCTTTTGCTTTAATTACTGCCTCAATTCGGCGTGGCATGGAGGTGATCAGTCTGTGGGACTGCTGAGGTGGTATGGAAGCCCAGGTTTCTTTGACAGTGGCCTTCAGCTCATCGGCATTGTTGGGTCTGGTGTCTCTCATCTTCCTCTTGACAATACTCCATAGATTCTCTATGGGGTTCAGGTCTGGTGAGTTTGCTGGCCAGTCAAGCACACCAACACCATGGTCATTTAACCAACTTTTGGTGTTTTTGGCAGTGTGGGCAGGCGCCAAGTCCTGCTGGAAAATGAAATCAGCATCTCCATAAAGCTTGTCAGCAGAAGGAAGCATGAAGTGCTCTAAAATGTCCTGGTAGATGGCTGCGTTGACTGTGGGCTTCAGAAAACACAATGGACCAACACCAGCAGATGAAATGGCAGCCCAATTCATCACTGACTGTGGAAACTTCACACTGGGCTTCAAGCAGCTTGGATTCGATTCTGTGCCTCTCCAGTCTTCCTCCAAACTCTGGGACCTTGATTTCCAAATGAAATGCAAAATTTACTTTTATCTGAAAAGAGGACTTTGGACCACTGAGCAACAGTCCAGTTTTTTTTCTCCTTAACCCAGGTAAGATGCTTCTGACATTGTTTCTGTTTCAGAAGTGGCTTGGTAGCCCTTTTCCTGAAGACGTCTGAGCGTGGTGACTCTTGATCACTGACTCCAGCTTCAGTCCACTCCTTGTGAAGCTCTCCCAAGTGTTTGAATCAGCTTTGTTTGACAATATTCTCAAGCTTGTGGTCATCCCTGTTGCTCGTGCACCTTTTCCTACCCCATTTCTTCCTTCCAGTCAACTTTTCACTTAATATGCTTTGATACAGCACTCTGTGAACAGCCAACCATTCAGTAATGACCTTCTGTGACTTACCCTCTTTGTGGAGGGTGTCAATGATTGTCTTCTGGACAACTGTCAGATCAGCAGTCTTCCCCATGATTGTATAGGCTATTGTGTAACCATTTTGAAGGTTCAGGAAACCTTTGCAGGTGTTTTGAGTTGATTAGCTGATTGGCATGTCACCATATTCTAATTTGTTGAGATAGTGAATTGGTGGGTTTTGTTAAATGTGAGCCAAAATCATCACAATTAAAAGAACTAAAGACTTAACTACTTCAGTCTGTGTGCATTGAATTTATTTAATACACAAGTTTCACAATTTGAGTTGAGTTTGTGAAATAAATGAACTTTTCCACGACATTCTAATTCATTGAGATGCACCTGTAAATGCAGAATTGTGAGATATAAACAGATTTGTGAGATATAAAAATGCAGAACTGCGGGATATAAACATAGAATTGGAAGATACATAAACGCAGAATTTCAAGATATAAATGTAGGATTGTGCAATTAAAAAGTCACATTTACCTTTTTTATTTTGTGACCAAAAAAAAAAAAAACTGAATTGTGAGATCTAAATGCAGAATTGCGAGCCATAAACACACAACTGCAAGAAAAAAGTCAGAATTGCAATATAAAAAGTTGAATTTACCATTTTGATTTTGCGATTAAAAAAAAAAAACAGAATTGCGAGATATAAATGCAGAATAGTGATTTATATAAATGCAGAATTGAGAGGTAGGCACTAAAAGCAGAATTGTGAGATAAAAAGTCATATTTACTGTTTCTGTTTTTTGACAAAAAAAAAAAAAAAAAGAATTGCGAGACATAAACAGAATTGCAAGAAAAAAGTCAGAATTGTGAGATAAAAAGTTGCATTTACTTTTTTTATTTCATGGTGGAAAAAAATTGTGTGAAATAAACTCAGAATTGCAAGAAAAAAAATCTGAATTGTGAGGAAAATAATTCGCCTTTGCATCACAGGAATAAATTACATTTAACATACATTAAATGTAAAAAAAAAAAAAAAAAAAAACCTTCTGTAATTTGTAAAAATAATTTACAGAATTTATGTTTTACTGTATTTGTGATTAAATAAATATAGCCTTAAGCAGAGCTAAAAAAAAAAAAAAAACCTTTGGAAAGTGGTAATAATGTTTTTTCAGTCTTATTCATATGCCTAATATGTTGAAAAAACGCACAATGGAAAAATGCCCTTGTCTCATCACATTAAATTACATGAATCATGAAAATTACTATACAGTATTTTCAATTTCAACCAACGCAATTTTACCAAAAAGTCAAGTATGCAGAACTTTTTCTTTTTGGATTTTTGTAGATTTTGTCTAAAGTTTCAAATTGTTCCATTTTAAAAATGATTTTTCTGACTATTATTTCATATGTCAGTTCTGATCTTAGCACAGTATTTGGGTTTGATTAATTGACTTTTTCTCTCTGCAGACGGGAGACTCTGACGGTGTTTTAGCGCTGTTAGAGAATAAAGAGCTGCTGAACAATGTGCAGGAACTACAGGACGCTGTACAGGTCTGATGAATCATGACCGGCTCATTATACCAAATATAATACACTACCGCAGGCCCTAATTAGTGATGGATTAATATTCTTTACACAGACATGCCTCATTGTCTGCACAAAAGCAATGATCAGTGTACTGTAGCATCTGAAAGCAAATAGTTATGAATATGTGCTCATAGCCGAAGCAAAGCACAGTTTTGCTGCTTGTGGATCCATGTTAAATGCATTTATTGATCAAAGTGTAATATTTTACTGTATGTCGAGTAATGCAGATTCACATATCTGGTTTTAAAAACTGAAATATAAATGCAATAAATGTTCATTTACCATTTTTGGTTTAAAATCTCCTGATTATGTTTATAGTAAATATACTGAACTCATATACTTATTGCATTACATACTCATTGCATGTCCCATATGTGATGAAAAATAAATGTATTATTTATTTATTTATTTAATTTTTTTTTTACTTGAAACAGTGTTATTTCAGTATCATTAAAATACTATTGCAGTTTTAATATAACTATTTTGAATCAGTTTATATATATCATTTCATTTCATCAGTTTCATTTTAATTTATTTTCATTTTATATATAATTATATATAATTTTCATTTTAATTGGAAAGTGTTAGTAATTTAGTAGTTTTTATTTTATATATGTACTTACAGTTTTTAATTTATTTTTTTATTTTTTGAGTTTTATTTTAGTACATCACGCTTAACTAAATTAAAATGATAAATGTTGCCTTGGAAACTAGATGAAATTACATTCTATTTCAGTTAATGTGCAGTAACAACAATGTAACAGTTTTAGTTAACTATAATAACCCTGATAATATAAAAAAACTTGACAAACTTTAACTGAAATAAAAGGTAAAATACAATTTTTAAGAAAAAAAATAAAAACATTTAAATAAAATACTACCAACCAAAAACATTATGATTAAGAGATTTTTACTTTTAAAAAAAGTTGCTTTAAATACTAGTTAGTCACAAACTAGTAGTAGTTACTAATCCCTAAGCATCAACTTTCTCAGTTTAAACCAAACCATATGAACTGTAGATGAACCGATCATTTAAACTGAAAGCAAATAAAGCAATGCGGTTTATTCCAGTCTTTGCTAATAAATGAACACAAATCTGTTCAAACAGATGTAGGCACATTTACATTTTAAACATGGAATTAAACTCTTTGATGAGGACGGACTGCTCTGCTTTGACACAAATAGGCGTCACATTTGCATTCAGCCATATCTCGCCCCGGATTTGTTTTAGATAATGGAATACAAAAGCAATCAGTTCTGGAAAATGAGACAGCCAGAATGAAATAAAACGGAGGCTTTTAGGCGATTTCTGATGTGTTGACCAATTACACGACTCTCCTGTTCAGACTAATTCAAAGCACGAAGCTCAGCGTTTCTTCATTACAGCAGATCTGTTATTCACCAGAATCACTATAAAACAGCACAGCGCTCGCCTTCAGAAAATGCATTTGTGATGCGCTATAACAATTACATGTGCGGTTACTTCAAGGATCTTTCTACCTGATCTGAGCCGTAAAACTTTAGTGTGACCTAATGTAGTCCAGTTCATTTAAGCTTCAAACAGATATGCAAACACTTCACAAGCATGATTTCACACCATTGTGCTGCATTCTGAATTGCATTCTAATACAAATACACACAGTCTGACATGTTTCCAAGAATAGAAATGTGATAGAAACAACAAAAACAGGATATGCAATGTAAATAATAATACAAAATGATTGACTTCATTGATTTGATGATGAACAGTGACAGGTGAAATTGATGGCTTTTCTAAAAAGAAAAGGTTTTAGGAAAAGTAACAATTTGATTTTTTAATTTTTTTTTTTTTTAAATTTTTTTTTTTTTAAGTAAACCTAGTTATTGTACATTTTTTAGTAATGTGAGGTAACTATATGTAAACTTGGTAATGTAAATATATACTGTATATATAAAGTAGCCAACTGACATAAGTAACTGCATATTAAGCATCAAATATATAGTATCGTTGACTTTTGTTAATATTTTGAATTAGATTATTATATAATTTATATATTCTGTTTTCAGTTTAATTTTAGTTATTTTTTAATTTCTAATTTTAGATAAAGTGTTAAGTTTGTTTTGTGTTCACATAACTGTATATAAGAATCAAATATATACATTATTTTAGTATTACTGATAACCTATTATTTATATTATAATATAAAATATTATTTTTATTAATATTTTGAATTAGACTATTTTATTTTTCTCTTTTCACTCTAATTTTCTTATTTTGTCCTTATTTTTTAACATGTCTAGATAGTTTTTATTAATTACGGAACTCACATACTGTAACATACAATATTTACAAAATTCACAACTGCATATTAAACATCAAATAGTAACATATATTATATACTTTTATAGTTTTGTTAATATTTTGTATTAGGTTTTAATATATATTTTGTTTTCACTTTAATGTTAGTTATTTTTTAATTTCTAATTTTAGATATTTTAATTTTGTTGTGTTTGTCATTTTTACTTTGTTTTTTATAATTATGTCTATATAGTTTTTATTAATTTTTATTTATTTATTCATTTTTATATATTCGTTTTGGTTTAACTTTTTTTTTTTAAATAAAAAATGAGAACGTTTGCCTTGGCAACTAGCTGAAATAAAATAAGTTAACAAATAACATTAAATGCAAAATGATAAAATATTGATTAATTATATTGATTGGCCGGTGAAAAGTGAGCGATGCAATTGATGACTTTCCTGAAAACAAAAGTAGTTTCAGAAGTTGAGAAAGTTACATTTTGATTTAATTTCATTTAACATGGATCATTCACATCAAGGCCAAGAAGATGAATTTAAAAAACGATGAAGAGAGTCAAACTCTAAATGAATTCTCCTGTATATGCAGCTCAGAAGATCAATGCATGCAGACCTTGGCACACAGATATCAGGGCCGCTTCTGCAGTGAATCCGCCCTCGGGGTCCCACACGCTCCCAAACAATTTCTGTGAGAGGAGCGGAGCGCCTGATGATCGCCACTGACTCATTGCAACAAACAAACACATGATGATACAGAAAAGAGCTGCGGCCGCTCCACACTCTGACCCAAACACCCACACGCTTCACGTCACGACTGACCGCAGACTCAGAATATCTGATCATACTCAATATACAGCTCAGCCACAACAAACTCAACTCTGACTGACTACTTCTTCACAAGTGTTCATAATATCAACCCAGTACTTTTACTTTTTTTAGTGTAATTGTTCAAACGTCCAGCTTCAGCTGCTGCTTCACGTGTCTTGTTGCTGTCAAATCTTAACTGATGTTTATCAAGTAAACGTCAGAATAACTGTAGTCATATTTCCAGATGAACACTTACTGGACTGAAGCAGCTCAGCTTTACTTGATTCTCCATCAATCTTTTTTTTTTTTGTTTTTAGAAAAATCAGTGGGTCTCAAATCTGATCATCAGGATCTTTTGAGGATCGTTTGTTTCCAGAAGCTTTACTTCCCTTTCGAGGGAACTTCGAACTGCGTCCTCTAGGGGTCACTATGGGGAACGCCGTCAGCGTGACCCGTGTCTGAAGCATATATACAAAAACACCACATGTTGGCCGGCGACAGCCCATGACGTCACTACCGGCACGACCACAGTATAAAGGGGCGCTGGGAAAATATGTCATTCTCTTCTTCGTCTTCAGTGACTGTTTTGTTTGAAGCATGCATTCTACTGGTAAGAACGATTTTCTACTGTTACTATGGCGAGCACTAGCAAGGCGTTTAAGAGATGTGTGCATCCGTGTACTCGTTATTTGACACCCAATGACACACACGATCTTTGTGTCTTTTGCCCCCTGTGGAAGAGACGCTAGCTAGCTATCTCTCTGTGGGCGAGACATCCTCTCTCAAGGCTCCCTCCTTGCCATCTAAGCCCCTTCAGGAAACATCTTGCTTAAATGGCAGGGCATACGCAGCAGCAGGTCAGGCTGTCGCTTCGTTGCACACGATGGCGATGCTTCAGGCATACCAGGCTGATCTGCTGAAAGACCTGGATAAGGGTCAGGGCTTGTCACCTTCAAAACCTTCATTCCAAGAAGGTCCAGGTCTGAGCCCGAACAACGCAGGGGTCCTGGCCCATCTCCGTCTGGGGATCAGAGATGGGCACAGAAGGCTAGTGTCGCAACTCATGCCCCTCCCCCGCCTGCGGGTAGGGCTAGAGGGAGGCGCGGGTCAAAGAGAGGTAGGCAAGAGCTAAGGGAGGTGATCCAGAGGTGATCCAGACGAGGCGTTCTCAACGCTCTCCGGACCAGAGTAAGACATGGAAAAAAAAAAAAAAAAAAAAGAAACATCTACTCCCTTCCCTCGGGGGGCCTGTCATTTGCCCTCATCTTCCCCTCTCTAATTCCCCTGCAACCACGGTTAATTCCACCTGACCGAGGTTGGGTGGGAACCTAGAAACCTGCGTTTTAAAAACATTGCAGTCTCTAAATGCTGGACTTATGATGTTTAGGTTAAGTTCTATGTTTCATAGAAACTACTTACTGATGGTCCGGACCCGACTCTTCAGATTTCGCCTCCAGGACTGATCTCATGTGCAGGAACCATGGATGGGTGAGTACGATCCAGTTCTAAAACATCTCACTGGTTTTTGTGTGTCCTTGCAATACTGCAGTTCCAGGACCTCTTTTTGGGAAGGTACATGGCTATCTGAGGATATCTATGTGTTAGCTTAGGGACTGCTCCCCTTTCTGGGGTTTTTAAGAAGCAATCTCCCTGAGCCCTTGCCTAGAGTGTGCTATCTCCCCTGCTAGGGCCAGTGGTCGAGGCACCCTCACCATAGAGTGTCACCTATGAGGCATGCCGCTCCCATCTGAGCGTCTGAGTTCCCTCTCATGCTGAGAGTTGAGATCTCCGCTCTCCAGAGCTATATTTGTTGGACAAGCTAGCATTGCTCCCCTCACCACAGAGGGTCACCTATGAGCATGCCACTTCCTTCTGAGCGTCTGAGTTCCCTCTCATGCTGAGAGTTGAGTTCTCCGCTCCCCAGAGCTCTGTGACCCTATGCTCTCCTTGCTGGTCGAGCTGGCGTTGCTCCCCTCATCATAGAGGGTCACCTATGAGCATACCGCTCCCTTCTGAGCATCTGAGTTCCCTCTCACGCTGAGAGTTGAGATCTCCGCTCTCCAGAGCTATGTTTGTTGGTCGAGCTAGCATTGCTCACCTCACCATAGAGGGTCACCTATGAGCATGCCGTTCCCTTCTGAACGTCTGAGTTCCCTCTCATGCTGAGTTAAGTTCTCCGCTCCCCAGAGCTCTGTGACCATATGCTCTCCTTGTTGGTTGAGCTGGCGTTGCTCCCCTCATTATTGAGGGTTACCTATGAGCATGCCGGTGAGAGTTCCCTCTCATGCTGAGAGTTAAGTTCTCCGCTCTCCAGAGCTATGTTTGTTGGTCGAGCTAGCATTGCTCCCCTCACCATAGAGAGTCACCTATGAGCATGCCGCTCCCTTCTGAGCGTCTGAGTTCCCTCTCATGCTGAGAGTTAAGTTCTCCGCTCTCCAGAGCTCTGTGACCATATGCTTTCCTTGTTGGTTGAGCTGGCGTTGCTCCCCTCATTATTGAGGGTCACCTATGAGCATGCCGCTCCCTTCTGTGCGTCTGAGTTGCCTCTCATGCTGAGAGTTAAGTTCTCCGCTCTCCAGTGCTCTGTGACCATATGCTCTCCTTGTTGGTCGAGCTGGCGTTGCTCCCCTTACTATTGAGGGTCACCTATGAGCATGCCGCTCCCTTCTGTGCGTCTGAGTTGCCTCTCATGCTGAGAGTTAAGTTCTCCGCTCTCCAGAGCTCTGTGACCATATGCTCTCCTTGTTGGTCGAGCTGGCGTTGCTCCCCTCATTATTGAGGGTCACCTATGAGCATGCCACTCCCTTCTGAGCGTCTGAGTTCCCTCTCATGCTGAGAGTTGAGTTCTCCGCTCTCCAGAGCTCTGTCATTTAGCAGCCTCAGGTTGTTAGGCCTCTCTATGCCTCCCTGTTGGGTTGCTCTCCTTGTTGGTAGAGCTAGCATTGCTCCCCTCATTATTGAGGGTCACCTATGAGCATGCTGCTCCCTTCTGAACGTCTGAGTTCCCTCTCATGCTGAGTTAAGTTCTCCGCTCCCAAGAGCTCTGTGACCATATGCTCTCCTTGTTGGTCGAGCTGGCGTTGCTGCCCTCATTATTGAGGGTCACCTATGAGCATGCCGGTGAGAGTTCCCTCTCATGCTGAGAGTTAAGTTCTCCGCTCTCCAGAGCTATGTTTGTTGGTCGAGCTAGCATTGCTCCCCTCACCATAGAGGGTCACTTATGAGCATGCCGCTCCCTTCTGAGCGTCTGAGTTCCCTCTCATGCTGAGAGTTAAGTTCTCCGCTCTCCAGTGCTCTGTGACCATATGCTCTCCTTGTTGGTCGAGCTGGCGTTGCTCCCCTTACTATTGAGGGTCACCTATGAGCATGCCGCTCCCTTCTGAGCGTCTGATTTCCCTCTCATGCTGAGAGTTAGGTTCTCCGCTCTCCAGAGCTATGTTTGTTGGTCGAGCTAGCATTGCTCCCCTCACCATAGAGGGTCACCTATGAGCATGCCGCTCCCTTCTGAGCGTCTGATTTGTTGGTCAAGTTAGCATTGCTCCCCTCACCATGAGGGTCACCTATGAGCATGCCACTCCTTTCTGAGCGTCTGAGTTCCCTCTCATGCTGAGAGTTGGGTTCTCCGCTCCCCCAGAGCTCTGTCATCCGCAGCCTCAGGTTGTTAGGCCTCTCTATGCCTCCCTGTGGGGTTGCTCTCCTTGTTGGTAGAGCTAGCATTGCTCCCCTCATCATAGAAGGTCACCTATGAGCATGTCGCTTCCTTTTGAGCATCTGAGTTCCCTCTCATGCTGAGAGTTGGGTTCTCCGCTCCCCCAGAGCTCTGTGACCCTATGCTCTCTAGAACCCTAGAACGGTGTTTACAATCCATGTTATGGTAAGTATGCACGCTAGTCTCTGAGTACTTTCTGAAAGCCACGTTGTGGTAAGATCGCACACCAAGTGTTTTGCGGTCTTTCTAAAATCCTGTACGGTATGGGTTATGCGCTGCAGCTTCGTGCCCTTTCTTTGAGTCGGTCAGGCCCCGGTTTCACCTTGGGCCCCACTCTACCTATGTACCCCCAGTGATACTGACTTGAACAGGGTGTTGCTACCAAGGATCTGTTGAGACAGTTCCTTCAGCGAGCTCATGCAGAGCAAGCAGTAGCCCCTGGATGACAGGCCAAGACCTAGTTACTATCCTAGGCGCTTGGTCGTATCCCCTTAAAGGAATCTCTGCTTCTGATTCCAAGCCTTTGAGCTCTACCCTGGGTCCAGGAGGCCCGGCCCCTAACAGGTAAGTTCTGGGGTATGTAGCTCAGGTTTTTGGCCGAAGGGGATAATGTCACTGACAGCCGTCCACCCGTCCCAGGGGCAACTCCCTTAGCCGGGTAGAGTTGGTACTTAGTGCTCGCCTTTTGTGCCTGGCTTTGCACTCCCCTCAGCATGGTGGCGTGGGTATTCCGTTCCCAATAGCGACCCCTAGAGGACGCAGTTCCAAGTTCCCTCGAAAGGGAATGTCTCAGGTTACATATGTAACCATGGTTCCCTGTGTAGGGAACGAGACACTGCGTCCTCTAGGCTCGGTACTATGCTTTGGACGCAAGCTTCAGACGAAGACGTGAATGACGTATTTTCCCGGCGCCCCTTTATACTGTGGTCGTGCTGGTAGTGACGTCATGGGCTGTCGCCGGCCAACATGTGGTGTTTTTGTATATATGCTTCAGACACGGGTCACGCTGACGGCGTTCCCCATAGCGACCCCTAGAGGACGCAGTGTCTCGTTCCCTACTCAGGGAACCATGGTTACATATGTAACCTGAGACGTTTCACTGTTCCTCAGTGGATGAATGATCTTCATCTCACATCTTCTGAGGAGCGTTTATTTCTTCATCTCTCAATCATCATTGGATTGCATTGCATTATATGTTTGAATCATTTCAATCTCATCTTACTAAGACATATTATTGGAGATATAGAGTGACGACTCATATTTATATCATTTTATGTCAGTATCTGCTGTACTGTTAAAGATCTCATTGATTTACATTACAAGCATCAGAATTTCATCTTTATTTTAGGCCATGTCAATATCAGCATCTGCACCAAATTGCATACTGTGTTTAGGTTTATTTAAAGTGTAATTAAAAACGGATTTGCATTTATTTAAAGTGTAATTAAACCGAATATATTTTAGACTTTTTTGAGATACTATTATACTTTTTATTAATTTTTAAAAATATATTTTTATTGATTTTATTTTTATATGTTGTTTTCATTTTAATTTTAGTTTCTGTATTTTTTTCTGTTAGGTTTTTTTTTTTTTTTTTTTAAGGTGTATAGTTTTTATTCATTTTTATTTTAGTTTTAGTAATTTTAGTATGAAAATGTTGTATTGGCAACAAGCTGACAAAATAAGTTTAAGGGTTTTTTTATGTATTTTATTTTATTTCAGTTAATGTTTGATTTCAAGTAGCCTAACTAAAATGTTTTTAGATTTAGTTAACTATATTAGCCCTGATTTGCATCATTAAATATCTGCAGTGATCTTTCTTACTGACAAGTGATAAATTAAATAATAAACATGATTCATCATCAGTACATTTTACTTTTGATACTTAAATACATAAAAAAGATCAAGTACTTCTGGACCTTTACTCAAGTAAAATTGAAAACTTCTTTTAATGGAGTAATATTTAATTAGGGTATGTGTGTTTTCCATTTAAAAAGAGATAAAATACAAAAGAAATAAATACAAAATATGTCTGCTATATATGTCGGGTTTTACATGGTTTTATTTCCCAGCGGACTGATTCGGATCTTGACTCTCAGAGTCTGCGCTGCAGTCGATCTGTTATTAAATCAAGTGCTTAATAGTTCTGGATGCAGAATTCATCATCAGGCGGTCAGTGAGCGGACTGAGGGACTGTGGGGGTCCATTCAACAGATCTGTTGTTAAAAGTGTGTGCAAATTAAAACTGACAACATCCCACAGATCTGAGTCTGGACTGTCTGGAGCTCAGCATCATGTCAGGACAGATCACATAGGCCTACAGATAACACTATTCCAGTATAAGTACTCGGTTTCAATTTTACTTGAGTAAAAGTACAAAAGTACATGATTTTTTTTTTTTTTTTTTAATGTACTTAAGTATTAAAAGTAAAATGTACTGATGAATCATTTATTTTAGCTAGCCTATATATTATTAAAAGCTATAGACATTTAAAAAATAAATAAATAAATAAATAAACTTGTCAAAAACACATAATATAATTACTAAAACTTTACCTAAAATTAAGATGAAAACAACAAACACAAAAATAAAACTAAAAATATTTAAAGAATAATTTTAAATAATCATAAAAACTATTTCTCAATAATACTAAAATAACACTGCTGGAAATATTTAATTTACAAAACATATATACTATCAAAACATTCAACTTAAATGTACTAAAATATAAATAATTCAAGTGTGCAACAAGTAAAAAAAAAAATACCATATAGTATTTTTAAAAAATTGGTAAAACTAAATTTGTGTAAATATGTGGCAGCAGTAAAATTACACTACATAGACGTCACGTGAGACAAAATATGTAAACAGAAATATTAATTTTATATTATTTGAAACTGGCAGCTGGAAAGATGCATGGACATTAATAATTTGTGTTATTTTACCTAAAATCGCAGACATGTCATGTAAACGCAACAAGATTTCAACGGGCTCAAACAGCTCTTTACAGCAGATTTACATAGTTCACAAATAACGGACAGTCATGACCTAAATATGATTTCATTTACAATAAACAATACTGAAATTAGTCATAAATAACTTAGGCTACTTTTCGCGCTACCAGTCTTGCGCAAGCGCTCAAGCTCCGATATTCAGTTCTTGGCTTAATTCTAATCATTCTAATTGAATCACTGAATCAGTAAGTTGTTGACTCGAAAACAGCTGCAAGCGGATCAGTCTAGTTCACGAACCGATTCAGCGGGTTAGAATCAACTCGTTCCCGAATCGGACACCACGCTTCAGTTCAAAATAACAGAAGCGATATGATTTTATAAGACATAGTGAGGTAATAAAAGGTACTTTTATGCTTTCAAATGTAGTGTAATTTATTACAGTAAATAAAACTCTGATAAAGCAAAGCTAGATACTTGAAAAATGTAACATCCTACAGTAACGAAGTAAATGTTTACCACTGTGGACTGTATGAAGTGAATCTGGTAATTGAACAATAGACTGCAGCTGAATTGAAGCATCCTGAGTGTGTGTTTGATGAGTCTGAGGCTGTTTAACATTCTCCAGCAGTGCTACTGATATTCATTCGTGTACCGCTGTGAGAAACGCAAATATTGGATTAATCTTCATTGCTGCAGGTCTGCTCGAGCTTGTTAAGTTCAGTCTTCCGTACAGGCTCGCACTGAAACACAAACACATCTGCAGCTTCTCTACTGAGTCAAAAATCTGCCTACTTGTTTGAGTTGGGGATCGACCTGAGACACACTGATTCCCATGCAGTTTACCAAGAATCAACTAGGCCTTAAAAATAGTAATAATAAATAAAGATGTGTAAGCAGAAAACCTCTATTGACAAAACAGATGCAATCATTTTAATCAATTTATTTCTGTTTGACCCATGCTTTACGTTTAAAATTAGCTGCACAGACACTATACATAATTATTCTCACTTTTTTTCTTAGTTTTATTATTTATATATAAATAAATATATACTACTGTTTTTATTTTTATTATTATTCTTTTTTTTGACGGTGAAACTCAAATAGATGAAGAAACAGTGAATTCTTGGATGTTTCAGAAGACAGCTCTTAAATATTGACTAAGCTTTGAGTCTTATATTCTCATGTATTTCATACTTTAATGTCTGACAAGCTACAATAGGTTTTCTGTTTATTCCCGGACTCTGCTGGTTTTTGAAGTGTTGATTTTTGGTGAATTGCACTGAAACTTTCCAAAACACATCTACGTGTCGAAACATGCACATTTATAACCCTAAATGAGAAATAGTCCCCAAATTTAAAGAAGAAATAAACAGTGCCTCAAGCTGTTTGAAATCCAGTGGTGGTCAAAGTGACTCCAGCACAATATACAAGGTTTTTCCATGTTACAATGCTGATTTATTAATCATGCTGCATTGATATTCTGTGTGATTGTGACCGCAGAGGCTGTAATGAGGAGGATGTAATGAGCGGCTACAATAAAGCTGCTTTTGATGCTTCCTTATTCATATCAAAAAGCACATTTTCTCCTTTTTGTGTTAAAGAAATATCTGTTATATTATACGTCCATACGTCCTGTTCAGAAAACAGATGATGTTCTGAACACATCTGATGCAGTCAGCAGTATCACAAGAATAAAATAAATATTCCCAGTTATTTGCAATTTAAAATGCAGCATGCACAATATCTACTGCACGACCATTGAGTTTTATCCTTCAGCTTGTATGAACAAATGGGGAATATTTACACTATACACTTATACTGGAGGCATGGCAAAAATGTAACAGTGCAAATAAATGTTTGAAATGCAAAACTATTATACAGTTTTGAATCATGTAAACATGAATTTTTTCCCTAAGCGTTACACATTATAGAATTACTCTGTCTGGGGGGCAGTTTTATGTAATTTTCACCAAATGAGCAGCTAAAATATTTAAACTACCGGTAATTACCTTTTAGCAATGTGATGTAACTAGATGTAAATTTGGTAATGTAAACATACTGTAAGGCATCTGTTGCTTATCCAGTTTCCAAGTAGCAGCTTCACAAAACTGCATATTAAACATCACATATGATCTGACTGGCTTTGATTGTCACATTTACGTTCAGCCAAATTACCATCACCCCTGGTTTTGTCATAAGCAGCATTATATATATAACTGAAATCAAATGAAATATTAAAAAACTTAAACTTATTTTATAAACTTAAACTTATTTTATTTTATAGTTGCCAAGCCAATATTTCTCATTTCTGTTTAGCTTAATTTTATGTATAACTTAAAAAATAAATAGTTCAAAAAAAAAAAAACAAAAAAAAAACCTTAAGACAAAAATTTGAAGTGAAACAAAATGTAAAAAATAAAATTTGGAAAAAATATTAATGAAAAGTATAATAGTATATCAATGATACTGATATAGCACTAGTATATATTTAGTAACTTTTTTTTCAGTTTTAGTTTTAGTTTTAGTTAACTACATATCATGATATAATGCTGATAGATGGCTGCCATGTTATGACAAATCTTGCAGGAAAAAAAAAAATAGATGACTAACTTTTAAGGCTGTCTAAGCAGTTTATGCAGCCTGACACAGCTAATAAACATTTTTTGTTTAGTTTAACTTGAAATATTAAAATAATTTATAAAAATTGATTAAAACTACACAGATGTTAAAATAATAATAATGATGAGGATGTTGATGATGATGATGATGACAAAAACACAGCAAAATTACTATAAAATGAACTAAAATTAAAGTAAAAAACCTGAAAATATAAAAATAAAATCTAATTCAAAATATTAACAGAAACTATAATAGTACAGTATACAGAAATAGCACTAGTCACAAATCAAAGTACACAAATAAGTGCTTTTCTACTTTTTAACCCAACACATTAATCTTAAGTGTGGTTTGTTTTTACAAACTGACGGAGAAACATAATCATCCGTGATAATCGGCATACTGCAGATTAAAAATCATGTACGTTGAACATTATATCACAAAGCAAAGCTCCCTATAGGGTCTATCTGACACATTACAGCTGAGATTCACTCTGCTCGTCTTCAGTGAGAGAGTGTGTACAGTACACACACACACACACACACACACACACACACACACACACAGTCTTATCAGCAGCGGTTCACCTCCATGGCCAGCAGTGTGTCAGACATTAAACTCCTGATATCAGGAGAACGGACATCCAGAGCCATTCAAAGCCAGTCTGACCTAAAGGAGAAGCAGCAAAATTATCCTTAAAACAAGCTTTGAGTGAACCGTCTTTCATCCTCTTAAAAAAGCAGTTTTGTGACACGCTCTGTGTTTTACAGTCCTCCTCTCTCGGGCGATGTTGTTTGGTTTGCGGGCGTATCGTTTCTGACCTGCTCTCATCAAAAGTGTGCCAATCTATCAAAGAAAAGGTTCAATGATCGACGGCTTGAAGTGATAATTGCACGATTGCCTTCTTCCTCTCGCAGAGAAAGTGGCAGAATATATATCAGCGTGTTTGCGTGTGTTAAAATGTCAGATGGTAATCATCAGTCGAGTGGAATAATGATGAAGTGCTCGTGTCTTAATTGAAGTTTCACCTCGTGAGTGGCGTGTGGCTGTATTTTTAGGCACGCGTCGGCCCCCTCACTGCCCTAGCTGCTTTTCTGCAAATCCATCCCTATAGTACAAGAGAGAGAGAAGAGCTACTGCTTCAGCAGGATGAATACTGTGTTTAGTATGCATGCATCAAATACTTGCACTTTTACTGCATTTGCTAAAATGTGCACAAAGCATGAAATACTGGATCCCAAAATGCAATGCAATGCACTCGACTTGACCTGCTGCTTACAATGTTGCAAATGAACAAATGTTCCAAAAATCATTTTTACTCTAGCAACCTCATAGCAACACCATAGCAACCATTCAGAATAAGCCAGAACACAGTTGTATCTATCTGTCTGAGAAACTTAAAACCTTCAAACTTCATCTATTTAAAATGTCAAACTTTAAACTACTTCACATTTTGAGGCTATCAATTAAATTAGTTAAAAAAAGAAAAGAAAGATGTTAAATCTAGAGGTTGATATTACTTCCCAGTAATTCATGATCCTGCAATAGAAAGGTCAAGTCAATCAGATTGCATCGTGGGATACAGTATTTCACATGTGCTTTATTAAACAATATGAAATGCTCTACATTGGCAGCAACTCTGCAATAGAACAAAGAAAAAAAAAATCCAAGAGTTTGACAATAGATTGCTAAAGTAATGATGCAATATTACAATGCCATAAAATAAAATAATGACACAAATATTTTAATATTGGATAAAATGGTATATTTATTTGACTAAATAATTTTAATAAATATTTTTAGTATTGAATGAAAAATGAATATATTAGTACAATGTTTGTTTATTAGTACAATAAAAAATAAATTTAGCATGGAAAAAAATTGAGAAAATATTAAGATATAATGGCTGTTAAAAATTATTTAAAAAAACAATAAAAAAACATTCAAAATGGAAGAACTTGAGAAAATAGTATAATATAGTAGATAATTATACTAGATATAATATAATATAGTAGATAATTATACTAATTATTAAAAATAATCAAATAAATAAATACAAGATGGAAGATGTCGAGAAAAAATATGATATAATGGCTGTTAAAAACTAAAAATACTTTAATGATAGAATAAGTTGAGAAAAATATTATAATGGCTGTTAAAAAAAATAATAAAAATAAATAAGTAAAAAAAATTTTTTTTAAAGATAAATACATATAAAAAAACATTATGTCATGATATTTTACCAGCTTCTTCCGTAACAAAACTGTAACAGTATCTCAATGATACTAAAATAACACTGATGTGGCCAGATGAAGGTGTCTTATTAAAGGCAGGATAATTATGCTTTTTAGCTTTTGGAAGTGCTTTAAAACGCTTAAAACGCTGAGCGCCTGAACATGACAGGGTCACACAGTCTCTCCGGCTCGCTCTCCTCATCTCTTTATTACGGCCTGTGATTATGTTTCAGACTTATGAAATATTCCCCGCAGTCGGAGGGATGTTTAACCTGCAGCGCTGCTCGACAGGCGCACTTAATTCTCCATATTTAACCCAAGCTGTTGAATATTCTGAAGAGAAACGTCTGGAGAAATCCACCTCAGCCAAAATAATCAGCGTTTCATCAGCGCGAGGGGCCAGGCTGCCAAACAATCCTCGTCTCCTCTATTATTTATTACATGTTAGAATTGCAGGATGACCCAGGGCTAAAACTTGCATTATGAAACCTAAGTGAGCTGGATGTGGAACAGAAAACAGCGTTTGTGAGAATCGCAATCAAAACAGGACGTTCTCTCGCCGTGAAGCTCCTGCAAGACTCGACGGCACGTGTAACCTGATTACAACGAGCAAACAAGAGCCGTGACAAACAGAGCTGAACCTCAGACAACGCGTGTCAGCCAGACCGCACACGCAAACGCAGCAAAGCAATTAGAAAGAAGATTCCGGGTTATGTTCAGCTGAAAGCATGTGGAGCGCGGCTCTGATTAACAAACACAATACCGTCAGCTTTCAGCGCTCAGAGTGGTTAAAAGCAGCCATTTGGAGCTTGTTTCTGCTAAAGAATGAAAAAAAAAAAAAAAATGGTTAGATATAAAGATGTCTAAATGATCTTTTAGGATAGGGCTAGTCTGCCATGGTAACAAAAACGTTTTCCAAACATTTCATTTTGCTTGTTTTGATGTTTCTAAAACGTTAAAATGTCCTGTTTTCTTGTGATCATAATGTTAAATATTACAAAAATATTTCTTACGATGTTTTAATAACTTTACACACAACATTCTTTGAACATTCTTTTTGATATTCTAAGATATAGCGTTAAAAAGTTCAGTTTTTCTATAATGATTAGAATGTTATTTAAAGGTCACAAAAATGTTTCTTATGTTCTGCTAAATTCTTACATTTTTTTAACTGAAAATACATTCTTTGAGTGTTTATTTATAATGTTCTAAGAACGTTAAAATGTCCACTTCTTTAACGTTATATAAAAATTACAAAAATATTTTTCAACATTCTCCTAACTTTTCCACAGAAAACACTTTTGAACATTTATTATTAATATTCTAAGAAAGTTAAAATGTCCAGTTTGTCTATTGTGATTATAATGTTATTTAAAAGGTTACAAAAACATTTCTTACGTTCTACTTACGTTATTTTCACCCACCATACAACATTCTTGCAACATTTGTTTTTAATATTCTAAGAACCTTTAAAAATGTCCCGTTTTTCTATTGTTATTAAAGAAATAGAATTTAAAGGTTACAAAACACTTCTCATAACCTATTACTAAGTTTATTTTGACCCGACATACAACATGCTTTTTGAACATTTCTAGAATATTAAAATACCCAGTATTTCTTTTCATTATAGCATTAATGACGTTACAAAAACATTTCTTACAGCATTATTCTAACTTTATTTTCACCAAAAATACATTCTTAAATGTTACAAAAATGTTCTACTAGCTTTATTTTCACAGAAAAGACATCTTTTGAACGTTTATTAAGATTATGTTAAAATGTCATTTCTGTCATGACTACAGTGTTACTTAAAGGTTACAAAAAAAGTCTTGCAACATTCTCCTAACTTTCTCACCCAACATACAATGATTTTTGAACCTTTATTTTAAATATTCTATGAATGTTAAAATGTCACTTCTTTCTAGCATGATTAGACATACAGTAGACAACATTCTCATAACTTTACTTTCACAGAAAATACATTCTTTAAACTTTTTTTTTCTTCCTATTCTAAGAACATTGACATGTCCAGGTGGATATGTTTATGCATCACCAATGCAATTAATGTGGCTCCATATGCTGTCGCCAATGTTTAAATAGCATATTATTAATCTTCTGCACAATGTATATTACCAGAGTATCAAAGCTCACTTTTTCCCCCAACTCCAATCTCCCTGTCCCCCTCTAAAACCTCATCCACAACAAACCAGGAGCATCTCACCCCCTCCTCGCAACACATGAAAACTGTCAACAATTTTTTTTTAATGTGCAATTCTGAGTGTGCTACACAAACCACCTGTAGTAACGTCTCGGTTACGTATGTAACCCTCGTTCCCTGAAGGAGGGAACGGAGACGTCACGTCGGATGACCGACGAAATTGGGATCTCGCCAGAGAGACCAATCCACTTCGAGTGTAACTAAACGAGCCAATGGACATTGGCATGCGATTATTGCATCCAGCTGCCGCTGATCACAGCGTGAGCATAAGAGGCAGCTGATGCACCGCATCAATTATGTTTTCGCTGAGGAGCCGAGCCGGCGACCCGGCAGCTCAGCGGTGGTACAGCGACTGTGGCGACGGGACGTGACGTCTCCGTTCCCTCCTTCAGGGAACGAGGGTTACATACGTAACCGAGACGTTCCCCTTTCAGTCGGTCACTCCGAGTCACGTCGGATGACCGACGAAATTGGGATCCCTACCAAAGCGCCACAGGAGCTGCCCCTTCCAGTGCCCTGTGTAGGGCTCCTGACCCTTCCTATAAGGCAGACGATAGGACTGGGCTCTACACAGAGAAGGTCAACTACTGGTGTTCCTTGAGCAACCCAAACAGTAGGACTAGGATAACACTGGGAAGCGTGCCCTTCCACTTGGAAGAGGCACACTGCGGAGTCACCTCCTCCCAAAGGGGGTTTAAGTGACATTCAAACATGTGAAGTAACCCAGAGGGCCCTTTTGCACATGGAAGTCTCTGAGATGGCTCAGGCTGCATCTTTAGAGATGGCAGAACGTGGTCCGCCAGGGGAAACACGGCTCCAATAAGAATACCGTGGAATACACATATGGGATCCCGACAGGGTCTCTCATATGGGCACTAGCCTCGCACCAGATTTCAAGAATTCATTGGCTGAAGGCCTGGCGCCGGACGCTCCGCCGTGTCCGGACGCCGGAGTGCTGGAGGACTCAACAGGGTTTGCCTGGTTAAGGAACTCTCTGGAGAATTTAGGCGTAAGGACGCCGCAAGCCGACTCTGAGCCGGCCCTCTCAGTGCCACTACCCGTTTGAGGTGAGAACACAGGAGGAAACCGGTTCGACACGTAGGCTATAAAACCTAGCGAACGTGTTGGGAGTCGCCCAACCCGCAGCTCTACAGATGTCTGCTAGCGAGGCACCACGAGCCAGCGCCCAGGACGATGCGACACCCCTAGTGGAGTGAGCACGCAACCTGAGCGGGCAGGGCACACCTTGTGCTTCATAGGCCAAGGTGATGGCATCCACTATCCAGTGGGCCATCCTCTGCTTGGAGACAGCCTTCCCCTTCTGCTGTCCTCCGAAACAGACAAAGAGCTGTTCTGAGGTCCTGAAGCTCTGAGTTCTATCCACGTACTGACGCAGTGCGCGTACAGAACAGAGCAAAGCTAGGGCTGGGTCTGCCTCCTCCAGGGGCAGCGCTTGCAGGCTCACTACCTGGTCCCTGAAGGGCGTGGTAGGAACCTTGGGCACATAGCCGGGCCGGGGCCTCAGTGTTGCACTGGAGTCAGCCGGCCCAAACTCAAGGCACGACTCGTCGACCGAAAATGCCTGCAGGTCCCCCACCCTCTTGATTGAGGCCAATGCAGTCAGGAGTAGGGTTTTCATAGAAAGAAACTTCAACTCGACTGACTGCAACGGCTCAAAGGGGGCAGTTTGTAGGGCTCTTAGCACCAAGCCAAATCCCAAGAGGGAAGGGAGGGAGGCCTCGGAGGATTTAACCTCCTGGCCCCCCTAAGAAACCTGACGACCAGATCGTGCTTCCCCACCGACCTCGCCTCTATGGGGTCGTGGTGGGCAGAAATAGCAGCAACATATACCTTAAGGGTGGAGGGGAACAGCCTACGCTCCAACCCTTGTTGCAAAAAGGAAAGCACGGCTCTGATCGAACATCTCCGGGGGTCCTCCTGGTAAGAGGAACACCATTCGACGAACAGGTTCCACTTCAGCGCATAGGCCCGTCTTGTGGACGGTGCTCGTGCTGAAGCGATAGTGAGCGCTACCTCCTGGGGTAGGTCACCTAGAACCTCCGCGTCCCGTCCAGGGACCACACATGAAGTTTCCACAAGTCTGGACGCGGGTGCCAGAGGGTGCCCCGTCTCTGAGAAAGCAGATCCTTCCTCAGAGGAATCGGCCAGGGAGGGGCTGTCGCGAGGAGCATGAGTTCCGGGAACCAGGTCCTGTTGGGCCAATATGGAGCCACTAACAGGACCTGCTCCTCGTCCTCCCTGATCTTGCACAATGTCTGTGCTAGCAGGCTCACTGGGGGAAACGCATACTTGCGCAAGCCCTGGGGCCAGCTGTGTGCCAGTGCATCCGTGCCGAGCGTTGCCTCGGACAGGGAGTAGAACCACTGGCAGTGGGTGGTTTCTGGAGATGCAAACAGGTCTACCTGAGCAACTCCGAACCGACTCCAAATCAGCTGGACCGCCTGGGGATGGAGTCTCCACTCCCCAGGAAGTGCCGCTCGAGACAGCTCGTCGGCCGCCTGATTGAACACTCCTGGGATGTGGATGGCACGAAGGGACCTCAGATGCTTCTGACTCCAGAGGAGGAGGTGGCGGGCGAGTTGCGACATGCGACGGGAGCGCAAACCGCCTTGCCGGTTGATATAGGCAACGGTCGCAGTGTTGTCCGTACGGACCAGAACGTCCCTGCCCCAAAGGCGCCCTCTGAGGCGGCACAGGGCAAGGCGTACTGCCAGCAACTCGAGGCAATTGATATGCCAACGCAGAAGGGGGCCCGTCCAAACCCCTGATACTGCGTGCCCGTTGTACGTGGCACCCCAGCCGGTGGCCGAGGCATCCGTGAATACCACAGCATGCCTGGATACCTGCTCCAGGGGCACTCCTGCCCGAAGGAACGAAGGATCTGACCACGGGCTGAAGGTCTTGCGGCAGGCCGGTGTAATCTGAACCCGGTGAGTACCGCGTTTCCACGCCCACCTCGGGATTCGACCATGGAGCCAGTGCTGAAGCGGTCTCATATGGAGCAGACTGAGCGGAACTATGGCCGCAGCTGCAGCCATATGCCCCAGGAGCCTCTGAAAGAGTTTCAGTGGGACCGCTGTCCTGCCTGATAAAGTCTTGAGGCAGTTCAGCACCGACTGAGCACGTTCCTGGGTGAGGCGTGCTGTCTGGTTGACCGAATCCAACTCCATGCCGAGAAAAGAGATCCTCTGCACTGGCACGAGTTGCTCTTTTCCCAATTGACCCGAAGGCCCAACTGGCTGAGGTGCCTGAGCACCAGGTCCCTGTGTGCGCACAACAGCTCTCGAGACTGTGCAAGTATGAGCCAGTCGTAGAGGTAGTTGAGAATGCGCACACCCCGTTCTCTCAGGGGAACAAGGGGCCGCCTCTGCGACTTTTCTGAAGACACGAGGCGAAAAGGGACAGCCGGAAGGGCAGGACCTTGTACTGATATGCCCGACCGTCGAACGCGAATCGCAGGAATGGCCTGTGTCGCGGGAGAATCGAAACATGAAAGTACGCGTCCTTCAGGTCGATTGCTGCAAACCAATCTAGGGGACGGACGCATCCAAAAATGCGTTTCTGCGTCAACATCTTGAACGGCATCTTGTGAAGTGCACGGTTCAAAACTCGCAGATCCAAGATCGGTCATAACCCACCGCTTTTCTTGGGCACAATGAAGTAAGGGCTGTAAAACCCCGACCTCATATCGGCTGGAGGGACCGGCTCTATTGCATCCTTCGCCAGTAGGACTGCAATCTCCGCGAGCAAGACAGGGGCATCGACGGCTTTGACTGAAGTGAACCGGATGCCCCTGAACTTGGGGGGGACGCCGGGCGAACTGAATCGCATAGCCGAGTCTGATGGTCCGCAGGAGCCACCGGGACGGGCTGGGGAGCGCTAACCAGGCTCCGAGAGACCGCACCAGCGGGGCCAACGGGCCCACCGACATGCCCGCGGTGGGGCAGCGAGGTGGAACACAGGGACCGGCCCCAGGGCCTGTGACGGCCTGGCCTGTGACGGCAGGGGGCGGGGTCTGGGTGTGTAGTGTAGCACTCACCTGATTTCTCCTCACGTGGGAGGAGACACAGGAACCCGGCTTGAGGCTTGTGACAGCCCGGCGTTTGACGACTTGAAGCGGGGACTGGAGTGCTACTGCCCTTACCTGGTTCCACGAATGGGCAGGAGGGGTGCTCTTGGGCAACCACCCGCTGCCTGCTGGCGAGAGAGGAGGAGGGAAGTGATCCTGTGATGCACGGATCACCACTCTCCTCCTCTTGAGACCCGGAGATTGAGGAGACCGCTCTTTACTGATGTTTTGGGTACCGCTGGCTGCTGGGCCAGCGGCGGAACAAAATGAACAAAAGATACTCCACCCGGCCCTCCTCCGGGGGAGGGAGTGGTGCAGTCACCATCTCCCGATGAGCAGTCTCCTCCATCTCTGGGTCGACCGTCCCAGGGCCTCTTGCACTTGCGCTTGCCGCCAGGTTTGGCGGGGGCCTGGACGGGCTGGGCGTCCTGCCTGCGACCGGCTCCACGACGCTGCCTGGTGAAGGCTGCTGCGGCTGCGCGGGAGCGGGGGCGGCCGCAGGGGGGCGCCCACGGCGACGAGCAGGCTGAGTGGCTGCAGCCGGAGTGGAAGCAGCAGGTTTCCTCCGGCGCATGATGTGTTTGCCTCAGTCTGCTTCTGGGCTGCCGAGAACTGCTGGGCAAAGCTCTCGACAGCGTCGCCGAAAGGGCCGGTCTGTGACACGGGAGCATTCAGGAACTGTACCTTCTCCTGCTCCTTCATGTCAGCGAGACACAGCCAGAGATGGCGCTCCTGGACATCGCACAACCCAGAGACTGTGCGGTCACCTTCGTCACTCGTAGTGCGAGGTCCGTCGCAGCACGCAGCTCATGTAGAACCGCCAGGTCGTGACCACCCTCGTGCAGGTCTTTCAGTGCTTTGGCCTGGTGGACCTGCAGCAACGCCATAGCGTGGAGGGCGGAAGCCGCCTCCCCACAGGCTCTATAAGCACTGCCAGTTAGACCTGACGAATACTTAGAGGCCCGTGAGGGGAGACACGGATCACCCCGCAGGGTGGAAGCGGCTGTTGGACACAGTTGCATGGCCACAGACCGTTCCACCGAGGGGATGCCCGCATACCCCAAAGCGGCTCCACCATCGAGGGTGGTGAGAGCGGAAGAACTACAAGATGTGTTTCGGGCAGTGAAAGGTGCCCTCCACAATCTTGTCAGCTCCTCATGCACTTCCGGAAAGAATGGCACCGGAGGGGGGCGCTGAGAACCAGCGCCACCCCCACCGATGAACCACTCGCCCAGCCTCGAAGGATCGGGACACGGTGGCTTTTTAGGATTCCACACGAGCCCGACATTCTCGGCGGCCCGGGAAAGCATAGCCGTCATCTCTGGGTCTGGCACGGACAACGCTACCACACCCGAAGGGGGCAACGCAGCCGGGTCGTCATCCCCGGAGAGAGAGGGCCCGCCCTCCGATGCGGTGATCGACATCTGGTCGTCAGAGGGGGCACCGAAGGAAACGCGTGGCCAGCGCGCTCCTTCGGCAGCTCCACCGGCTGCGGAGTGCTTGAGGGGTGAGGAGCTCCACTTGGGGAAGCCCTCACCGTAATCCTCAAATCACCTCTAACTCCACCGGATCCAGTGTGCACGCCGGATCACGGCAGGCAGAGGGACTCTGCCATGTTTGACATAGCAGAGTCGCACTCCGAGATGGTCATGTCCCCGCAAGAAGAACATGAACCATCCACGAAAGCCACCTCAGCGTGCTGAATGCCCAGACACGTGAGGAAGCGATCGTGACCGTCCTGAGGCGCCAGGAAACGACCACACCCAGAAACGCACGGGTGAAAAGACATCTTTAAAAAGACGCGATCACCCGTGTTGCTCTTTTAGAGAAATTGCTCTTTCAGAGAAATGCTCTTTTAGTGCTGAAGCACGCAGGGGAGCTGGCCACCGCACACTCCTAGTGTGGCTGTCAGCAGGAAGACGATCTTTCTCTCCCGGACACCGTGACCACCGCTGCCGCGCCGTAACGCCCGCACTCGCTCGCAGAACACTCTCTTGGAAGGGAGAGCAGTAGCTTTAACCACTACCGCTCGGCTCCGAAGCGAAAGGATAATTGATGCGGTGCATCAGCTGCCTCTTATGCTCACGCTGTGATCAGCGGCAGCTGGATGCAATAATCGCATGCCAATGTCCATTGGCTCGTTTAGTTACACTCGAAGTGGATTGGTCTCTCTGGCGAGATCCCAATTTCGTCGGTCATCCGACGTGACTCGGAGTGACCGACTGAAAGGGGAACACACTTTCTCTGCATGTGCATTAGATACTTTTATAAACACTCCTTCCTACAAAGACTCAAGATCATACGTTTACTTGTGCATTGCACTGCAAATCATCTTGCACTCTGTGCTGCTTCCCCTAAAATATCTCTTTTGCACAATCTCATGTACAGTATTTATGTAAAGTTCTTGTACAGTCTCTCTCAGATTATGTGTATGTAGAGTCAACTATTTATAGTATTGGTCTCAAACTCAGTTCCTGGAGGGCCATAGCTCTGCACAGTTTAGCTCCAACCCTAATCAAACCTGATCCAGCTAATCGAGATCTTCAGGATTACTAGAAACTTCCAAGCAGGTGTGATTCGGAGCTAAACTCTGCAGAGCTGTGGCCCTCCAGGAATTGAGTTTGAGACCACTGTTTTATAGTATATGTAGTTAAATGGTTAACTGTGTATACGTTCATTATTGTTTTTCTTATACTTCTATTGTTGTATGTTTATATTTATGTTTAGTTAGTATGTAGCATCGTGTTCCTGCGAGATGTGACATTTTGTTCCACTATATCACACATCTGTTTGATTACATGCAATTTGTAACTAACTGCATGATTTTTACTGTACATTTCTGTCATAGTCACCACTAATAACCTACTCCTAAATATAATGTAGAAACTTAAAATTTTCTGTAAATCTGCTTTGCAATGATTTGTATCATGAAAAACACTATACAATAAACATAAATACAAATAAACTTGAATTGAATTGAATATATGTCCACACGTAGCGGAATGACGTTAAAGCACGACTTGACTTAACGCACAGTAAGCATGAAAGTTGGATGAAATGACAACACACACAGGTTTTACATTGACATTAGACTGTAAATAACCAGGAATATTGCTTACAGCACAGTACAGCTGTAATTCCTTCAGCCGCGTGTGTTCATGCTCATTTCAGTGGGAGGGGAAAACACACATTTAAATCATAAAAGCAGCTGTTCAAACACTAAGATATCATAAACACTCATTGCATTTTCACTCAATTAACTCATAATCTGCTTCAGCGATTGTACGACTAATTCAGAGACTGAAAACACAACATGAGCCAGTAAGTGTATATTACAGCATGTTGACTGCTCAAGCAGAAGCCTGCATTTGTTATGGCATCCAAAAACGACCAGCACTAATTGAGATTGAGAGTGAAAAAAACTTGATCACCTATACGGAAAATTTGAGCAAAACAAAACGTTGCATGGAGAATGTTCTTAAAGACCAATGTTCTTAGACCATTTTCAGAACATACTTAGAATGTTATTCATACTTGAATGGTTTTATAATGTTATTGTAACTTTTAAACAACATTCTAATAATGATAAGAAAACTGCACTGTTGAATGTTTTTAGGATATTACAAATAAATACTCACGTAATGTTGTTTTTGAGTACAAATAAGGTTAAAAGAATATTGTCCTAACATTATTGTAACAATTAAAGTTCTAATAACGGCAGGAAAACTGGATATTTTAACATTTTTAGACTGTTACAAATAAACATTCAGAGAACATTATTTGTTAGTACAAATAAGTCTAGGAGAATGTTGTACTAAGGTTATTGTAACCTTTAAATAATGTTCTAAATGCAACAAGAAAACTGGACATTTTAACATTATATAAACACTTCAAATTAATGTTTCCACAATGTTTTTAGAACTTATTTTTTGTTATCTGTGTACATGCATGTTATTCAGATGATCGATCTCTTCCCAGCTAACAGAGAATGTTCTCAGAACGTTCTGGCAAGGTTCTCTCAAAGTTATGAACAAACGTTCCAGTAATGTTAATAGAACGTTCATTCAAAATTATCATAATGTTCTCAAAACATTACCACAAAAACATTATTTACAGATTGTTCATGGAATGTTTTTCAGAAACGTTTCAAGTTGGATGTTCAGCTAACATTTTTTTTAAATGTTCCAACTTGTTTTAGAATGTTTAGAGTACATTTAAAAGTAACATTCTCATAATGTTTGCACAATGATGGAATGTTCACATAACCAATGAAAAATGTTTTTAAAACTGGACATTTTAAACACCTTAATGGCAACATTATCAAAACGTTCTTGTTAGCCGGGTTCTCAATGTGAAGCAGACAGAAAGCTGGTTTGAGTGTCAGATTGATGAAACTCTTACAGCACTGCATGTTTCCACTGTTCATCACAGCACAAGTGTGATTTCCTTTGTGGAGAGACGTTTCATTGTTTCATTCGGATCATTTGGCTCAGTGTGTTTTATGTGAAGAGGTCGGCAGACAATTTGAACCCGTGCGAATGATGAAACCGCCCGCAATCAGACGCTTTTAAAGAAGCAATATTCCCGATCATGATTAGATGGTCATTGTTGTAGTCAGAGCGGCTGAGAATGAAACACGTCGCTCCGTGCCAGCGATGCTCATGACTGTTCATTTCCTGCAATGCTGTCTGTAATTGAATTCAGAATGTGGAATACAAAAGATATAAACAAGAAATGATGATTCGGTTCATAATTACCAACAGCTTGTGATTTTGAATCAAATCTGTTAGTGTGAAAATGAGTCAAGAAAGTATTTGCACAATAAAATGAAAGCATAATGTTCTGGGTTGAATATTATGAACAGCATCTCTGACATGCTGTTGATGATTCCCACAGATAATCATTTCAAATCATCTCTCGGTCTGAGAAATAAACCAAAATCATGTTTGCAGTAATGTACTAACAAAAATAGACAGGAGAATATGAGGAAAGACACTGCAATATGATAAAACACACACATAAAAAAATAAATAAATAAACATTATATAAAGGAATAGTTCACCCAAAAATGAAAATTTGCTGATGATGTGCTCACCCTCAAGCCATCCAAGATTAGGATGAGTTTGTTTCTGCATCATATTTAGAGAAATGTAGCATTACATCACTTGCTCAGCAACAGATTATCTGCAGTGAATGGGTGCCGTCAGAATGAGTGTCTAAACAGCTGATAAAAACATCACAATAATCCACAAGTAATCCACAACACTCCAGTCCATCAGTTAATGTCTTAAGAAGACAAAAGCTGAAACAAATCCATAGCTTTTAAACTTTAAACTGTTGCTAAAATACGAGCCCATAATCCATAATAACGATTCCTCAAGTACAAAAAAAGTCCATCTCCTGTTGCCTCTCACATTAAAATCCACCAGCATATTTGTTTAGAGCTGTTTTGTCTTGTAAACGGTGCTTGATCTGTGCAGATTTCTCTCCTGATTCAGACTAGATTACTTTTCATTGGAGGAAGCATTATTATGGATTATGGACTCAGATTTTAGTTAAAAACGTTTTGATGGTTTTGTTTCTTTTGTCTTCTCCAGATGTTAACTGATGGACTGGAGTGGTGTGGATTACTTGTGAGTTATTGTGATGTTTTTATCAGCTGTTTGGACTCTCATTCTGACGGCACCCATTCACTGCAGAGCATCCATTGCTGAGACAGTGATGCTACATTTCTCTAAATCTGATGAAGAAACAAACTCATCTACATCTTGGATGTCCTGAAGTGGAGCACATTCTCAGCATATTTTATTTTGGGTGAACTATTCCTTTAAAATAAGATGTGTGAGATAATATTGTGCACTAACCTTGTTTGTGCAAGTTTTCTCTGTCTTTCTGAAGTGAAGCAGTGGTTTTTGTTTCTGTGGTCATCAGCAGCATGTCTCTGCTTCATCTGTAATGAACCCTGAACAGTCCTTTCATTTACATTTTCACTGAGCAGATGGATTTCATCCAAAGTTATTTAAAAATAAGAAGCATCACAAGCATTTCCACAATGTTTATGCTCTGAACGGAGGAAGAAAGAACACTTGGATGAAAACAAAATGACACTAGGACTACTGAAATGGATTTTATATAATTTCAACACATTTACATGCTGTTTTGCTTGATCTTTTTTATAAAACGTCAGTATTAAAAACAGTGTTATTTCAAAAGGCTCTCAGATACATTGTTTAGATTTTGCTGTTTATATTTTACTGCTATATTCAAAGGCAACATAAAATGACATTTACAATCCATTTTACAAAATATCTATCCATATCAAAGCAAATATTAACAAAAAATAAAAATAAAAAAATAGTTAAAAGATGGCGTTTCACACCAGAATAGCAATTATTGGTTAACAACGGGAAAAAGAAAATCATTTGTTATTATATTTTTTAAAAAGACAAACATTTATTCTTTATATCATATGTACTGATGAATCATTCACAATAAGATCAGATACATGTTTTAAAAACATTAAATAGTTCATTTTAATTTCATGTTGACTTAAAAGTAGCTAGGCTTGTAAAATAAGAATCAGTTTCTCTCTTTGCTGACAAATCATAAAATATCTGTGCGCTCATATACAATATTTATAAAACTTTCAATATTCATAAAACAGAAATAAATACCAAGCAGATTTCACTAAAAACAAGTTGTATGTGGGTCAAAGACGAAAAAGAGTTTAACCATAAAAACAATAAGTGTAATACTGCTTTAAATTGTAGTTTTCTGTTTAAATTAATTGCAATTGTTTTTGTTTTTCTGAGCCAAAAACAAATATCATTCATTTTTCCCTGATTTACTAAATTTACCCACTAAAATGTCATTCAGTGTAACAATCTTGTCAAGAATATTTACAACAAAAATCAATTTATGACACATTAAAACACGAATTACTTTCACCCCAAATATTAATTAGTTGTAATTTTACATTTTTTAAATTTGCCACTATCCTAGGTTTTGCCCATTTGTCAGTAAGATTTTTTTACTCATTTAAAACACAATAAAATTTTATCTGCTTCCTTATTCTTTTATATATTTTAATATGTACAAGTCAAAATAAGCATGTTGTTTGAATTTTTACATAAATATTGTTACACTGAATGACAGTGTAACATTATTTCAACCAAATTTTGACATTTTATTCTCCAAAAACGTATCTGAAACCTTAAAAGTAGACACTTTACTTACATTTAATGTGCTTTCTATGGACATAAAATCCCTTTTGTGAATTTCTTTTGATGCGGACATCTTAACGTCTTTGACCCATGTATATAGTGCACATACAGAGCATTAGTGCGTGTGAAAGTGCGTTCTCACTGCAGCGGGCTGTGGGTTCTGTCCTCTCTGCTGTCTTCATGCTCGGAGTCTCTCTGGCCTGTAATGACAGTGAAGCACATTAGCACAGAATCACATCACCGGCCTCCAGAGGTAATGCTATCCAGAGAGTTGTGTTAAAAAAAAGCCCTGGATTTCACAAATCCAATTTATTGAATAACATCTCAACATGAGAACTAACTTTCCTGCAGGGAGGATATTGCAAGCTCACAAACTACATTTTGAAGTCAGTAACGTTGTGTTTTAGCCACTGTTCTGTGCCGTCAGTGGTAATGTGATGTGACGTTCAGCGTTTCCTCTGCTGATTGTAGCAGATGAAGTGGCTGGAAAATCAGCTAATTTATGCACTGCATTTAAATCAACAGCAAGTGAAACAATCCTCCAGCGGACAAAAACAGTTAGGATTCACAACGTCATTCTTGAGTTGTGAACATTTGCCATAAGCTCAGATGTGAAACATACTGCGAATATTACCGTTTCTGTCATCATTTACACTCTTGTGCAGTCCCTGCAGTTTTTCGTTATTGCTTCGTGATTGTGGAAGCTTGTTTATGCAACAGGATAAAAAATTGTGAGATATAAACTCATAATTCTGAGAAAATAAATTTAAAAAATGTAATTTTTTATTCCATGCCGCAAACAAGAAAAAAACAGAACTGCAAGATATAAGCTCAGAATTCTGAGAAGAAAAAAAAACTGAGAAAGTCAGAATTCTGAATTTATATCTCACAATTCTGAAAAAATTCAAAATTTGTAAAATAAGTCACATTTACTTTTTTTTTTTTTTTTAATTACATGGTAGAAACAGGCTTCCATATGGAACACAAGGCAAAATGTTTTATTTATTTATTTTTTTTTTTTGTAATCCTGCATAATTCACCATTTAAAGGGGTCCTATTATGCTCTTTTATAAAGCCTTGATTTTGTTTTGTGGGTGTACTAGAACATGCTCTCATGCTTGGTGTTTCGAAAATCCCATTATTTTTCACATAATTTACATTATTACAATACCTTCCTCCCCAGCCTGGCACAAACGGCTCGATTAGTTCCGGGTTTGATGAAGGCCCGCCTTCTGAAAAACGAAATGTGTTGTGATTGGTTAGCTGTCCCAGTGCGTTGTGATTGGCGAACATTTTAGACGGTGTTTCAGTACTGCCCCGCCCCTTGCCAAAACAGCAAGTTCGTCAATATTGCCATTTCAATTCAGACCCCGAGAATATTGAACAAGAGGATCGTGCAGAACCTTTGCATGCACGGATATTGCAAGACATATTAAAGTGGTAACGATATTGTTTTTTTTTTTGTTTGTTTGTTTTTTTGGCTAAATGACATTTTAGATAGGATGTCAACAACAGCTTAAAAATAACAGCATTTACTATGTACAGATATGTGCAACGGTAATATGTATTATGTTTATTGTTCTTTAATTCTAACATTATAACATGAATTGCAGTGAAACTGTTATACAGTTGAATTTATTTATACCATAGTCCCACAGAGTTATACTATTTGTGGTGGCATATATATGCAAATTAATTCTCTGCCAGCGGGAGGCGCTGTTGGAGCGGGAGAGAGCGAGGTTTCTCTGGTAACGCTGAACACAAAGCAGAGCTCCGCTCACAAACACTGCTTTATCAGACATTACATGCAAGATGAAATGAAAATGACATCCAAAATTTTCTGAAGACAGTCGGTTTCCATCAGAATACAGTGATATAAAAACACCCGCACCGGGTTTCGATTTTGAAACGTGCATTCGAATTTTCCGGAGGCAGGATTTATTTTAATGATATTCTAATGGGCCAATTTGTGATGTCACAAATACAGAAAAACAACTTTGTAGTCCAAACGAGCCGTTCGTTGTAGTTCTTGAAAAGGGATTTTTTAAAAACAAAATATCTCCCTTTGGAGTGGACTTTGAGATTTGTAACTTTGTAGATCTTTTTTATGCCCAAACATACACACTACACACTGACTAAAATTCAAAAAGTGAAAAAGCATAATAGGACCCCTTAAAGCGGAAAAGTGCAGTGCAACTTAAAGTTCAACATTCAATTAAAAAGACATGCATTTCAAAATATCACCATCTTGGCAACTGGTCACATACAGTAAACACAACCAATTATGAATGATTTACAAACGTAAACTGTTAGAAAATCAGACGTTTATCAGTGTATTGGATCTGTGAGTTGGTCTTAAAGTGACAGAAGACAACAAAAAGAGAAAATCACTCACTGCTCCTGACCGAGCAACTTTAGTAGCTCAGTATATATAATTTATACAGTTTATACTGTGCAGTGTTGTGGAAGCCCATTTCTGCCCATTATTAAATAATAATAATAATTAAAAAAGGTAATTTCAAAATATTATCTTAAAAAACAAAATTGAACTGAGAGCTATAAGTTCGCAATTCTGAGAACAAATGTCAGAATTATGAGATAAAACACTGTAATTACCTGTATTTTTTGTACAATGCAAACTCAGAATTGAGAGAAAGTCTAAATTATTAATTTATATATATCGCAATTCTAATTATTTTTTCATTCTGAGTTTGTCACATTTTTTTGTATCTCGCAATTCTCAGAATTTTCTCAGAATTCCAAGAAAAACAGTCAGAATTGTGAAATTAAAAATTAACTTTATTTTTATTCCTTGGCAGAAAAACTGTTTTCAAAAACTCTCTTTATTTCATTTGTATCTTTGCCCTGTTGTTTGTAATTTGCTTATTTGTTCTTATTTTAACAACAAAAAAGTCATTTAAAAGTTGTGTCAGAATTTAATAAGACACAAATACAGGCTTTCTGACATTTTTTCCTCATACTGTATGTGACTATTGTATATTTGGTGTCGTAGATAATATGGTAAATGTCGTCCTATTTATAAAAATAAATTCTTGAAATTACGGCCACAATATCACTCATTCAGATGAATGACAAAGAAAATCATGAAGTCCTGCTGGGGCTGCCTGTTGTGCCAAACCTTTGGGGCTTTCTTCAGTGAATCCCAAATAGAGAAATATTTTAGATTATTTTGCCATTTTTTTTGACAGAACCGAGTGAACACTCTTAAATAATTCTCACAGAAGAAAGAAAGAAAGTCAAATGGGTTAGGAATGACATGGCAGTGAGTAACTGAGGAGAAAAGTTTCACTTTTGTGCTACAAGAAGCAAAAAATCAGTATTCAATCTATTTTTTACACAGTTGTTTATAGTATGTACATGCATTGACATCTCCAGATGATTGCAAGCTTCCTGACGGGCAAAATAAACAGAGAACCCATGAGGAAGGACTCGGCTTCCTCAGCCCGCGTCTGTCTGATCAGTAGTCTGTGAAGGTGTGAAGGAGGAGCAATAATTCACAGCCATGATGGACTGGACTTCCATACAGGGAGGAATGAAAGAATCATGGGAAAGGGGAGGCGTTGTAAAATTGATTTGTGAGAAGAAAGTCCTACCTTGGCATTGTGATTTTGCATAGCACGAGTTCAACAGCTGAATAACAGAGCAAAATAAAATCCAAGGTGAGTGATGATCAAATCCACATGACAGGTTCATGCATCATCAAACGGGTCACTTCTGCTGTGCACTATATTTTCATGCCACACCATCATATATCTTTACAAATATTTTAAAAACAGAACTGTATTAGTAATTTATTAGAATGTAATTCACTCTATATATATTCTTATATATATATTCACTCTAATATTCTTGATCTTTGTGTTCATTTCCTTCCAAAAATTTCATATTGTTTTAAATTATAATCAATTTATATGGTTTTCCTGTGTCCCGATGTTACTTTAGTATCATTGATATGCTATTACAGTTTTTGTAAATATTTTGAATTAGATTTTATATTTTCTGTTGTCACTTTAATTTTAGTTAAAGTTTTAGTAATTGTATTGTGTTTTTGTCATTTGTATTTTTTTAGATGTAATTTTTATGAGTTTATTTTAAAGAGTTTTTGTTTTTATTTATGTAGTTTTAGTTTTAATTCATTTAGTTTTAGTTATTTTAGTACTTCAAGTTAACCTTAATGAAAATGAGAAATGTAGCTGAAATAAGTCTGTGTTTGTTATATTTAATTTCAGTTAACCTTTATTTTATTTTTCAAGTAACTATTTGGTTTAGTTTTAGTTAACTATAATAATTTAGGCTGGTTACAAAAAGACAATTTTACACAATATTTTGGTGTTAAAACACTTTTATATTATTATTTTATGCTATAGTATTTCATAATTACTTCAATGGCTTTTTATGGTCTTAGTTTTAGTTAATAACCCTGCTGTGTCCTCAACAATTCTTTTCAATGTTATTCTTAAAAAAATAAAAAGTCATCAATGACAATCTTCCAGGAAGTGACAATTTTGGTAGGAAATTAACAGCACAAACATTATCAGTGGGTTTGATGAATTCAGTGATGTTTTGTGATGTTGGTTTGTGCCTCTATAAAACATTCATCCTGTATGATCAAATGGTCAAATCAAAATTTCAGTAGATTAAAATATGAAAAATCACTTAAAGTAGACATCCTCATGTTAGCTAAATGTCAATCTAAATGAGCACTGACTAACTTCAGCTCTTTATGAACATCTTATGTCTGACCAGAGCATATTTCTGAACATCTTCTAAACCTTTTCATCATGTAGAGGTTACAGAGTTCACAGCAGAAAGGACCCAAACATTAAGGTACTGGTGGTGAAATACCTCCTCATTGTGTTTCTCCAGCCTCTCCAATTGTTCCCGCTGAGCCGCCTGGAGTTGCTCGCTCTCCTTGGACTGTTTCATGGCGAGCTGTCAATCAACGCCCATGTTAATTTACATAATTAGAAACATGCATTTGAAAAAAACAAACAGGATTAGAATCATTACCCTCTTTCTTTCTGTAAGAAACTTCCTTGTGTTTGTGCTGTTAAGCTCTCGAACTCTCCTGCAGAAACACATCCCGTTAGAAACAGTATTTGCGAAGTCAGATTATTGCTTATAACTTTTGACCAGTAGGTGACGCTGACTTAAAATTTTGTGCACATCATAAGGGGATGATGACAATGAAATCTGCTAGGTTTCATTGCAATATACCAAAGCGTTCCCAAAACACACCCTTAGTTCCTCTTTAGCGTTGCTAATTTATTGGTGCGGTAAAATCAAATTATGTTTGTGAGGGTTTGTCGAATGATGAATGATATGAGGCAATTTATTGGTGAAATAATTAAAAAAAAAAAAAAAAGTTCCATGAAGATGTTCAAAATAGTGGAAAGGCATTTGATTAACCTAGAAAATCAGTCTTCTACAAATACCCATTAATACATAGAAGAATTATGAGATAAATCCAAGGTAATAATAATTTTTGTGTGAGGTTTTAACCAGTAGGTGGCTATGGCTTGAAATTTTGTGCACATCATAAGTGGATGATGACAATGATAATTCCTAAGTTTCATTACAATATACCAAAGTGTTCCCAAAACACATTCTCAGTTCCTCTATGGCGTTCTCACCAATTTATTGTTGCGTTAAAATCAAAGAGTTATGAAAATCAAAATATGTTTGTGAAGGTTTGTCTGATGATGGACAATATGAGAAAATTTATAGGAAAAGTAATATAAAAATAGTGGAAAAACTTCTGGTTGACCTGGAAAATTAGTTTCTACAAACACCCAATAATAAATAGAAGAATAATCCTTTTTGTGAGGCTTTGACCAGTAGGTGGCGCTGGTTTGAAATTTTGTGCACATCATAAATTAATGATGACAATGATAATTCTTAGGTTTCATTACAATATACCAAAGCTTTCCTAAAACACACCCCTAGTTCCTCTTTGGACGTTCTCAATAATGCATTGGTTTATTAAGTCAAAAAGTTATGAAAATAAAAAATGGAAATGTAAAGGTCACTGGATGATGGATTATATGAGGCAATTTATAGGAGAATTAATGAAAAAATGGTCCATGAAGAGGTTCAAAATAGAAAAGCATCTGGTTAACCTACCAAATCAGTTTTCTACAAACACCCATTAATACAGAGACAAAAGAAGCTTGAATAAAATTCTAAATAATCATCAATTTTGTGAGGTTTTGACCAGTAGGTGGCGCTGGTTTGAAATTTTGTGCACATCATAAGTGGATGATGACAGTGATAATTCCTAAGTTTTACTACAATACACCAAAGCGTTTCCAAAACACACCCTTAGTTCTGCTTTGGTGCCCTCAACACTGTTTTAGTGTTAAAATAATAATAATAATAATAAAAAAAATTAATTAAATTATGTTTGAGAAGGTTTGTTTTATGATGGATAATATGAGGGAATTTATAGGAGAAATAATGAAACAATGGTACATGAAGATGTTCAAAATAGTTTCTACAAACACCCATTAAAGTCCCCCTATTATGGTTAATGAAAGATTCATATTTTGGTTTTGGGAGTCCCCAACAACAGGTTGACATGCATGCAAGGTCAAAAAACACTTTCATTGTCTTATAATATGCATTTATATTTACCTTACTTGCTCAACGACTCCCAAACGATTCGCTCAACTATTCATTTTTCCAAACCCCTCCTTTGCGTGACACTAATCTGCGGTGATTGGTCCAATTGGTTTCATTTTCATTTCATCATGCCTGTAGTGCCTGAAAAGCAGCATTTGTGAGCGCAGTGCTGCTTTGTGTTCAGCGTTACCGGGGAAACTACTATTTTGCCGCTCCAAAAGCGGCACTTAGTGGCAAAGAATGAATTTGCATTTTCATTCAGATCAACACGAAAAAACCCACTAGTGGGCGGGTAATATGCTAATGTCTCATGTTGACGTCAACATGAAACGGCTAGGGATTCATTTTAAAAACAACTCGTTTCAATGATTCAGAGTCGACCCTTTCATTTGAGAGACAATAACTTTATACACGGTGCACTTTCAGATTTAAAACTTTGCAGGATGTTTTCATTCACTTAGAGCTGTGTAACACACTGCATGAAAGGTAATTTTCAAAAATCCATAATAGGGGCACTTTAATACATAGAAGAATCATGAGTTAAATCCAAGGTAATAATAAATTTTTGTGAAGTTTTGACCAGTAGGTGGCACTGGCTTGAAAGTTTGTGCACATCATAAGTGGATGATGACAATGATAATTCCAAAGTTTCATTACTATATACCAAAGCATTCCCAAAACACACCCTCAGTTCTGCTTTGGCGTTCTCAACTATTTATTGTTGTGTTAAAATCAAAGACTTAAGAAAATCAAAATATGCTTGTGAAGGTTGGTGTGATGATGGATAATATGGGGCAATTTATTGTTCAAGTAATGAAAAAATGGTCTGTGTAAAGACTAGAGATGACAAACAGAAGTTAAATCTCAAGTAATTGTTTTTTTTTTTTTTTTTAACCAAAGTGCACTCTTTATTGTGGCCCTACTGCATATGTTTAACATCAAAATATGCAATCATTTTGGAGATAATAACAAAAATAACTTTTTCAGCAAGGTCTAAAAAAACATCTCACCATCATATAAGATGAGTTAAAAACAAAAACAAAAAACTTGTAATTGTAAATGGTGGAAACTCCAGTGCATTGAGTTCCCCTTTCAGTCGGTCACTCCGAGTCACGTCGGATGACCGACGAAATTGGGATCTCGCCAGAGAGACCAATCCACTTCGAGTGTAACTAAACGAGCCAATGGACATTGGCATGCGATTATTGCATCCAGCTGCCGCTGATCACAGCGTGAGCATAAGAGGCAGCTGATGCACCGCATCAATTACCCTTTCGCTTCGGAGCCGAGCGGTAGTGGTTAAAGCTACTGCTCTCCCTTCCAAGAGAGTGTTCTGCGAGCGAGTGCGGGCGTTACGGCGCGGCAGCGGTGGTCACGGTGTCCGGGAGAGAAAGATCGTCTTCCTGCTGACAGCCACACTAGGAGTGTGCGGTGGCCAGCTCCCCTGCGTGCTTCAGCACTAAAAGAGCATTTCTCTGAAAGAGCAATTTCTCTAAAAGAGCAACACGGGTGATCGCGTCTTTTTAAAGATGTCTTTTCACCCGTGCGTTTCTGGGTGTGGTCGTTTCCTGGCGCCTCAGGACAGTCACGATCGCTTCCTCACGTGTCTGGGCATTCAGCACGCTGAGGTGGCTTTCGTGGATGGTTCATGTTCTTCTTGCGGGGACATGACCATCTCGGAGTGCGACTCTGCTATGTCAAACATGGCAGAGTCCCTCTGCCTGCCGTGATCCGGCGTGCACACTGGATCCGGTGGAGTCAGAGGTGATTTGAGGATTACGGTGAGGGCTTCCCCAAGTGGAGCTCCTCACCCCTCAAGCACTCCGCAGCCGGTGGAGCTGCCGAAGGAGCGCGCTGGCCACGCGTTTCCTTCGGTGCCCCCTCTGACGACCAGATGTCGATCACTGCATCGGAGGGCGGGCCCTCTCTCTCCGGGGATGACGACCCGGCTGCGTTGCCCCCTTCGGGTGTGGTAGCGTTGTCCGTGCCAGACCCAGAGATGACGGCTATGCTTTCCCGGGCCGCCGAGAATGTCGGGCTCGTGTGGAATCCTAAAAAGCCACCGTGTCCCGATCCTTCGAGGCTGGGCGAGTGGTTCCTCGGTGGGGGTGGCGCTGGTTCTCAGCGCCCCCCTCCGGTGCCATTCTTTCCGGAAGAGCATGAGGAGCTGACAAGTTCGTGGAGGGCACCTTTCACTGCCCGAAACACATCTTGTAGTTCTTCCGCTCTCACCACCCTCGATGGTGGAGCCGCTTTGGGGTATGCGGGCATCCCCTCGGTGGAACGGTCTGTGGCCATGCAACTGTGTCCAACAGCCGCTTCCACCCTGCGGGGTGATCCGTGTCTCCCCTCACGGGCCTCTAAGTATTCGTCAGGTCTAACTGGCAGTGCTTATAGAGCCTGTGGGGAGGCGGCTTCCGCCCTCCACGCTATGGCGTTGCTGCAGGTCCACCAGGCCAAAGCACTGAAAGACCTGCACGAGGGTGGTCACGACCTGGCGGTTCTACATGAGCTGCGTGCTGCGACGGACCTCGCGCTACGAGCGACGAAGGTGACCGCACAGTCTCTGGGTCGTGCGATGTCCAGGAGCGCCACCTCTGGCTGTGTCTCGCTGACATGAAGGAGCAGGAGAAGGTACAGTTCCTGAATGCTCCCGTGTCACAGACCGGCCCTTTCGGCGACGCTGTCGAGAGCTTTGCCCAGCAGTTCTCGGCAGCCCAGAAGCAGACTGAGGCAAACACATCATGCGCCGGAGGAAACCTGCTGCTTCCACTCCGGCTGCAGCCACTCAGCCTGCTCGTCGCCGTGGGCGCCCCCCTGCGGCCGCCCCCGCTCCCGCGCAGCCGCAGCAGCCTTTCACCAGCCAGCGTCGTGGAGCCGGTCGCAGGCAGGACGCCCAGCCCGTCCAGGCCCCCGCCAAACCTGGCGGCAAGCGCAAGTGCAAGAGGCCCTGGGACGGTCGACCCAGAGATGGAGGAGACTGCTCATCGGGAGATGGTAACTGCACCACTCCCTCCCCCGGAGGAGGGCCGGGTGGAGTATCTTTTGTTCATTTTTTTCCGCCGCTGGCCCAGCAGCCAGCGGTACCCAAAACATCAGTAAAGAGCGGTCTCCTCAATCTCTGGGTCTCAAGAGGAGGAGAGTGGTGATCCGTGCATCACAGGATCGCTTCCCTCCTCCTCTCTCGTCAGCAGGCAGCGGGTGGTTGCCCAAGAGCACCCCTCCTGCCCATTCGTGGAACCAGGTAAGGGCAGTAGCACTCCAGTCCCCGCTTCAAGTCGTCAAACGCCGGGCTGTCACAAGCCTCAAGCCGGGTTCCTGTGTCTCCTCCCACACGAGGAGAAATCAGGTGAGTGCTACACTACACACCCAGACCCCGCCCCCTGCCGTCACAGGCCAGGCCGTCACAGGCCCTGGGGCCGGTCCCTGTGTTCCACCTCGCTGCCCCACCGCGGGCATGTCGGTGGGCCCGTTGGCCCCGCTGGTGCGGTCTCTCGGAGCCTGGTTAGCGCTCCCCAGCCCGTCCCGGTGGCTCCTGCGGACCATCAGACTCGGCTATGCGATTCAGTTCGCCCGGCGTCCCCCCAAGTTCAGGGGCATCCGGTTCACTTCAGTCAAAGCCGTCGATGCCCCTGTCTTGCTCGCGGAGATTGCAGTCCTACTGGCGAAGGATGCAATAGAGCCGGTCCCTCCAGCCGATATGAGGTCGGGGTTTTACAGCCCTTACTTCATTGTGCCCAAGAAAAGCGGTGGGTTACGACCGATCTTGGATCTGCGAGTTTTGAACCGTGCACTTCACAAGATGCCGTTCAAGATGTTGACGCAGAAACGCATTTTTGGATGCGTCCGTCCCCTAGATTGGTTTGCAGCAATCGACCTGAAGGACGCATACTTTCATGTTTCGATTCTCCCGCGACACAGGCCATTCCTGCGATTCGCGTTCGACGGTCGGGCATATCAGTACAAGGTCCTGCCCTTCGGGCTGTCCCTTTTCGCCTCGTGTCTTCACCAAAGTCGTAGAGGCGGCCCCTTGTTCCCCTGAGAGAACAGGGTGTGCGCATTCTCAACTACCTCTACGACTGGCTCATACTTGCACAGTCTCGAGAGCTGTTGTGCGCACACAGGGACCTGGTGCTCAGGCACCTCAGCCAGTTGGGCCTTCGGGTCAATTGGGAAAAGAGCAACTCGTGCCAGTGCAGAGGATCTCTTTTCTCGGCATGGAGTTGGATTCGGTCAACCAGACAGCACGCCTCACCCAGGAACGTGCTCAGTCGGTGCTGAACTGCCTCAAGACTTTATCAGGCAGGACAGCGGTCCCACTGAAACTCTTTCAGAGGCTCCTGGGGCATATGGCTGCAGTTGCGGCCATAGTTCCGCTCGGTCTGCTCCATATGAGACCGCTTCAGCACTGGCTCCATGGTCGAATCCCGAGGTGGGCGTGGAAACGCGGTACTCACCGGGTTCAGATTACACCGGCCTGCCGCAAGACCTTCAGCCCGTGGTCAGATCCTTCGTTCCTTCGGGCAGGAGTGCCCCTGGAGCAGGTATCCAGGCATGCTGTGGTATTCACGGATGCCTCGGCCACCGGCTGGGGTGCCACGTACAACGGGCACGCAGTATCAGGGGTTTGGACGGGCCCCCTTCTGCGTTGGCATATCAATTGCCTCGAGTTGCTGGCAGTACGCCTTGCCCTGTGCCGCCTCAGAGGGCGCCTTCGGGGCAGGGACGTTCTGGTCCGTACGGACAACACTGCGACCGTTGCCTATATCAACCGGCAAGGCGGTTTGCGCTCCCGTCGCATGTCGCAACTCGCCCGCCACCTCCTCCTCTGGAGTCAGAAGCATCTGAGGTCCCTTCGTGCCATCCACATCCCAGGAGTGTTCAATCAGGCGGCCGACGAGCTGTCTCGAGCGGCACTTCCTGGGGAGTGGAGACTCCATCCCCAGGCGGTCCAGCTGATTTGGAGTCGGTTCGGAGTTGCTCAGGTAGACCTGTTTGCATCTCCAGAAACCACCCACTGCCAGTGGTTCTACTCCCTGTCCGAGGCAACGCTCGGCATGGATGCACTGGCACACAGCTGGCCCCAGGGCTTGCGCAAGTATGCGTTTCCCCCAGTGACCCTGCTAGCACAGACATTGTGCAAGATCAGGGAGGACGAGGAGCAGGTCCTGTTAGTGGCTCCATATTGGCCCAACAGGACCTGGTTCCCGGAACTCATGCTCCTCGCGACAGCCCCTCCCTGGCCGATTCCTCTGAGGAAGGATCTGCTTTCTCAGAGATGGGGCACCCTCTGGCACCCGCGTCCAGACTTGTGGAAACTTCATGTGTGGTCCCTGGACGGGACGCGGAGGTTCTAGGTGACCTGCCCCAGGAGGTAGCGCTCACTATCGCTTCAGCACGAGCACCGTCCACAAGACGGGCCTATGCGCTGAAGTGGAACCTGTTCGTCGAATGGTGTTCCTCTTACCAGGAGGAACCCCGGAGATGTTCGATCAGAGCCGTGCTTTCCTTTTTGCAACAAGGGTTGGAGCGTAGGCTGTCCCCCTCCACCCTTAAGGTATATGTTGCTGCTATTTCTGCCCACCACGACCCCATAGAGGGGAGGTCGGTGGGGAAGCACGATCTGGTCGTCAGGTTTCTTAGGGGGGCCAGGAGGTTAAATCCTCCGAGGCCTCCCTCCCTTCCCTCTTGGGATTTGGCTTTGGTGCTAAGAGCCCTACAAACTGCCCCCTTTGAGCCATTGCGGTCAGTCGAGTTGAAGTTTCTTTCTATGAAAACCCTACTCCTGACTGCATTGGCCTCAATCAAGAGGGTGGGGGACCTGCAGGCATTTTCGGTCGACGAGTCGTGCCTTGAGTTTGGGCCGGCTGACTCCAGTGCAACACTGAGGCCCCGGCCCGGCTATGTGCCCAAGGTTCCTACCACGCCCTCAGGGACCAGGTAGTGAGCCTGCAAGCGCTGCCCCTGGAGGAGGCAGACCCAGCCCTAGCTTTGCTCTGTCCTGTACGCGCACTGCGTCAGTACGTGGATAGAACTCAGAGCTTCAGGACCTCAGAACAGCTCTTTGTCTGTTACGGAGGACAGCAGAAGGGGAAGGCTGTCTCCAAGCAGAGGATGGCCCACTGGATAGTGGATGCCATCACCTTGGCCTACGAAGCACAAGGTGTGCCCTGCCCGCTCAGGTTGCGTGCTCACTCCACTAGGGGTGTCGCATCGTCCTGGGCGCTGGCTCGTGGTGCCTCGCTAGCAGACATCTGTAGAGCTGCGGGTTGGGCGACTCCCAACACGTTCGCTAGGTTTTATAGCCTACGTGTCGAACCGGTTTCCTCCTGTGTTGTCACCTCAAACGGGTAGTGGCACTGAGAGGGCCGGCTCAGAGTCGGCTTGCGGCGTCCTTACGCCTAATTCTCCAGAGAGTTCCTTAACCAGGCAAACCCTGTTGAGTCCTCCAGCACTCCGGCATCCGGACGCGGCGGGGCGTCCGGCGCCAGGCCTTCAGCCAATGAATTCTTGAAATCTGGTGCGAGGCTAGTGCCCATATGAGAGACCCTGTCGGGATCCCATATGTGTATTCCACGGTATTCTTATTAGAGCCATGTTTCCCCTGGCGGACCACGTTCTGCCATCTCTAAAGATGCAGCCTGAGCCATCTCAGAGACTTCCATGTGCAATAGGGCCCTTCGGGGTTACTTCACATGTTTGAATGTCACTTAACCCCCTCTGGGAGGAGGTGACTCCGCAGTGTGCCTCTTCCAAGTGGAAGGGCACGCTTCCCAGTGTTATCCTAGTCCTACTGTTGGGTTGCTCAAGGAACACCAGTAGTTGACCTTCTCTGTGTAGAGCCCGGTCCTATTGTCTGCCTTATAGGAAGGGTCAGGAGCCCTACACAGGGCACTGGAAGGGGCAGCTCCTGTGGCGCTTTGGTAGGGATCCCAATTTCGTCGGTCATCCAACGTGACTCGGAGTGACCGACTGAAAGGGGAACGTCTCGGTTACGTATGTAACCCTCGTTCCCTGAAGGAGGGAACGGAGACGTCACGTCCCGTCGCCACAGTCGCTGTACCACCGCTGAGCGGCCGGGTCGCCGGCTCGGCTCCTCAGCGAAAACATAATTGATGCGGTGCATCAGCTGCCTCTTATGCTCACTCTGTGATCAGCGGCAGCTGGATGCAATAATCGCATGCCAATGTCCATTGGCTCGTTTAGTTACACTCGAAGTGGATTGGTCTCTCTGGCGAGATCCCAATTTCGTCGGTCATCCGACGTGACGTCTCCGTTCCCTCCTTCAGGGAACGAGGGTTACATACGTAACCGAGACGTTCACCCATACAATCAGAGAAAAACAGATCAATGGATCTAGATGCTGCCTGGCCCTAAATTACATGGATGAAATTGCACAAGATGGTTCTGTTTGGACATTAAATTTCAATAGTTATGCCTCAAAATACAAGCAAAGCACAGAGGAAAGTGGAACTACAAAGTAAGGCTTGCTGTATGAGCTTTAAAGTGAATTGCTGCCGAACTTTTATTATTACCGTTCCCTCTCAGCCTTGTTCTTTATGCTTTTGTCTTGACTGATGGCTTTGCTGCTCTCCATCGAGGTCTTCGCTTGGTTGGATCGCATCTCTTTATTCTGTCTGTAAGAGGAGGAAATACTTCAGTTTGGTTTTTATAATAAACACTGATTTACTCTATCATTTTAATAAAGTAGGTCTGTATTTATATGTATACTCTGTGTACTCTGTGCAACCGTAGAAATGTCTAGAGATGTAACTAGACTAGATGTTTTGAGAGATATATATATATATATATATATATATATATATATATATATATATATATATATATATATATATATATATATAGATTTATATATATACATATATACACACACACATATACACATATACATACAGTCATGGCCAAAAATATCGGCACCCTCGGTAAATATGAACAAAGAAAGCTGTGAAAATTAATCTGCATTGTTAATCCTTTTGATCTTTTATGTAAAAAAAAAAAAAATCACAAAAATCTAACCTTACACTGGATAATAAGAATTTAAAATGGGGGGAAATATCATTATGAAATAAATGTTTTTCTCTAATACACGGCCACAATTAATGGCACCCTTTTATTGAATACTTTTTGAAACCTCCATTTGCCAGTTTAACAGCTCTGAGTTTTCTCCTATAATGCCTGATGAGGTTAGAGAACACCTGACGAGAGATCAGAGACCATTCCTTCATCCAGAATCACTCCAGACCCTTTAGATTCCCAGCTCCATGACGGTGCTTCTCTTCAGTTCACCTCACTCATTTTCTATAGGGTTCAGGTCAGAGGACTGGAATGGCCATAGCAGAAGCTTGCTTTTGTGCTCAGTGACCCATTTTTGTGTTGTTTTTGAGGTTTGTGTTTGGATTATTGTACGGTTGGAAGATCCAAACATGGCCCATTATAAGATTTCTAACAGAGTCAGTCACTTATTGATTTTTTTATCTGTTGGTATTTGATAGAATCCATGATGCCATGTGTCTAAACAAGATGTCCAGGACCTCCAGCAGAAATATAGGCCCACAACATCAAAAATACAGCAGTATATTTCATTGTACACATGGGGTACTTTTTATCCTTGTGTTCACCAAACCCATCTTGAGTGTTTGCTGCTAAAAAGCTCATTTTTTTAATTTCATCTGACCATAGAAGCCAGTCCCATTTGAAGTTCCAGTCGTGTCTGATAACTGAATATGCTGGAGTTTGTTTTTGGATGAGATAGGAGAATTTTTCTTGAAACCCTCCCAAACAACGTGCTGATGTAGGTGCTGTTTGACAATTTTTTTTAAAGGTTTTCTGACCCAGAGACTCAACTATTTTCTATAATTCTCCAGCTGTGGTCCTTGGAGAGTCTTTAGCCACTCAAACTCTCCTTCTCACTGTGCATTAGGACGATATAGACACACGTTCTCTTCCAGGCAGTTTCGTAACATTTCATGTTTATTGGAAATTCTTAATTATTGCCCTGGTGGTGGAAATGGGAATTTTCTCTGCTCTAGCTCTTTTCTTAAAGCCACTTCACTAATTTGTGAAGCTCAATTATCTTTTGCTGCACATCAGAAATATATTCTTTGGTTTTTCTCATTGTGATGGATGATTAAGGGAATTTGGGCTTTGTTTTCCATCCTATTTATATTTCTGTGAAACAGGAAGCCATGGCTGGATAATTTCATGTTCATAATCATCCTGGAGTGCTCAAAATTGTGAATATGAATGGGAATATACTTCAGAGATATTTTACTCATAAGAATTTCTAGGGGTACCAATAATTGTGTCCAACGTGTATTAGAGAAAAACATTTATTTCATAATGATATTTCCCCCCATTTTAAATTATTATTATCCAATGAAAGGTTATATTTTTGTGAATTTTTTTAATAAAAGATCAGGATTAACAGTGCAGATTAATTTGCACAGCCTTCTTTGATCATATTTACCAAGGGTGCCGATATTTTTGGCCATGACTGTATACACACACACACACACACACACACACACACACATTTATATATATACACAAATGTCAGGGCATGTCAATACTTCTTCAGGGAGCTAAGACTAGGGATACCAGGGTTATTATTATTATTATTATTATTAACAAGACAAAACAAAAAATAATAATAAATTAAAAAAATGTAATAATAATAAAAAAATTATTAAAAAATTATTACTTGAAATAAAATGAACATTAACTAAATTAAAATAAAATATAAAAAAATGTAACTTATTTAGCTAGTTTCCAAGTTGAAGTGCTGAAATAAAGTAAATAAACTAAAACTTTATACAGTTATACAATTATACAGACACATTTAAAAATACAAAAGTAATAAAAATGTCAAAAACACGAACAACAAAATGACTAAAACTTTAACTAAAAATTAAAATGAAAACAGAAAATATAAAAAATAAACATTTAAAATATGAACAAAACTATAATAGGATATCAATTATGCTAAAATGAGGTCCATTAAATATTAAATACAACTTTTGATTTTAATTATGTATTAGTAAAAAATTGCAATTGATTTTAATTATATTATTTTTATTAATATAGAATGACTCATACAGTGAGATATAATATCTTGGTTGTACTGCGCAACAAGAGCAGACAGTATATGCGCTGCTTAAAGTGAAATTGCAATTATAAACGCTTGATAGATTTTATGTAAAATATTCAATAAGAACAACACACACACTTCAAAAACCCATGTAAAACACACAAGGGAGAATTCAGTCAGAATGAATAGCGCTGTTTAGCATTGTATTGTTTCAGGACCTGATTCACTAAAGCAATTATGCAAATCAGGTAATGTCACAAACAGGCCCACAAAATCAGCGCTGATCACGATTGACATGGAGAGATTCTCCAGTGAACAGGCCGGATCTGAGCGGAGAACAACTGCCATCTGACCACGTCACTAGGACTGTAAATGTGCGCTTCACTACACATCTGGAAATGTGCCCGGATACATCCGTCATGTGATGAATAACTGCTGACATGATCAATAGGAAATATACACAGACGTTAATTGCAATTATCAGACACACGGTGATGCCTCTGTGAATCCAGCATTCACTATTTACATTGAAAGGAGGCGCGTTTGCCAGGAAAATAATGACACTGATTTCATTTAAATGCACATGACACAATCCTATAGCAGTGTATGTAATGCCTAGTTAAATTATATTGCAAATGGCTTTTGAAGACACAGGGCTTTGTGCTTAAAGCTGCAGTCCGGAACTTTTCCTCTTTGTCGCCATCTCTGTTTGAAACCTGCAATTGCAGTTATTTTCGGATTTATTTTCCTAATGGCTCCAGCGTGGATGAATCTAATGTTTTGGGGAGGAACTTATGTGTGGTTGTCAGTCATCGCGCCGGTGTGGATATTCACTGTGCTTCGGAATCACAGATATTACGTCTTGTATGACCCAAATAAGAATTTTCACCGGATATTGTCATCTGACCGAGTAAGTAACAAGTCTGCCACTTTTGTTCTGACCAACTGAGGAAAAAAGCATTACAATAAATCGTACTACAATGGTGATCAAATCTAAGGATCCGTTATCTTATATCACATCAAACCGTGCAAATTATTATTATTGTTATACTTTGTTCTCAAATTGTTAATGTTAACATCAGCATTGCGTGACTACATGTATATTGTGTGTATTAGCGTTAGACTACATGTAGATTTCAATTTCTGTATAGTCTAATCTCTAATTGTCATACCATTCTAATTTTATATAAAGAACTTCTTTTAACCCAAAAAGCAAATTATTCTTCCTTAGAACTGGTTCTCTTTAAAATACAAATCTTGTGTTATCCCACGTAGGCTATCTGTAATCAGATTCACATTTAAAACTGGAATATAATATAATTTCAGTCACTTGTGTTTCATTAACATAAACATTTTTGGATTACAATCTGCCATCAAAATGACAAGTTTAATTATTCCAGCTGCTGAGAGAAAAGGCAATAAATGATCCGCCACCTGCAGATATAGCCTATTAGCTGGGACAACTTCTTTATGTTTACAGACGTGACGTAATGATGCGGTGCCATGCTTGAATTTCCCATGAATTCCTACCAGTAACACTCAAATTAGAAAACATTATTATAAGCTTATCGTTGTGAATCGGGCTAAGGTAAGGAGATAGTTTTGAACACTGGCTGGTTATGTACTTGCTCAAAAATTGATTTCATATAATTTTGAACCAAAATAATTTACAGACTGCAGCTTTAAAATTGGCACTTAATTATATTATACTATATTATACTGAATACATGTTGTCAAGTTAGGTATGCGTTAAATAGCTGCATGACACAAAATTCTCCAACACAACAGAAACCGCAGGATTCATTAAAGTACAACGTTTTAAAGACATGGAGAGATGTCCAAGTTCTCAGTGCTACAGGTCACTGTCCTGAGGCCAGTGATGAAGAGAGGAACATACTCGGCTGGAAACCTTCTAGGACGCTATACGAGCTTTCATCTAAATTCAGTCGAAGTTCAACGTTCAGTCGTTTCTTCTCTCACCTCTCATGGAGGAGCGAGAGCTGCTGTGTTTGCTGCTCCTGCTCCATCAGCAGGAGTTTCCGGAGCGTCTCGCACTGCTGAATCACATGCTGCTCTCTCACAGTCTGCTCTTCAGCCGAGTGCCATTTGATCATTTCTGCCCATTCGAGCGCGTGAGCGGCCACCATGTCCTTCACCTGCGTACAGCCACAAAATACAGTGCGTCTCTTTCAATACTCAGATCCTCCTGGAGTAAAACAAGTAGTTAGAAGTGAATGAAAACCTCAGTACCTTTGATTTGTGATTGCTCGTTAGAGTCTTGATCTGCCTTTCGATGTCTCTGCTCATTTCAAGGCTGTAACTGTCACTGAGGGTGAACAGAGAATGAGAGTTTGTCCTATTTTACATTCGAAAGAAACTGTTTATGCTTCATTTTATAATATCTTTTGGTTTTCACAAGGTTCATAGCATGTGGATCTACATTGATTTAGATGTAATGGGCTTAGTTGACCTTGTCAATGATCTAATTATAAATGTATATTTTAAAGAACATTCTTCAATTTTAGTATAATTAATGTCAAATAGTATGTCATTTACAGCCTTTCATTAATTGAGAGACTGACTGAATCATTTAAAGTGAACCTGAATTTGACCTTCATTTACTTTTTAAAACACATTCTGGCTTATATTGTGCAAAATAAATTATTACAAATAAAAATAATGTCACTAATCTTTTACTGAAATATAATGCCTCCTTATTTATTCATTTATTATGTTTTACTTAGGAATATGCAAAATTGCATAAAAATAATGAAACTGTAATCTGTAATTGAAATATATTAACTCCTGATGTATAAAATCAAATGTATATATTTGTTTGTTTATTATTTATTTGTTTATTTTTATTACATAAAATAATGTCAGCATAAAATGTATTTATTTATTTAATTTTGTTTTGTTTCAGGTATATGCCAAATTACATACAAATAATGTCACTGCAAACATTTATTAATATATAATAACTCCTAATGTATAAAATTACATTTACTCATTTTTTAATCAAGTTCCACTCAGGAATATTCCAAATTACAGAAGTAAAATATCTTGTGAATGAAATTTTATTAAAGATTGTACAACAAAATATAATTTAGTTGTATTCCTTATCTGTAAAACACTTTGTATAAAAGAGTCTGCTAAATGAATCAAGTGAAAAGTATTTGCACACTTATGCCACATTAACAAATGGCACTGCATTAGATAAACTGATTTTACGGAAAGTTTGACAGGAATATAATTACTCAGTGAAGACAGTCAGTATTGTGTGAGATTGTGGTTAATAGATGATAATGTGTTAATATGATGATCTCCACCTGTGGTACATCCACTAAAAATCACCAAAACCACTTTAAAAATGATAAAGAACATTCACATTCGTATATTTAAAAAAAAATAAAATAAAATAAATAAATAAATAATTTTTTGGTGCCACTGTATAAATTTTAACCTGTTATCTGTTATTTTCCATTTAAATTTTTCTGGATTCTGTTTTTTTTTTTTTTTTTTCAAATTTAATACTTCTAGTTTTAATGGTTAAATTAAATTTTATTAATCAAAAAGCATGACTGAATAAGTTTCATAATTTCAAATAGTATGCATGTAGTAAATGAAACCGCGCGCTATTCATTCACATGCAGGATTCATTTTTCAACAGTACTTTTGTGGCTTAATATTCACAGACACTAGACCATATTGCGTTTTGATTCAAGTGTACTGACTTTCTTTTCATTTATTCATCCAAAATTTGGCAAATTCCTTGTCATTCCTCACTATATAGTAAATTACATTTTTATGACCTAATTCCATGATTCCATCTGCGTTTTCGGCATCACAGATAACATAGTAGGGTTGGGTATCATCTGAGTTTTATCGATTCCGATTCTTATCGATTCCTAGTTTCAATTCCAACAAGATAAAAAATCAAATAAAAAAAAAAAATTATGTCAAAGATTTATGTCAAACATGATTATTCTATCTTTTTACAAAGCATTCTGTTTAAGCTGCATAACATGAGCAAGCAGCCTAAAAACACAGATTAATCCTCGTTAAAGTTACGAAAGATATTCAGTCAAGATCAATGAATGATTTTCTTTTGTTCTTTGATTAACACTGATGACAGGCAGGGCGTTTATTAGGCTGCTGTCTCTTTAATACCAAATGCACGCGGATCTAAAAACACTGTTACACGTGTTTTCTTTCTCATTTGTTTACATTCACTTAAGACAAAAACAACTGTGTTTATGATGATATACTGACGTATTTTTGTGCATGTAGGTCGGTAAATGTGAAAAAGAAATCTTTTCTGCAGCAGAAATGCACTGAACGGTTCGAGAACGGACACAGGCCGGGAACCCGCACAGTTCTCTCTGCTTGCGCTTCAGATGTGTGCTTGTTGTGCTTGCAGTGCGCAAGTTCTTTCCCTTCCTGCGCTTAAATCATTTAAAATCACATTAGGGATGCACAATATTGGATTTTTGCCAATATCCGATACACCGATATTTTTCAACTCATTTTGGCCGATACCGATATATTTCCTTTTGTTTGGAAACAACAGCAAGTCTCTCCTGTGTGGAAATTCTAAGCAAATTATTTTTAATTTTGGTTAGTTTTTAACAAGAACTTATTTGTTAGAATTAAATAAACAATAATGAAGTTCTTTTATAATGACAGTACATTGAAGCTTTGAAAATAACTATAAATATACATATAAATATAACTATAAATATAAAATTTTAAATAACTATAAATATAATATTAAATAACTATAAAAATAAATATAATATTAAATAACTATAAATATAACTATAAGGCCTCTAACACTAGCTTGCTCTATTCTTTTTCTATTCTGTTTTCTTTTTATTTATTATATAATTAAAAAAACAAAAACAAAAACAAAAACCTTGCTATCTCAATATCTAAATTTTTTCAGAAAGATGCAGTAGTAACCTTAACATTTTATTTTAAGATATAACATTTGTAGATGGTCTAAAACAGTGGTTTTCAAACCTGTCCTGCAAGCACCCCTGCCCTGCACATTTTGTATGTCTCCCTTGTCAGACACATCCAATTCAGGTCTTGCAGTCTCTACTAACGAGCTGATGAGTTGAATCAGGTGTGTCTGATAACGGAGACATACAAAATGTGCAGGGCAGGGGTGCTTGCAGGTTTGAAAACCACTGGTCTAAAACAAAAGAGTTGTAACAATTCTGAAAGGGATAACATTTTGTTTAAAAACTATAACAAATTACACATTAATGAATAAATCAGTATATATATATATATATATATATATATATATATATATATATATATATATATATATATATATATTTAATTTGCAAGTGTCATCATGTTTGTGATTTTTTTTATTCATGTAAGCTATAGCTTCTGACCTTTAAATCAAAATATACTCATGATTTTATGACATCAGTTACTGCTTTATTTAATCAGAAACACAGTCTAAATGTTATTTGTTTATTTTACTTTCATTTTATTAGAAGTAGGCCAACAGTGCCCCCTACAGAATTAAAACTCCTTACAGAAAGTCCATCAGGACCCGGGGGAGGCTGCCGCTGCACGTGCTATTACTGTTTACACTATCACACACCGAACATGTCCTTCTGTATGTGCATTCTCAGTTTAAATGCAGCGATCCAAAACAGTGAATTCAATCACCGTTCAGGCAAAACTTTGCTTCAAGAATGAGCCACACTAATCGCCAGCACACCCTGAGCACATGTGAGTTAATGTATTCCTCTTATCGGCAAGACATACTGGCATAATTTTTCATATCGGGCCAATACCGATATGTACATTTAAAGCCATTATCGGCCGATTCCAATAACGGCCCAATAATATCATGCAATGTAAATCACATTAAATGCAAATGCAGGAATCATTAAGCAGAATCGAAATGCACGTGTCAAATACCCGGTTCTTGGAAATTTGGAAGTGGTTCTAAAATAGAACCGATTCTCAATACTGAAGCCTGAATCATAGCAGCCTAAAAAAGCTCACAGAGAAGTTATCTGTCACCTACACGACTACAAACAGCATGAAAAGATAAGCGCATACAAGTGTAATGAAAACCTAATATCACATTCACCTCACTTTCCTGATGCTTTTCTCGAGCTGCTTCTCCAGCGCTTGTTTCTCTTTATCATGTTGAACAACAGCCCTGTCCACTTGAGCACAGTGGGAGCTCTGCAGTGCGACGTGGGCCTGAAATAGGAAGCAGGATTGTTTTCTCCTCTGTCTTTGTATCTGTGCCTTCAGTTTTCCTGCCCTACAGGCTTCAGTGTCTGCGACACACACAGAGTGTTCATAATCAATTCAATGAAGTCAAGCAAACAAAAGCCTTCAGTCACCTTCGCCTGCTTTTTCTTCAAAGCGCTCACGTCCTTCTGCTGCTTCTTGACGAGCTTCAAGTAGGTCTGGGGAGAGGTTAGAAAAACATGTCATATTTCATATGCAAATCAGATGTTTTATCCTGGTTAATTTGTTACCTTCGTTTGCTTTAGGTCATCGATGGTCAGCTGAGGGGCGAGCACTGATGTATCTACAGATTCACAAAGCAAAATGTGTTACTTAATATGTGAATAAATCAACAAGCTGGCTGATTCAGACGTGTGCTTTGTGTTTAGCAGTCTTAGAAAGAGACGGAAGCATAATATATGATTTTTGCCACGATTTCGCCTTTGGGAATGTCAGGGATTGTGAAAGATGTCTTTTTCGCCATAGGACAGTCTTGGATTGCTTTTTGATGTCAGTGTCAAAGTCTTTAGTCTGCCTGAGCTTTTTACCCATGATCCCACTGGTGTCATATCACAATCTGACAAGCAACAATAGTAAAAGACAGAAAACATAATCATCACAGTCTACACGCTGAACACGCCAGTTTGTAGTTAATTTAAAAATTTATTTTTTTTATTCATTCATTTATTTATTCTAATAATAATTATTAATATTTTAAAATAATGATTTCATTATTTTATAAAAATTATAAAATTAATTATTTTTACACACAATTCTTAATCAACATCAAGGGTGTAGAATTTAGTAGAGTCACTATGATATGTCCCTACCAATATCCAGGGACTAAATTGTCCCTAGCAATCATTTTGATCAAACAATTCAATATATGTGTGTGTAAATACTGTTGTTGTAATTTCGGCCGCATCTGAAAGAGGTAATATCATTGATATTAGCTGAGAAGTGAACATATAAGGAGCCGAAGTGTTTAAAACATACGAGTACAGTTCAGTTGAATGATAAAGTTTACCCTCTTTATCTTTATGTTGTTCTGCTGTTTTGTGTTCATCTGCTTCTCCCATTTGCTCTTTTTACATTGACTATCACTCCATATAGACTAACACAATCAGATACAACAATAATTTCTCAAACATTTATTACAATACATACTGATAAACTGAACATTCACTTCAGCGTAATGTGATGACTGGATGATTTCAACTGATTTCTTGTTGAACTCACCAAACTCAGAAATATAGAGATACAGTTTTGACTGCTTTAGGATGAATAGACTTTTGGATAGTTTTCATACTGTATACCAATCTAGATCAACTTTGAATAAAGAAAAGAGAGATTTAGAGTCAGATTTTTATGTATGTGAAATTTAGCAGGAAGCAAATTGTTAAATATTTTCCTTTATTCTCTTTCAAGCAATTCAAAGAAAACGTCTTTGAAACAAAGAAAAGTGACTTATAAAACGAGATTAGATGAATATTAAAAAATCTGACATTGCCAAACAAGTGAATGAATCTTCCTCAGAAGAGACAAAAACAGCAGATATCTCAGTATGAACTCAAACATTTCTCATCAATGATTTGAGCCACTCCACATTCATTTTATGACTCTATACTCTCACTGACTTATTTGTGTATTTTTATTCCTCATTTACAGTCTGGGTTTATACTCTTCTCTGTTTTTCTCATATATTTACCCTCTTTGCAACAGATGAGTGGGTTCTGTCCCGGCGCTGCTCTCAGTCTCTCTGAGTCTTTCTGCTGCAGCACTGCCGCCGGATTCCCCTTCCGCTTCCTGTTCCCCATCCAGCCGTCATTCGGCACATCGGCGATATCTGACTGAAAACCACACCATCACAGCAAAGAGGGAGAATACATGACTGGGCTTTGCACTGAAGAAAACTCATAATATTTTAATTCTTTTGTCTAAATATTTGTGCATGTAATTAAATTGCAAATTAAATTAGACCTTCATACGCTTTTATTGTGCAAGATTCAGCGCTGTAAATTATTCCAAATAAAAATAACGTCATTGTTAATTTTTATAACTCTTAATGTATAAATTAAACTCTATCCGTCTATCCTCTATCATCTATCCATCCGTCCATCCATCCTCTACCTGTCTATTCATCCAACCATTCACCATCCGTCCATCCAGCCAGCCATCATCTATCTATCCATCTGTCCATCCATCATCTATCTATCTATTCATCCAACCATCCATCCATCATATATCCAACCAACTGACCATCCATCATCCATCCATTTATCCATCCATCCATCATCTATCTATCTATTCATCCAACCATCCATCCATCCATCATATATTCATCCATCCAACCATCCATCTATCCATCATATATCCTACCAACCAACCATCCATCCATCCATCCATCATCTGTCCATCGATCCATCCATTTATCCATCCATCCATCATCTATCTATCTGTCTATTCATCCAACCATCCATGCATCATATATCCAACCATCCATCCATCATCTGTCCATCCATCCATCCATCCATCCATCCATCCATTTATCCATCCATCCATCCATCCATCCATTCATCCATTCATCATCTATCTATCTATTCATCCAACCATCCATCCATCCATCATATATCCAACCAACCATCCATCCATCCAACCATCCATCCATTATATATCCTACCAACCAACCATCCACCCATCCATCCATCCGTCCATCCATCATCTGTCCATCATCTGTCCATCAAATCATCCATTTATCCATCCATCCATCATCTATGTATTCATCCATCCATCCAACCATCCATCCATCATATAACCAAACAACCAACCATCCATACATCCATCCGTTTATCCATCCATCCATCCATCCATCCATCCATTTATCCATCCATCCATCATATATCCTACCAACCAACCATCCATCCATCCATCATCTGTCCATCAAATCATCCATTTATCCATCCATCCATCCATCCATCCATCATCTATCTATCTATTCATCCAACCATCCATCCATCATATACCCAACCAACCAACCATCCATTCATCCATCCGTTTATCCATCCATCCATCCATCCATCCATCCCATAGGCGTAAATCCCGGGGGGGACGGGGGGGACAGGACCCCCTCATCTGAGGGTTGTCCCCCCTAAAAATATCATTACAAGCAACTCTGTGTCTTGAAAATAATATAATGAACATATACTTAAAATAACTGTGTAAGTAGTAAAACAAAATAAACGCAAAAAAGCGTTTTAAGTTCAGAAATGTTTTGTTCCCCTTTCAGTCGGTCACTCCGAGTCACGTCGGATGACCGACGAAATTGGGATCTCGCCAGAGAGACCAATCCACTTCGAGTGTAACTAAACGAGCCAATGGACATTGGCATGCGATTATTGCATCCAGCTGCCGCTGATCACAGTGTGAGCATAAGAGGCAGCTGATGCACCGCATCAATTATCCTTTCGCTTCGGAGCCGAGCGGTAGTAGTGAAGCTACTGCTCCCTTTCCCAAGAAGTGTTCCTGATCGAGTGCGGGTGTTACGGTGCAGCAGCGGTGGTGACGGTGTCCGGGAGAGCAGAATTGTCTTCCCGCTGGCAGCCACACTTGGAGTGTGCGGTGGCCAAGCTCCCCTGCGTGCTTCAGCACCTCAAAAAAGAGCATTTCTAAGAGCAAATTTCTCTAAGAGAGTACACGGGTGATCGCGTCTTTTTAAAGATGCCTTATCACCCGTGCGTTTCTGGCTGTGGTCGCTTCCTGGCGCCTCAGGACGGTCACGATTGCTGTCTCACGTGTCTGGGCATTCAGCACGCTGAGGAGGCTTTCGTGGATGGCTCATGTTCTTCTTGTGGGGACATGACCATCTCGGAGTTGCGTCTTAGACTCCGCTATGTCAAACATGGCGGAGTCCCTCTGCCTCTGCCGCGGTCCAGCGTGGAATCCACCACCGCGTCCCGATCCTTCGAGGCTGGACGAGTGGTTTCTCGGTGGGGGTCGCGCTGGTTCTCAGCGCCCCCCTCCGGTGCCATTCTTCCCGGAAGTGCACGAGGAGCTGACAAGATCGTGGAGGGCACCTTTCACTGCCCGAAACAAATCTTGTAGTTCTTCCGCTCTCACCACCCTTGATGGTGGAGCCGCTTTGGGGTATGCGGGCATCCCCTCGGTGGAACGGTCTGTGGCCATGCAACTGTGTCCAACAGCCGCTTCCACCCTGCGGGGTGATCCGTTTCTCCCCTCACGGGCCTCTAAGTATTCGTCAGGTCTAACTGGCAGTGCTTATAGAGCCTGTGGGGAGGCGGCTTCCGCCCTCCACGCTATGGCGTTGCTGCAGGTCCACCAGGCCAAAGCACTGAAAGACCTGCACGAGGGTGGTCACGACCTGGCGGTTCTACATGAGCTGCGCGCTGCGACGGACCTCGCGCTACGAGCGACGAAGGTGACCGCACAGTCTCTGGGTCGTGCGATGTCCACGTTAGTGGTCCAGGAGCGCCATCTCTGGCTGTGTCTTGCTGACATGAGAGAGCTGGAAAAGGTACAGTTCCTGAATGCTCCCGTGTCACAGACCGGCCTTTTCGGCGACGCTGTCGAGAGCTTTGCCCAGCAGTTCTCGGCAGCCCAGAAGCAGACTGAAGCGATCAAACACATCATGCGCCGGAGGAAACCTGCTGCTTCCACTCCGGCTGCAGCCCCTCAGCCTGCTCGTCGCCGTGGGCGCCCCCCTGCGGCCGCCCCCGCTCCCGCGCAGCCGCAGCAGCCTTCCACCAGGCCGCGTCGTGGAGCCGGTCACAGGCAGGACGCCCAGCCCTTCCAGGCCCCCGCCAAACCTGGCGGCAAGCGCAAGTGCAAGAGGCCCTGAGACGGGCGACCCAGAGATGGAGGAGACTGCTCTTCGGGAGATGGTGACCGCACCACTCCCTCCCCCGGTGGAGGGCCGGGTGGAGAATCCTGTGTTTCAGTTTGTTTTTGTTCCGCCGCTGGCCCAGCAGCCAGCGGTACCCAAAACATCAGTAAAGGAGCAGTTTCCTCAATCTCTGGGTCTCAAGAGGAGGAGAGTGGTGATCCGTGCATCACAGGATCGCTTCCCTCCTCCTCTCTCTCCAGCAGGCAGCAGGTGGTTGCCCAAGAGCACCCCTCCTGCCCATTCGTGGAACCAGGTAAGGGCAGTAGCACTCCATTCCCCGCTTCAAGTCGTCAAACGCCGGGCTGTCACAAGCCTCAAGCCGGGTTCCTGTGTCTCCTCCCACGCGAGGAGAAATCAGGTGAGTGCTACACTACACACCCAGACCCCGCCCCCTGCCGTCACAGGCCAGGCCGTCACAGGCCCTGGGGCCGGTCCCTGTGTTCCACCTCGCTGCCCCACCGCGGGCGCGTCGGTGGCCCCGTTGGTTCCACTGGTGCGGTCTCTCGGAGCCTGGTTAGCGCTCCCCAGCCCGTCCCGGTGGCTCCTGCGGACCATCAGACTCGGCTATGCGATTCAGTTCGCCCGGCGTCCCCCCAAGTTCAGGGGCATCCGGTTCACTTCAGTCAAAGCCGTCGATGCCCCTGTCTTGCTCGCGGAGATTGCAGTCCTACTGGCGAAGGATGCAATAGAGCCGGTCCCTCCAGCCGATATGAGGTCGGGGTTTTACAGCCCTTACTTCATTGTGCCCAAGAAAAGCGGTGGGTTACGACCGATCTTGGATCTGCGAGTTTTGAACCATGCACTTCACAAGATGCCGTTCAAGATGTTGACGCAGAAACGCATTTTTGGATGCGTCCGTCCCCTAGATTGGTTTGCAGCGATCGACCTGAAGGACGCGTACTTTCATGTTTCGATTCTTCCGCGGCACAGGCCATTCCTGCGATTCGCGTTCGAAGGTCGGGCATATCAGTACAAGGTCCTGCCCTTCGGGCTGTCCCTCTCGCCTCGTGTCTTCACCAAAGTCGCAGAGGCGGCCCTTGTTCCCCTGAGAGAACAGGGTGTGCGCATTCTCAACTACCTCGACGACTGGCTCATACTTGCACAGTCTCGAGAGCTGTTGTGCGCACACAGGGACCTGGTGCTCAGGCACCTCAGCCAGTTGGGCCTTCGGGTCAATTGGGAAAAGAGCAAACTCGTGCCAACGCAGAGGATCTCTTTTCTCGGCATGGAGTTGGATTCGGTCAACCAGACAGCACGCCTCACCCAGGAACGTGCTCAGTCAGTGCTGAACTGCCTCAAGACTTTATCAGGCAGGACAGCGGTCCCACTGAAACTCTTTCAGAGGCTCCTGGGGCATATGGCTGCAGCTGCGGCCATAGTTCCGCTCGGTCTGCTCCATATGAGACCGCTTCAGCACTGGCTTCATGGCCGAATCCCGAGGTGGGCGTGGAATCGCGGTACTCACCGGGTTCAGATTACACCGGCCTGCCGCAAGACCTTCAGCCCGTAGTCAGATCCCTCGTTCCTTCGGGCAGGAGTGCCCCTGGAGCAGGTATCCAAGCATGCTGTGGTATTCACGGATGCCTCAGCCACCGGCTGGGGTGCCACGTACAACGGGCATGCAGTATCAGGGGTTTGGACGGGCCCCCTTTTGCGTTGGCATATCAATTGCCTCGAGTTGCTGGCAGTACGTCTTGCCCTGTGCCACCTCAGAGGGCGCCTTCGGGGCAGGGACGTTCTGGTCCGTACGGACAACACTGCGACCGTTGCGTATATCAACCGGCAAGGCGGTTTGCGCTCCCGTCGCATGTCGCAACTCGCCCGCCACCTCCTCCTCTGGAGTCAGAAGCATCTGAGGTCCCTTCGTGCCATCCACATCCCAGGAGTGTTCAATCAGACGGCCGACGAGCTGTCTCGAGTGGCACTTCCTGGGGAGTGGAGACTCCATCCCCAGGCGGTCCAGCTGATTTGGAGTCGGTTCGGAGTTGCTCAGGTAGACCTGTTTGCATCTCCGGAAACCACCCACTGCCAGTGGTTCTACTCCCTGTCCGAGGCAACGCTCAGCACGGATGCACTGGCACACAGCTGGCCCCAGGGCTTGCGCAAGTATGCGTTTCCCCCAGTGACCCTGCTAGCACAGACGCTGTGCAAGATCAGGGAGGACGAGGAGCAGGTCCTGTTAGTGGCTCCATATTGGCCCAACAGGACCTGGTTCCCGGAACTCATGCTCCTCGCGACAGCCCCTCCCTGGCCGATTCCTCTGAGGAAGGATCTGCTTTCTCAGAGACGGGGCACCCTCTGGCACCCGCGTCCAGACTTGTGGAAACTTCATGTGTGGTCCCTGGACGGGACGTGGAGGTTCTAGGTGACCTGCCCCAGGAGGTAGCGCTCACTATCGCTTCAGCACGAGCACCGTCCACAAGACGGGCCTATGCGCTGAAGTGGAACCTGTTCGTCGAATGGTGTTCCTCTTACCAGGAGGACCCCCGGAGATGTTCGATCAGAGCCGTGCTTTCCTTTTTGCAACAAGGGTTGGAGCGTAGGCTGTCCCCCTCCACCCTTAAGGTATATGTTGCTGCTATTTCTGCCCACCACGACCCCATAGAGGGGAGGTCGGTGGGGAAGCACGATCTGGTCGTCAGGTTTCTTAGGGGGGCCAGGAGGTTAAATCCTCCGAGGCCTCCCTCCCTTCCCTCTTGGGATTTGGCTTTGGTGCTAAGAGCCCTACAAACTGTCCCCTTTGAGCCATTGCAGTCAGTCGAGTTGAAGTTTCTTTCTATGAAAACCCTACTCCTGACTGCATTGGCCTCAATCAAGAGGGTGGGGGACCTGCAGGCATTTTCGGTCGACGAGTCGTGCCTTGAGTTTGGGCCGGCTGACTCCAGTGCAACACTGAGGCCCCGGCCCGGCTATGTGCCCAAGGTTCCTACCACGCCCTTCAGGGACCAGGTAGTGAGCCTGCAAGCGCTGCCCCTGGAGGAGGCAGACCCAGCCCTAGCTTTGCTCTGTCCTGTACGCGCACTGCGTCAGTACGTGGATAGAACTCAGAGCTTCAGGACCTCAGAACAGCTCTTTGTCTGTTACGGAGGACAGCAGAAGGGGAAGGCTGTCTCCAAGCAGAGGATGGCTCACTGGATAGTGGATGCCATCACCTTGGCCTACGAAGCACAAGGTGTGCCCTGCCCGCTCAGGTTGCGTGCTCACTCCACTAGGGGTGTCGCATCGTCCTGGGCGCTGGCTCGTGGTGCCTCGCTAGCAGACATCTGTAGAGCTGCGGGTTGGGCGACTCCCAACACGTTCGCTAGGTTTTATAGCCTACGTGTCGAACCGGTTTCCTCCTGTGTTCTCACCTCAAACGGGTAGTGGCACTGAGAGGGCCGGCTCAGAGTCGGCTTGCGGCGTCCTTACGCCTAATTCTCCAGAGAGTTCCTTAACCAGGCAAACCCTGTTGAGTCCTCCAGCACTCCGGCGTCCGGACGCGGCGGGGCGTCCGGCGCCAGGCCTTCAGCCAATGAATTCTTGAAATCTGGTGCGAGGCTAGTGCCCATATGAGAGACCCTGTCGGGATCCCATATGTGTATTCCACGGTATGCTTATTAGAGCCGTGTTTCCCCTGGCGGACCACGTTCTGCCATCTCTAAAGATGCAGCCTGAGCCATCTCAGAGACTTCCATGTGCAATAGGGCCCTTCGGGGTTACTTCACATGTTTGAATATCACTTAACCCCCTCTGGGAGGAGGTGACTCCGCAGTGTGCCTCTTCCAAGTGGAAGGGCACGCTTCCCAGTGTTATCCTAGTCCTACTGTTTGGGTTGCTCAAGGAACACCAGTAGTTGACCTTCTCTGTGTAGAGCCCGGTCCTATCGTCTGCCTTATAGGAAGGGTCAGGAGCCCTACACAGGGCACTGGAAGGGGCAGCTCCTGTGGCGCTTTGGTAGGGATCCCAATTTCGTCGGTCATCCGACGTGACTCGGAGTGACCGACTGAAAGGGGAACGTCTCGGTTACGTATGTAACCCTCGTTCCCTGAAGGAGGGAACGGAGACGTCACGTCCCGTCGCCACAGTCGCTGTACCACCGCTGAGCTGCCGGGTCGCCGGCTCGGCTCCTCAGCGAAAACATAATTGATGCGGTGCATCAGCTGCCTCTTATGCTCACACTGTGATCAGCGGCAGCTGGATGCAATAATCGCATGCCAATGTCCATTGGCTCGTTTAGTTACACTCGAAGTGGATTGGTCTCTCTGGCGAGATCCCAATTTCGTCGGTCATCCGACGTGACGTCTCCGTTCCCTCCTTCAGGGAACGAGGGTTACATACGTAACCGAGACGATTTCCCCCTCCCTTGCCTCACAGTGGTTTGGTCCACTGCCTCGATACACTCAGGACACGAGCCCGGTGGGAGCAGTGTTGCCAAGTCCGCGGTTTTCCCGCGGAATTGGGCTACTTTAACACTCTTTCCGCGGAATGTTTTTCATGTCTGCGGGTTGGAGCCACCCCAATAATGTGATATTTATCCCCTGGAAAGCGACATTTATCAGGGGAGCCCCACCAAAAAACGTGTATTTTACACCACCGGAACACGATTTTTACCGGAAATCTCCCCCTGAAAAGCGATTGGGCTAGTTTTGGGCTAGTTTTGAGTAGCAATTGGGCGGGTTTTGCTGTGAAAACCTGGCAACCCTGGGTGGGAGAGAATAGATAAAATAATCATTATAATATGACCGCGTGGTGAACCATATGAACCGAACTCATATTTAAACACGGTCTCCATGCTGTTTACACATGCTGTGTATCTATCCTTACAAGTACAATTTTGGCTGTATTATTTGTGTCCCCTTCAAAAATTGCTCGAGAAATTTTATGTTTCTTGTCCCCCCCTACTGTTAGATGAAATTTACGCCCCTGATCCATCCATCCATTTATCCATCCATCCATTCATCCATCATCTATCTATCTATTCATCCATCCATCAGCTATCTATCCATTCATCCAACCATCCATCTATCCCTCCATCCATCCATCCATCATCTATCCATTCATCTAACCAACCATTTATCCCTCCGTCCATCCGTCAATCCATCCATCAGTTTATCCAACCAACCAACCAACCACCCATCATCTATCTATTCATCCAACCATATACCATCCATCAGCTGTCCATCCATCCATCCATCCATCATATATCCAACCATCTATTTATCCATCATCTGCCCATCCATCCATTTACCCATCCATCATCCATCATCTATCTATCCATCCATCCATCCATCCATCCATCATCTATCCATCCATCCATCCATCCATCCAACCATCCATCATCCAGCCAGCCATTCATCATACCAACCAACCATTTATCCATCCAGCCATCCATCATCTATCCATCCATCCAACCAACCAACCAACCAACCATCCATCCATCATCTCTATTCATCCAACCATCCATCCAACCATCCATTATCTATCTATTCATCCATCCATCCTCCATCTATTCATCCAACATCTAACCATCCATCCATCCATCTATCCATCATCTCTATTCATCCAACCATCCATCCATCTGTTCGTCCATCCATACATCCACCCACCCATCTTATCAGTCAATCTGTCTATCAATCTATCAATTCATCCATCCATCCATCCATCCATCCTTCTGACTGGGTTTTGCAATATCTGAAGAAACTGAAGAAAACTCTTTAACACTTTTGTCTGAACATTTGTCCATGTAATATTAAGCAGCCAAAACGTGTGTGGAATAAACGCACAAGACAGAGAAACCTGAGCTTTAGTGAACAGCCTGAAAAGATGAAAACTCAGAAGCTACAGGAACGTCTTTGTGCTGCTGCAACACTCTTCCAACGAATCGCTTCAATGTTGAAAGTTTAATGAAAGCAGTCAATTCATGCGGTTCAACGAGTGCACGAAGAACTGATTAAAGTAAATGGAGAGCTCTCAAGGTTGTGTGCATTAATGATACAGACGCTCACCATCTCAATGCCCATGGCTCTCATTTGGTCCGTTCTTTTCTCACAGACTGATAAGAACTTCTTGGGATCAGACAGGGCATCTGCAATCGCTGAAACGAGAAGACCTCACAGCGTGAAAACACTGAGACTTAAGACCAAACTCAGTGTTGCTTGTTTTTACACAAATGGCTCCTGATGTCGATGTGCTCTCACCTCCAAAGCCGTCAGGCACGTATGTCTTGAGGATGATGCTGCAGAAGACAGTGGCCAGAGACAGAGGCTTGTTGTACTCGTTTCGTAGGGAGATGTGCCTGTAACCCGACTGCAGTCCGTCCAGTGGGAGAATGCGCTGTCCTATCAGCTTATTGTTGTTGTCGTCGTACACGGCCACGCGCAGCACAGCCAGGTCTGGGAGGATCACCTGCGGGATTGAGGCGCTGCCGTGTTATTTATTCTGCTTGTGTTTTTGACTAAGAGGAAGAAGTTTCAAAGGCAAAAACAAGAGAGAGAAACCTATACTGAAAATAAGGTGTACAAACAATTTTCACTGTGTAGGAAATTCAGAAGAATCGGCAAGTAACACTGAATTATATGTGAAATGTTGAAGTTGAAGACCTTTTTTTTTTTTTTTGTAAAAAGTATTCCAATAGACTGTTTTATTTACAACTTAATAAACTAAAAAAACTGAATTATTAGTGACGTTTCCACCCAAAAAAGATTCAGTATATTTTTTTTAATAAAGTATAACTGCACAGCTCAAATTCTTAGACCTACTTATTGATTTATTTTTAAACATCAACTGAAATTTTGTGTTAATAAATAAATAATCCTTTTTATATAAAATGTATTATTAATAATACTAATAATATTTTTTATTGTTTTTATGCATAAATATGCATTTTTTTCAAAGCTTGTACCTTGACATGTGTGCATTTTTTAAATTTAGATTTGCTTTATGCATTATAAAACCACAATTAATTACAAAACATGTTAATCCAAATGTAAATAAATGAAATTGTCTGATTCAGAAACAAGACATGGGCTTCATAATTCATGCATAATGTATGATTTCTGAATCAGATTTCATTCATTCATTCATTCATTCAAACATCAGTTACAATTTTGGTTTAATAATTAAATAAGTCTCCTTTTTTGATACAATTCTTTCAGAACTTGCACCTCAATCAATCAATCTCTTTGCACAAAAGAGATTTTTTTTCCCAAGAAGTTTTCTTTAAAAAATACATGAAATCTTAGTCATGTTCAGATTTTAAAAAATGGTGGATCTGATGCAGCAAAAATGTACTGGTTCTCACGTGGCATAACTGAATATGATATATTTATGTATATGATACAAAAAACAAACAAAACCACAACACAAACTATACACAATTGCCAAAGCCTTGTAGAACAAATGAAAAAAAGAAAAAAATATAATAAAATGTAAAAAAATAAAATAAAAAATAAAACAAAATACACAATGAACAATGAAATAATAATAGTAATTATAAAATTATATTAAGACAAAAACAAATAAATAAGCAAGCTTTAATAATCACAAAAGCAGAGTGTGAAGGCCTGTTTGTTAGGTCATTTACTAAATCTCTACAAAAACAAATGGCTAGGATCACAGCTAAAGATCTCTCTAAAGACTTTAGCAGCAGTTAAAACTGCGAATATCATTTTCAGGGTCAAGGTCAAATTACTGTTAATACTTCAATTAAACTGGGTCTGTTTCTCACACAAAACTATTTTATGACTTCAGAAGACTTACAATTTAATGTGCAAGTCATTGTGCTATAATTGAAAATGTCATTTTAAGATGATTTGAGTCTCTCCTAGATGCTTATACCGTACTGTACTTTAGTGCAAAACCACTGAGGTTTTATTGTAAAGCTTGCGCGGATAATTAGACGTTCAGCAGCTTTCATAATGCAGATCTCTATAGTAACTACTCCATTTAGCTCATGTAGATATAATTAAAGTGCACTATACAATTTCATGTCTTATACTTTCTAGATAATGACGTGAAGTCATTATGTCACTGTTATTCTGAGCTACAGTTTAAGAATCATTAGGAAAGAGAACATGGGCTCTTCAGGGTAAAAACAGTATAACGTGACCGAACCGAGACTAAGACGTCACCTTCCTGAAGACGAACGCTTCTCCGCTGTAGACGGGATTCAGGCCGTTGTTCATCACCATCCTCGTGCGAAACTCTTTACGGATGGTGTCCGTGGGCAGGCCGTACATGTCCACCTCCACGTACGTGCCGATCTTCTTATCCGACAGAAACTGGCCTGAAATCACCTGAGAGACAAACACTGGACTCACTTTCTGAGCATCTCCTAAAACAGCAGAGTGACTTATTACAGTCACATTTTACATAATTAACATGCTTTATTGTCTTACTGTGGTGCTAACAGACCTCAGTGCTCGGAGATTCATTTAAATGTCTGTCAGTAAAGCAGATGTGTTATTATTCAGGTAACGTGTTATAAAGTTTAACCAACTTTTTCCAGTTGTTTCTGACTACTGGATAGTTGATTGATTGATTCAAAAACAATCAATAAATACATATAAACAAATAATTTAAATGAATACATGTATTTACTGATTTACTAAAAGAACCAACAAATTGCAAGTAGGTTTTACTGAAAAAAAAAAAAAAAAAAAAGTGTGTTCACTATAGAAATTTCTGAGAAATTTTGTGAGCCTGGAAACCAGGATTTTCAGATCTGTACAGATTGTTTTTTGACCGCAGGAACCTGTGAAAGGCTGTGGGTTTGGATCTGAATGAACACACACCTGGACGCTGCAGGTGGCGGCGATCACTCCGTCCACTGGCGTCTCTGAGAACGGGTCGAACATGCGATCGGGCCGCCGCATGAAATCAGGCTTCAGCAGAAACCTGCGAGAGTCCAGAGCTGTTATCAGCAGTCACCTTAAAGCAATGATCCATTTAATGAAGTCTCTCCTGTCCCATATTCAGTTCACACCGCTAAACATAATGCTAATGGATATAGCACTGCTTTGCTGTGATTAATGTGTTGATGAATATGTTTGGAGTTTTCACAGTGTCGCGGCTCGACTCACAGCGTGGATCACACATCAGCACTTGATGAGAGCAAATTAACACTGACAAGTGCTGCCGCCGCTTTAAAGAAGAAACCAGTCGAAACAGCAAAAAAAACAACAACAGCGGGACAATGAGCGACTTTGACGGCATCAACAGCATCAATAACCTGATTTCCTCAAATCATCTGCAGTGTACAGGTGATAAATATCACGTATAATTATTTTATGTGGGCATAAAATAGACAAGTTATTTTAAAATATTGTATTTATTTTAAACGTATTTATTTACATCTATTTGAATGTATTTATTTATATTTATTTTTTATTTATATTTACATATACTTATTTATTTATTTAAAACTAATGTATTTGCATACATAATTATTTTAATTAAATTTAATTATTACAATTTTTTCATATTAATATTTTAGAAACATTTTTTTACCCAGTAATCACAAACCGTTGAAAAAAGGTCATGGAAAAATCATTGACATTCCTTGGTTAAAACGTATAGGATTTTTCTACTTTCTGTTTGACCATTTCAATTTTTTATACAGTTTTTTTTTTTTTTAAGATTTCTTGGGAAATGCACCTTGCATATTAAATGAGCAACACGTTTTTCACAGAACAAGTTTCTGCAGATGAAATATGGGCGGTAGGTCAGATGCTGATGTTCAGTTGTTTTTGCAGACTCCATAAAGTAGTAGTTTTGAAGAGAAGAAGATCTGAAAGTATGTTTTGATGAAGGAAACTCTGATATCAGCTCTTTGAGGCTTTAAGGAGCGACGATTTCTCTGTAAGTGAAACTCATGATGTATTGTCAAGCGATAATTGTGTCAAGAGTCTCTGGTTTGTTTCTGAGCCCATGATGGTTCATTAGTGCAATAGCTGTCAAAACCCCTGAGTAATAATGAATGGAAGCTGCAGCTCAGCTCAGTATCCAGCTTGTCTAATGTACTCTATTTTTAATTTGATGTAAAACATTTTAAATTCCCCACAACTTTTTTCCCAGCACAGAAACTCTAATATTCAAACACGATTAACAGCAAGCAAAAGACATCATTTTCAGGCAAAACTCTAAGTTAGTTGAGTTTTTGTGATTTATAGCATAATTAGATGATTTAAACTTACCCGCATGAGCCGTTATACTCAAATTTCCCTTGGTTGAGCTGCATCGCCAAATCTACAGAAAACAACAGACTTAGTACAGTTTCAAACGAAATACTCAGGACTAAATTTAGTATAAAGAAACTTGATTAGAATTTGTTAATTTGATACTTAGGGTTCGGTATTAAATGTCTGAAATGTTATTTGCTAATAAATAAAATAATAAAATATAATAAAATAAATCTAATAAATAAAAATTAATGCACTAATAAAAAATGAAACATTAAATTCAATAAAATAAACCTGGAAAATTAATGGAATAAATTAAAAATAAATCCACTTATAAAAAAAATAAATAAATTCTGAAATTTTTATACTGCATGCTTTTTGAATATTTGAATGAATGAATTTCTAGGATTTTGATATTTTTCATTTCAATTAGATTTAATTTAATAATAAATAGAACGATTAAATGTAATAAAATAAATGTAACAAAATCAATCCACAAACAAAAAATGAAATGATGAAAATCTAATAAAATAAATTGAAAATAAACTCACAAGTAAACAAATCAATAAATCTATTATATTACCATGCTTTTTAAATAAATTGTAATAAATGAATTTCTATTATTTTGACATTTTAGTTTCATTTGCTGTAATAAAATAAAAATTTAATAAATAAAATTCAGTAATAAAAAAAAATGAAACTGCCTTTTTGTAAGATGGTAATATTATAGTAGTACCCTAAAGAACCATAGTAATACCATGGTAATCATTCCGTACTGTACCACAGTACTGCCACAACACACTCAGAAGGACTGCGGAGGATTATTATGATTAAAGCTATAGGTCAGTGACGTCACACTGCTCAGGAATCTCCTCTGCGTCTGTTTTCTGATTCGTTCCTCTTTCAGCGAGACTCGTGTGGTCCTGACTGACACATCAAACTCTCTCCAGCAGACAGAGAGAGCAAAGCAAAGACAAACACAGCCTGTCAGAGTCTCCACCTGTTCCACAGCACACAAAGCTCTTCAAAGTATGATTCTTCCTTTTCAATGTTTGAGCAGAATCACAGCAACAGGTCAATCAGATCGGCTGAGGAACAGACTTTACCACAAAATCAAGACAGAAATAACTATTATTGTCCATTTTGCTTAAAGACACATCTCCAAACCAAACCACTGACCAATCAATTTCCATTACTGTGACCTTTTACATTTTAATGCTCTCACAGGGATATTTCACAACATATTTATTATATACACTAACGTTCAAAAGAGTTTTTTAAAGAAATTAATACTTCTTTTACTTAAGATTTTTATTTTGAATAAATGCGTTTCTACCTAAAAAAACAATAAAGTGTAGTAAAATCAATGTAATAAAATAAATGCAATAAAAAATGAAATGATGAAAATATATTAAACTAAAGGGGTCCTATTATGCTTTTTCACTTTTTGAATTTTAGTCAGTGTGTAGTGTGTATGTTTGGGCATAAAAAAGATCTACAAAGTTACAAATCTCAAAGTCCACTCCAAAGGGAGATATTTTGTTTTTAAAAAATCTCTTTTCAAGAACTACAACGAACGGCTCGTTTGGACTACAAAGCTGTTTCCTGTATTTGTAACATCACAAAGCGGTCCATTAGAATATCATTAAAATAAATCCCGCCTCCGGAAATTTGAATGCACGTTTCAAAATCGAAACCCGGTGCGGGTGTTTTTATATCACTGTATTTCTGATGGAAACCGACTGTCTTCAGAAAATTTTGGATGTCATTTTCATTTCATCTTGCATGTAATGTCTGATAAAGCAGTGTTTGTGAGTGGAGCTCTGCTTTGTGTTCAGCGTTACCGGAGAAACCTCGCTCTCTCCCGCTCCAACAGCGCCTCCCGCTGGCAGAGAATTAATCTGCATATATATGCCACCACAAATAGTGCAACTCTGTGGGACTATGGTATAAATAAATTCAACTGTATAACAGTTTCACTGCAATTCATGTTATAATGTTAGAATTAAAGAACAATAAACATAATACATATTACTGTTGCACTTATCTGTACATAGTAAATGCAGTTATTTATAAGCTGTTGTTGACATCCTATCTAAAACGTCATTTAGCCAAAAAATAAAAATAAAAATAAAAAACAATGTCATTACCACTTTAATATGTCTTCCAATATCCGTGCGTGCACAGGTTCTGCGCGATCCTCTTATTCAATATTCTCGGGGTCTGAATTGATATGGCAATATTGATGAACTTGCTGTTTTGGCAAGGGGCGGGGCAGTACTGAAACACCGTCTAAGCTGTTCGCCAATCACAACGCACTGGGACAGCTAACCAATCACAACACATTTAGTTTTTCTGAAGGCGGGCCTTCATCAAACCCGGAACTAATCGAGCCGTTTGTGCCAGGCTGGGGAGGAAGGTATTGTAATAATGTAAATTATGTGAAAAATAATGTGATTTTCGAACCACCAATAACGACATTTTATTACAATAACGACAATTTGAGAGGAAACTGAATTTAATAGAAAATGCAATTATTATGAAAATGTGCAAATTGTGACATGTTCTTGTGAGACTCATCTAGTAAACATGTTGTACAGTGTGTCAAAAATGTTCAGTAGGAAACTCCAAAAGTTGAACTGACTGATGCACAGATGGAGTCCAGTGATGCAGCGTGTGTGTGTGTGTGTGTGTGTGTGCGTGAGAGAGAGAGTGTGTGTGTGTGTGTGTGTGTGAGAGAGAGTGTGAGTGTGTGTGTGTGTGTGTGTGTGTGTGTGTGTGTGTGTGTGAGAGTGTGTGTGTGTGTGTGTGTGTGTGTGTGTGTGTGTGTGTGTGTGAGAGTGTGTGTGTGTGTGTCGTCTGCATCACCTGGGGTCTGGAAGTTCAGCGCTACCATCTGGCAGCCGGCGTTCCAGAAGATCTGTGGCATGTAATTACTGGAGTCCACTCGTCCTCCTTTGGGGTAGATCCGACTCATCTGCCGTTTGTTGTAGCTGCGCATCTCATTCAAGGAAACTAAAACGGAAAGGTTTCAGGGAGATCTGCACACTTTAAACTCGGCTTTATCCTGGAAGGCATCCTCACGCTGCAGGTCTGCTGCTTCACACTACAAACGCACTTTGAAAGAGAGCAGAGATGTGACGGATCTCTCATTAGAAACTCCAGACCTCAGTCAGGCAGGCTTTTCTTCTCATGTGCTTCAGAAGATTTCATCTTAGTTAGAAGGAACCGGCACACACACACACTATGACTTCATGCATCCGCTGGAAATCACTGAAACACCAGCTGATTAAAAGACACTGAGATCAAAAACAGCATTTCTTCATCAAAAATTATGAACAAAATAAGCTGGTGAGGATAAAAGATCACATGATTTATTCTTGTGCTCTTAAATGCAGTGAGAGTCAGTTTGATTCAAAGACATTTTGGGCCACTGTATTTCCTCTAAAAATGTGAATAAATTCCATTAAAACATTAGATTTCAGTATATAAAATGAAATAAAATTAATTAATAAATAGGTGCATAGATTTTTCTATTTACTAATAAAAATAAATTATAAAAACTCTATAAATGTAATAAATAAAGCATACATTAACAAATAAAAAATAAAATAAAAATAATTTAAAAACATTAAAACATTAGGTTTCAGTATTAAATCAGTATTTGCTAATAAATATAAAATCTAAATGAGATAAAATTCATGTAATAAATATATGCATATTTTTTATTCACTAATAAAAAAATTAAATTATACAAATTCTATAAATTTATAAAAAGTAAAACTAAAAAGTACAAATAAAAAGTTAAAATAACAAAAAAAAAACATTAGGTTTTAGGATGCAATGTCTGAAATTTAATTTACTAATAAATACAAATCTAACTGAAATAAAATAATTGTAATAAATATATGCATATAATTTTATATTCACTAATAAACAACTAAATTATAAATATACAATACATTTCATAATTTGAAAATAAATTCACAAATAAAAAAATAAAACAAAAAATAATTTACAAAACATTAAAACATATGTTTCATTATTAAATGTCTGATATTTAATTAGCTAATAAATAAAAATCAAAACAGAATAAAATAAATGTAATATATATGCACATATTTTTATAATCACTGAAAAAAATTAAATAAACATTTTATGAATTTAATATAAAAAAATAAATTCACAAATAAAAAAAATAAAACATAAAACATTAGTTTTCAGCATTAAATGTTTGGCATTTAATTTGCAAATAAACACAAATTAAAATGGAATGAAATACAAGTAGTAAATATATTAATATATTTTTATATTCACTAATAAAAAATAATTATGAAAATTCAATACATTCAATAAATAAGTTCACAAATAAAAAATAAAATAATAAAAAAGAATGCTGTCATGTATTTTATTTTTATATTTTACCCCAAAGATGATATTTAATATCCTAATAAATAAAAAAAATAATGTAACAAAGTAAATGTAATAAAAAAAAAAAGAATTCACAAATTAAAAAAAAAAAAAAAAACTATGATATTACCGCTACAGTTTATTCATATATATTTTGTATACAGCAGTGAATAGAAGGCATTAAACTGTACTTAAAAAATACTGCAAACTGTATCCAACTATCCGTCTTATTTTTTGCACTCACACGCCCCCTGGAAACAGAGATGTAAACTACAGCTTTAACAGCAAACAGTTAATAAAATATAACTAAAGTTAAAGGTGCATCAAGTAACTTTTTCCAATTTAAATGGCTTTACATCTAAGGAACTGCGTTTTAAATGACCACGCATGAGATGCTCACATGAGAAATTGTTTTATGCTACAAAGCATAACCGGTCACAAAGTCAGCTAAATACATTATTGCTGTTATATGAGACACTTTTAGTGCAGAATAAATTATTAATAAGTGCCAGGCAGGCATTTCTACAATAGTTGCCAAACTCTTTTGCATGATGTTGCATCCTTTTAGTCCAGGACCACTTTTATAAGATAAATACTTTGTGCACGTTTAAATGAGGACCATAAATTCAACATTTAGCTTTCAAGGGGCAGAAAATGTATGAGACACGAGTCAGCATGCAAAACAAAGGATACTTCACAAATTCAATGGCGTTTGTCCTTAAATATCCCAAACCCACAGACTCGTTGAAGGAAGACATGTTGTGATGGATATTATTTTCTGTGGATAAACAGACAAGATCAGTTCTGAAACAGAGAGGCGTTTGACCGTATGATATAAACCAGATTTGGTCTTGTAGAAGTATCTGTGTTCACCAGGGTTATTATTGTTTACTTAAAGGGGTCATATGATGCTATTTTAAAGATCATTATTTTGTGTATTTGGTGTAACAGAATATGTTGACATGCTTCAATGTCCAAAAAAAAACATTATTTTTCAAATACTGTACATTATTGTAGTTGCTCTATGCCCCGCCTCTCTCAAAAGCCCCTCCTTCCGACAAGCACAGTCTGCTCTGATTGGCCAGCTGACCCAGTGCATTGTGATTGGCCGAACACCACAAGCACGCGTCGGAAATGTAACGCCCCTTACCATAAATGCAAGCTCCAGCTTTATAAAGACAGTTAATAACGTCCTTAGTTTTACCATCAGTTCAAGCCCCAGAGTCGCGTGACAGACACAGTGATGATGCTCGTATGTATTTGCACACAAGCCGCAATTAGGAAAGCTGAGTCCACTGTGATGTGACCCTGTCTCTCTCTCTCTCACATACACACACACACACACGACGTGACGCAAAACTCCGCATTTGAACAGTCAATAGCAAATACTTAAACTAATAACAAAACATACTTACAGTTACTGATTCAGAAGAGCCAGATTGTCAGAGCAAAGTTATCCTTTGTACACAGCCAGCCTTGTATTCTCCTAGGTTCACAAAACTGTCGTCCATAAAATGCGTTGCACAAATTCGAACATTTGGGTTGTGCTGTTCTGTTGTAAACGAATCTTAACAATGATTCCTAATTGCATCTACTTTCGGAAGGCCAAATAAAGTACTTTTGCATTGGCACAGAAACACACAGCGTCTCCCTGACATGACTGCATCAACACTGCTGCGGTTACTGAAACCACGCCCTCTTTCTTTGCGTGAACATTTGGGCGGCATTACGCAAACATTTCCACATCGTGATGTAGACATGTGGGGGCGTGTTTGAATGAGGCGTTTTAGCCCAGTCTGGATCTGCCTTCTCTTTTAGATAGCAAAAATCCTTTTGTGGGAGACTTTGAGCTTTGTAACTCTGCAGATCTTATACATGCACAAACAGCTACATTACACACTAAAGAAAAGGAAAAATAGAAATCGCATCATATGACCGCTTTAAAGTAATATTAAAAATGGTTTTGTTGACTGAATAAAGCTAAAATAAAATAAAATATATGAGATAAAAAACTTGAAATTAAATAAAATGAAAATTAGAAATGAGAAAATATAGCCCTAAAATTACTAGCCCAAATTAATAAAAACTAAAAGTGAAATAAAATATTTAAATAACAATAATAACAATAAGACGACGGACAAAAACACCCAACATCATTTCAAAAGAAATAAACTAAAATTAAAACAAAAATGTTAAATATTAAATAAAAGACAAAAGCCCATAAGATTACTAAAAAATTAACTCAAATTAAAATGAAAATCTAAATTTAAAAAACTGAAAGTACTATTTTTTGTATAATTACAAAAAACTAAAATGAAAATTGAAAATTTAAAAATTAAAATTTTAAATGTTAAAATCACATAATAAAAATGACAAAAAAATGTATTAAACCTAAAAATGGTAATATTAAAATAAAAATAAAAAACTAATGAAATGACAAAAGCACAAAATAAAATTACTAAAAAATAAACTAAAATTAAAATAAAAACAGGAACTAGTAATATTAAAAACAATAATATAATACAATGACAAAATCCATAGAAAACACTAAAATTAAAACAAAATATAGTAAAATTAAACTAAAACTAATAAAAGGACAGAAGCACATAATAAAATACTACAAAAATAATACTAAAAATAACACTGGTGTTCACATACGTTTGTACAGCATGTTTCAGGCCTAAATAGTGTCTTTTAGTGCAAAATGTACTTGCCTTCGGCTTCATCAAAGCTGGTGAACTTGACGGCCTGGGCGTAGTTGACGATATTGGACAGATACGGGTGGATGTTAGTAGTGGCCGCCACATACGTGTACGACTGAATCAGTGCTTGTTCGTCAGCCACATTCGTTTCACCAGCCTGTAAAAAAAAAAAAAAAAATGGCAGTGAAACCATTACAATAATACAAATATTAAGGAAATGTGCGGTAATTGCCCAAGCAGATCTAACCAGCTCAAAAGTGTTTGTTCAAATCTCTAACCCTGAGTTTGCTTTGCTAACAAGCTCCAGTTCTCAACACAGTTTGAGCACTACAGCGTCTCTTTATGCACGGCGACGACAGCGAGTGTCTGCGAGATTCCCGTCATCAGAAGGAAAAAGACAGTAATGGGTAAATCTGGCAGAAATATAAAAGCTTCTTCAGCCCATTATCATGATAAAAGGCTTTGAGTGAAGTCAGAGTTAATTCATGACACTCCTCACCAAATAACAAAAAGTCATCATTGTCTCCATTTCTCTTCTGCTCTTTGAAGAAGAAAAAAAAACTGTCAGAAGTTACTTTAATAAAGCAAACTGGGGCCAGTTTTAAAAATGCACTTAAAATTTAGAAATGATAACTTCTTTAAAAGATAAAAGCTATAGTTCACGCACACAACTTAATTTCTTCCGTAAAAAGTGTTTTGTTTTTTTAACTAAAACCATAAAAATATTTTTGTAACCTAAAAATAAAATTAAATATAAAAAATTATATAAAAATATAAAATATATAAAAATATACAAAAAAATATAAAAAGCGAGTCGACAACACTTCTAATTTTCATTTAGATTAATATAAAAAATTACTAAAAATAACAAAAATAACATTTCTAAAAACTATATAAACATAAAAAAACTAATAAAAATGACAGAATGCAAGAAAATGACTAACTCTTTAAAATTAAAAAGAAAAATGTAAAAATAAAAATATTCAAAATTGTAAAAAAAAAATTAATTATTTATAAAAAGTGAATGTATGTTAAAAAAAATATATGTAAAAATTCGAAATATTAATTAAAACTATAATGGTATATCAGTGATGATATAATAACATGGATAAATCAGCATAAAAGCAAATATATGCAGCGGAAGCCACTTTTAAGATACTTTTATTGTGTTTTGATGTCACTGTGAAGTGTCTGTAACTAAAAATAATTAAACTCAAAAGAAATATTAATAAAAGTTATATAAAATACTTATAAAAAAGGTTATACTAAAAAAAGACAAAAACAAGAATAAAATTACTGAAACTTTAAAATTAAAAAGGGAAAAGATGCATAAAAAATCTAAACATTAATAAAAACTATAACACTGATAAAAGCACTATAAAAGCAAGTAATTATAGTGCAAACCATTTTTAGGATCACAATATTAATAAAAACTATAATAAGTATATCAATCATAGTAAAATACCACTGATAAAAGCACCATAAATGCTTCACTATAAACTACAGCGTACAGTATGTGCTTGTATTTTAATATAAACTGTCACTGCATGTAGAAGTGCTGCATTAATAATCTTCTTTTTCCACAGAAACAAACAGCAGACTTGTCTGGAGTGACATGAGGGTGAATAAAGTGAATTTTGATTTCTGGCTGTAATGGAGATTATGTAAGGATGCTGTAAGGACCTTTCTGGGTCGGAGCGTCTCTTCCTCACGATTCTCTTCTTCAGCGATCAGACATCCGTGAATCCGCTCGGGATGAGCTTCGTTCAGCAGCTCTGCTACAGATTAAAATATACATCTCATTACTGAGAAAACCAAGAGACTGAATGTGAAACTAATGCAATACTTTAAAATACAGTATAGAAACAATACACAAGACGATATATGATTAAAAACAGGATTTCTCTAGGCCATTATGCAAAGGTTAGCCAATCATCATTTGCATACAGCAGCACTCAGCAGCAAAATGATCCTGTTCAACTGAGACTGTTATTTTAATATTATACATACTACTGCAATATTAATTAATATAATTAATTAGCTTTTACTTTTAGATTTTTAGTTATCATTTTAGGTGAATTTATTTTTAATTTTAGTAATTATGTTGCTGTGTTTTTGTATTTTGTATTTTTTTATGTATTTTATTTTATAGTATTTTTTATTTAATGTTATTTTAATTTTAGTTTACGTTTGGCCATTTTTAGGTGCTTTTGTCATTTTTAAAGAGTTTTTATTAATATTTCTATTTAGCTTTATTTCATTTTTATTTCAGTTTTGTTTTGGGTAATTTTAGTACTCAAACTTATTTTAATTCAGTTAGGTTAAATTTTTAATTTTAATGAAAGTTTTTTTAAATGAGTTTTTAATGTAATTTGTTTTATTTCTGCTTTATTTCAATTAACAGAAAATGTTTTTTTTTTTTAATAGTTTCAGTTAATGACAACAACACAGGTTTGTGAGAGACTGGAAAATGACCATGAATATCTAAATTATGATAAATGTGTAGAATATGGTGCTTTTACAGCCTGTAACTGGAAGTATTTTAATAGTTTCATGCATAAAGCATTAATGTAAACAGATTATGGGAATGCATTAATTGAAAAATGAATAGCCTGAATGCAGTGTAAAACGCTTTGGATGAAGCCATCTTTTGTTCTTAGTATGCAAGGAAACAGATTAGACCTCTAGTTTTAAATACGGTGCAAAAATGTATTGCAACCAAGCAAATAATTAACAGATGTGCTTTGCATCTAAAGGACTCTTGCTCACCGGTGGACGTCTCCTCCTCATTCTCATCTTCAGACATGTTCGTGGAGATGCTCGGCTCTCCGGCCTCCATGTGCTTCCTGAAGTGCTCCAGCTGTTCTGTTTAATATACATCACTTTCTATGAGTTTTAGGACCTTGAGAATTACGTTTCTTGACATACTAACAATGAAACTACTTCCCAAACAAAATTATTTACCATGGTTAATTCCAAAATACAATTAGTTACTTCAATTATAAATGGCACTTGTGACCAGAATATCATACATTTCAGACCAGAACATGAGGATGTGATATTAATTAATTAATTATTTTATTTGCATCTGGCAGAAATGACTGTGGTAAAGATTTGAAAGGGGTTTATATCACTACTTTTTTCAACTTCAGGCTTTAATCTTCTGTTCTTGATGAGGATTTTTCCTTTGAGGTCATTTGGAGACGGCAGCGGAGATCCGGCCTCCATCTAGAGACAGAAAGACAGAAAAACTTTAGCTAATAATTGTGTTATGGGGTTCTGAATAAACACACACAATATAATACAGGTTTAAAGGAATACTCCACTTTTTTTTGGAAATAGGCTCATTTTACAACTCCCCTAGAGTTAAACAGTTCAGTTTTACCGTTTTTGAATCCATTCAGCCGATCTCAGGGTCTGGCCGTAGCACTTTTAGCTTAGCTTAGCATAGTTCATTGAATCCGATTAGACCAGTAGCATCGCGTTCAAAAATGACCAAAGAGTTTCGATAGTTTTCCTATTTAAAGCTTGACTCTTCTGTAGTTATATTGTGTGCTAAGACCGGCGAAAAATGAAAAGTAGCGATTTTCTAGGCCGATATGATTAGGAACTATACTCCCATTCTGGTGTAATAATCAAGGAACTTTGCTGCCGTACCATGGCTGCAGCAGGCGTAATGATATTACGCAGTGCCTGAAAGTAGTCCCCAGCTAGGTAACTAGTTATGATATAGCTGGGGACTACTTTCAGGCACTGCGTAATATCATTGCGCCTGCTGCGGCCATGGTACGGCAGCAAAGTTCCTTGATTATTACACCAGAATGGGAGTATAGTTCCTAATCATATCGGCCTAGAAAATCGCTACTTTTCATTTTTCGCCGGTCTTAGTACACAATATAACTACAGAAGAGTCAAGCTTTAAATAGGAAAACTATCGAAACTCTTTGGTCATTTTTGAACGCAATGCTAATGGTCTAATCCGATTCAATGATCTATGCTAAACTAAGCTAAAAGTGCTACCGCCAGACCCGGAGATCGGCTGAACTGATTCAAAAACGGTAAAACTGAACTGTTTAACTCTAGGGGAGTTGTAAAATGAGCCTATTTCCAAAAAACGTGGAGCGTTCCTTTAAAGTGTAATTAAACACACCGGGAAATCGTCTAACGGCTGTTTCAGGAGCAAATCTCCAAAAATGTCCTCACAGTAGCGCGCCAGTTTATACTGCTGATGTTTCCTGAGAGAAACACAACACAGGTGAAAACATATTGTTCATTTCTTTCATAATTATTACAGGATTAGATCACACAAACATGAAAATTAGCTGAAAATGTGTTCACAATCAGGCCATCCAAGATGTAGTTGAGTTTGTTTCTTCATCAGATTTGGAGAAATGAATCATTACATCACTTGCTCACCAATGTATCCTCTGCAGTGAATGGGTGCCGTCAGAATGAGAGTCCAAACAGCTGATAAAAACATCACAATAATCCACAAGTAATCTACACCACTCCAGTCTATCAATGAACATCTTGAGAAGATAAAAGCTGAAACAAATCCATCAAGATGTTTTTCACTAAAATATGAGTACATAATCCATAATAACGCTTCCTCCAGTGAAAAAGTGTTCTGGTCTGAATCAGGAGAGAAATCTGCACAGATCAAGCAGTGTTTACAAGCCAAAACAGTCCAAAATAGCTCTAAACAAATATGTGTAAATAATTTTGATGTGAGAGACAACAGGAGATGGACCTTTTCACTGGAGGAAGTGTTATTATGGATTATGGGCTCAGATTTTAGCAACAGTTTGAAGTTAAAAGCATTTTAATGATGGATTTGTTTCAGCTTTTGGGTTCTCAAGATGTTAACTGATGGACTGGAGTGGCATGGATTACTTGTGGATTATTGTGATGATCAGCTGTTTGGACTCACATTCTGACGGCACCCATTCACTGCAGAGCATCCATTGCTGAGCAAGTGATGCAATGCTACATTTTTCCAAATCTGATGAAGAAACAAACTCATCTACATCCCGGATGGCCTGAGGATGTGTAAATTTTAAGCAAACTTTAATTTTTGGGTGAACTAATCCTTTAAATTATTATAATGATTTATTCATCTAGTTTGTGGGATATTAACAAGGATAACTAAGCACATACGTACGTGCAGTGGTTTTCGAAGGACAGAATCACCGGATACACTGATGTCAGGAAGGCCGTTTCTTTAATTCCCTGAATGACGTCCTGCATATAACATACTGTAAATGTTTTTCAGGCTAAAGTATTAATACAAATACATTTAATTGACTATTTAAAGCTCCAGAGAAAATCGCAGAAGATTCTTTAGCAGCATTTACTGAAAAAAACAACACAAAATTATTGATTCTGAACGCACACACTGAAGGTTTCTGTGTTTGTGTTCACCTTGAAGAGGACGTCTGTGCACATGGCCTTGCCGTGGGTGATTATAGGTTCCTGATCTTCACCTTTTCCATCCCAGCAGTCCAACTCAACACACCTGCAAGTAAAACCATACGCCATGTGTTCCTGACACTTTCAACAAAACAAACTCAAAATGACATGCTGCAAAAATCACACTCTTTATACATCAACAACCTACAGTAAGCTGCAAAATTGCAAAGCTTTTTTTTAAGATTGCTTATTTAAAAAATTTTCAGTTTTCAAGATTTCATTTTTTCAAGTGCATTGGCAATACAGTATTCTTTTTAGTTCAAATTTTTAGCAGATGGCAACATTTTATAATATCTGGTAACACTTTACGACAGCGGCAACTGATAAGGCATTCACATATTTTTTTTGCAGATTAATAGACGAATAATCACATTTGACGATTTATGAATCAAAGTTGATGTATTTCTCATGATTTAAAAAGTGCATCAACAAATGACGTCATAATAATGCAATAATACAATAAATAAATACGCCCAAATAAATAAATAAATAAATATTATATGATTAAATATTATATATATGCGCTTACATATTATTGCTCTTTTGTTGGTTTTGATTGCTTCTATTGTCCTCATCTGTAAGTCTTTGGATCAAAGTGCCTGATAAATAACTAAATGTAAATGTAAATATGGCAGCACTTTATAGTATCTGCAGGTTAACTGATAAAGTATTTTAAAATAACATATACTGTTTTCCATATTACTAGATGTACAATCACATTTGAAAATCAAATGTATGAATGAAAGTTGATGAATGGTATTTCTCATCATTTAGAAAGTTAAATTAAATTCAAATGCAACTCATTTAAACATACCCCCATAAATAAATAAATAAATAAATAAATAAATAAATAAATAAATATTTAGCAATGCTTTATAATGTATGCAGGCTAATTGATGGGTTATTTTTAAATAATATATCCTGTTTTCAATGTAGCTGTACAATCACATTTGAAAATGTATGAATGAAAGTTCATGAATTGTATTTCTCCATGTAAAAAAGCTAATCTCATAATAATGCAATAAAATGTTTATTTTTTAAAGAAAGTTATTAATAAACGTTAAGTAATGCAGATAAAAAAAAACAAATGAATAGGGACTAAATTAATTAAAATTGTTACTAGAAATGTAACAGATGACTTTTTTTTTCCCCATTTGCAGTTATTTGAATGCTATCAGAAGGGATGCATCGATCTGACAGTCAGAATCAGTCTCGGCTCTGATACTGGCATTCTCTGCCGGATCAGGTATCGGTCAGACGAGACCGATCCAAATCCGATATTGTCCCTATACTATTCTGTTATTGTTAAGCCCCACAAAAGGCACAAAAACATTATAAAGCACCATAAAGTTTTCGTGCACTATATTTCAAGTGTTCTGAAGCTGTTCCATAGTTCAATGTGAGGTACAGATGAATATTTAAGTCCTTAAATTCAAGCTGATGTAAACTCTTCTCTACGCTGTGGCTGTCTGTCATCCTCCATTCAGCATTCAAACTGAGTGTTGCATTCGGTTACGACAGTCAACACGATGAAACTCTCTTCAAGAGCGCTCAATAACTGAGATTTAAAAGAAAAGGCTCAATAAACTATTGCACAGATTTAATACACTACGCATCTATATCTCTTCCCTTTGAACTTATGCGGACTGCGGAGCGCTGCGTGCTGTGACTCCATGTTGCTTCAAGCGCATCATTCGGCATCATAAGCGCTTTGTGCTGCTCTGTATTGGAGCCTTTTGTATTATAATACTTTTGCGCAATGAAAGATTATTAAAAGTCTTTCTTGTTCTGTTCTGTCTATTATATGTTGCTGCCTTCTTTACTGTGTTATACATTTAAAATAAATGTCTTTTAATTTTATAGTATATATTTATAAATATATTTATTATTTACTTGTTTTTCATGAATGTATTTTACAACAATACAAAGAGCAATGTGTAACATTTTACCAGGTTTAGTCCTACACTTATTCACTTTTATTTGTTCCCTGCTAAATAATGTTGTTTCACTAAATGATTAGATTTTATAAAATTATTGTGTGCCCATGATTTTTCTAGAGTAACTTTTGCTGCTGAATTATCCACTAACCTAGTTTATAATAGTATTTTTGTCATAGATTATGATTGTATATTTTTCATTTGTTATTTTTCATTAAAATGAAGTTTTCTATATTTAGTAGATTGTGTTTAACACACAAAAGAGTGACGATCAGGTCAACACAGAGAAGTATAGAAATTCTGCATTGACTTAAAAATAAAACTGCGCTGGTATCGGTATCGGCAGACACTCAGAATTTTCGGGATCGGATCAGTTCTGAAAAAATGGTATCGTTGCATCCCTAGCTATCAGGCTGATATTCTGCATCTGCTCGTACCTGCAGCCGGTCAGAAGCACCTGTCTGTACATCTCTACTGACGACTTCCCTCCAAACTGTCTGCCGGTCAGGTAGGTGTTGTGAGACGAGTTGATGAAGTAGTGAGACAGCGGATGATCCATCTCCTGATAAACCTCCAGCCGGTCCAGAAACACAGGAGCGTTTTCATCAGACATCAGATACCGGCAGAACCCGTCACATGACATCAGTCCTGCACAAAACCGTCCATCCATTCATTACTCATGCATTTATTAATGAGATGTTCAAGATAGCCCTTTAATTCATCTAAATCTGTCTGTTGAAATGAACAATAGTTACTGTACTTCTACACTAGGTGGCGTTCCAAGATTACAAAACTGTATTTACATAATAAGATATGAATGTGACTATGGCATGAACAATGCAAACAAACTATGAATAAGCATTTACATCAAAACAGTAATACTTAGTTTTACTGTCTAGTAAACTAGACAACACAAGAGAATAAAATAAACCCAACACGCTGGTCTGCATATAATTAAACAACTGCTTGTCATATAAATAAATAAATAAATAAATAAATGAAGATTATATTTTGATTTGAGACTAAGTTATATTACTATGTGAAAAGATGCTGTAGGAAAATGTCTGAATGTGGAACATATATATATATATATATATATATTTTTTTTTTTTTTTTGGGGGGGGGGGGATTTTATATATACACAAATATACACACAGATATATATATATATATATATATAGTATAAAAAAGTTATATATATAAAATTTATATATAATTTTTATATGCAAAAAAATATTTTATACATAAAAATGTATGTATTTTATATATCAAGTATTGAGAGATGGATAATAATGGGTAATACATAAGAGTAATAAAAGACAAAACAAAGACATTAGACACCATTTGAAGAATAAATAGTCACATATAAACACAGTAATGTGTCATACACCTTTCCTCTTCAGTTTGTCATCAGGTTCATATCGCTGGATGATTTGGAAAGCACATTTAGAGTCGAAGAACGGGAAGAGTATTTCATTCAGACGTGGATCTCTCTGATTCTACGCAAGAGAACAAAACCTGCAGGTTACGTTAACTAGGTCAAGGAATCAGAGTAATTTGTTAAAAGCATCTTTGTTTAATAAACACACACAGAAAGTTAAACAAAAGGAACGGCTTGCTTTAAATTAAGCTGCTTCTTTGAAGATGTAGAAGAGAAGAGAAATGTTAATTAAAACAATAGACAGTGGAGACTAAAGACTTCAAAGAAGAAAAGACACATAACAGACACAAAAGTCTACATAACACTTGATCTAATGTTTCAAACTGGGGCATTCTGTCATTCAGGCTAACATCACATTTTCATCGCATACAGACGTGAAGGAATATTGCAGACACTTCTGCTAAATAAACACACTGTCCAGGAGAAAGAAATGTGCAAAAATCAGCTCACATGCAAGATGTTGAAAGTTATTAAAGGAAAGAATTGCTTACTTCATTCAAAAAGTGGACTAACTGGTCTACGGTTAAAAAATCGCTTTTGTCTCCCCTGCTGAAAAGAAAAGCAGCATATGAAAAACGACAAAAGAAAAACCAATGTTTCAAATTTTACTAAATTTACTATATGGAGAAATGTGACATTACATCACTTGCTCACCAGTGGATGCTCTGCAGTGAATGGGTGCCGTCAGAATGAGAGTCCAAACAGCTGATAAAAACATCACAATAATCCACAAGTAATCCACACCACTCCAGTTCATCATCTTGAGATGACAAAAGAAACAGATCCATCATTAAGACGTTTTTAATGTGAAACCATCGTCAATAATACATATCGCTTCGTGCACTGAAAAAGTGGTCTGGTGTGAATCAGGAGAGAAATCTGCACAGATCAAGCACCGTTTACAAGCCAAAACAGTCCAAAACAGATCGAAACAAATATCTTGCAAATATGATTTTGATCTGAGAGACAAAAGGAGATGGACTTTTTCACTGGAGGAAGTGTTATTATGGATTATGGACTCATATTTTAGCTGGAAGCAATGGTTTGAAAATGTCTTGATGGATTTATTTCTTACAAACACTTAGCTTTTGGCTTCTCGAGATGTTAATTGATGTACTGGAGTGGTGTGGATTACTTGTGGATTATTGTGATGTTTTTATCAGCTGTTTGGACTCTCATTCTGACGGCACCCATTCACTGCAGAGGATCCATTGGTCAGCAAGTGATGGAATGATGCATTTCTCCAAATCTGATGAAGAAACAAACTCATCTACGTCTTGGATGGCCTGAGGGTGAGAACATTTTCAGCATATTTTCATTTTTGGGTAAACGGTTTCTTTAATTCATGTTTCTGGCGTTATTATGAATGATTCAGTGACATTATACATGTTTCATGTTAAATGTAATTTCCACAGCTCATTTTACTGCATGTTTCTCACTGAGTCTAGTTAGATTAACAGTTTAATATTCAAGATCCTCAGGCAATGCATGACAAATACAACACTGTTTAGTTTAGTGTTGTGCAACTCCTGGGAAAAACTCTTCCAAAACAATATTCATTTATGCAAAGGGCCAAACATAACAGTAAACTACTATACTTCATTGATGAGAAGGTGTTTGCAAATCTATTTCTTAAAGTCAGCATGAAACGGCATTCAAAATCCAAATCCATTTTAATTACATAATGTGGCCTATTTCCAAAGATAACAGTCTATTTAACTTAATTTCCTGTAAAGCTGCTTTGCAACGATTTGTATTGTGAAAAGCGCTATACAAATAAACTTGAATTGAATTGAATATTTATGAAGATGGACGCTATTATTACCTTTCAATGAAAGATTATAAAGATATTTTAATATATCCAAAATGTCATTTAATACAAATATTTTTTAGGAATAACATGCATTGATGAATCTTTCATAATAAGACCAAGATCATGTATTAATAAAAACAGGGTTCATTTGACTTTATAATGAATATAATAGACAATAATAGATAAAATCCACCATTAACAAACTATTTAAAAAATTACTAAAACAGCAATCATTACAGAATATCTTGCTGAATTCACACATTTAAAATAGTAAAGCTTTATATTTCTTGCTGAATTCATTTAATATAATGTCTTTTTAAACAAATAATAAAAGTTCAGGTTGCATGCTTACAGTTTCTTGAACAGCGCTTCAATATCAGTTCTGGGACAAATCTTCTGCGTAAGGCTGTAGAACTTGTCAAATGTGAAGATCTCATGCTCGATTTCATCATTCTGTTAATGACATGACAACAAACCAAGAGTCCTCCAATTAGAAACAAACCAGCTGGAAGGGTGTAAATTCATTAGCAGTAGCAAATAATTGAATTGAATATAATGTTTACTACCACACTACTCAAACTATTGCTGCAGTATGTAGTAGGCGTGCAAGTTGCAGAAGAGAACATGCAAAATCCAAAGATAATGTGACCACAAATGTAGCGTTATTATTATACATAATTATTACATTTTCAATTATGTTTATAGATTTAAAAATAAGTCTGTTTATATATAAAATATAAACATTAAAATATTTTTAAAACTTTTTATATAAATAATATACATTTTAAACAAGTATAAATAACAGAATTTAATATGTATATACATTTATAATGACCAATTTATAGATATTTTTATATTCTACAAATTTTATTTATATATACAATAAAATGTACATTTTAAATTTGCAGCATGCAGTAAACAGTAGTATTTAGTTCACTGTCATCACTAAAAGCAAACTGAAACTACATTCAGGCATGTGGTTCACAACTACTGTAGATCATTATTAATATCTCCATCCTGGATCTCCATTTATTTGATGACATCTGAGAGAAAGTTAAGTGCTGTTAAAAATGACCTTTCCACTGGGTAAACCGAGATCCTTCAGCGCCTGGAAAATACCCTTCTCTGTTTTGCCCGAGGCAAAGGTTCGTGTGATACTGCAGAAAATCAGACACATTCACTGGTTATAAAGACGGACATGACGCTTTTAAACGTGTGAATGTCCTTCATTACATCAAGTGTCTGTCTCTATGCATCTCAAACACTGCAGCATCATTTATTTTCCTTAGATCTATTGCTTTATCAATTCAAAGACTACTTTATATCAAACATGTTTGCTTGAAAAGTAGGCTTGTATTTCTTTATATAATCTTCTAAATGCATTGACATACACTGCCGGTCCAAGGTTTGGAATAATTAAAATATTTTAATCTTAAGAAACAAGTCTCTTCTGCTCACCAAGGCTGCTTTTTTTTTTTTTTTTTTTTGATCAAAAATACAGTAAAAACAATAGTACTGTGAAATATTACAATTTAAAATGTCTGTTTTCTATTTGAATATATATTAAACTGTAATTGATTGCTGTGATCAAAGCTGAATTTTCAGCATCATTACTCCAGTCTTCAGTGTCACGTGATCCTTCAGAAATCATTCTAATATGCTAATTTTTATCATGGTTTTACTGTATTTTTGATCAAATAAATGCAGTCGAGTTGAGCATTAAATATCTTAATTCCAAACTTTTGACTGGCACTGTATAAAAGTGATACATTTTTATCTAATGCACTGACATACAGACATGTTAAGTACAACTTGAGTGGCCAAATACTACTTGCACACTGTACGAATAATAATCGCCATACATTTACCAAATATCAAAACTAGGGTTCGTTAATGAGAATGCTGAAAGTACCTCCTGACGGGTATTTTTCCATTCACGTTGGTCAAAAATGATAACCGCATCCAACTGCAGAAAATAAATCAAAACACAAGCAAAGGAGAAACACTGAATATGTAAGCAAAAAGACATTGCATTATTAAATATTCTAGGTTAAGGTTAATAAACAAGTTCTTCCACCTTCAAAAAACAACAACAACACTTTTACAGCTTAAATAACACACAATTTCCTGAGGAATTAATGTAAGTGCATTGAAATAATTTGTAATGTCTTGCCTCATAGACTTTCATTAGATGTGCATTACTGTAAACAAGAATTTTGCTTGTTTTTACAAACTGAGGGATGATAGAAAAGTATTTATCTGTGGTAACTGACAGCTTAGTAACTTGTTTTGAATATTAATTTAAAGAAAATGTGTTTTTCTAGGTGATTAGCTTGTATCAGTAATGAGTCAGAAACACGTCTGCCGGCCGAATTATTTCTTATGAAACCTTAAAAGTGATTCAGTGACTCGACACACAGCACATTAGCGGGCTGAAATCGCTCCAGTGATTTATAGCTGTGTTGTATTCGCTGGTGGCACTCACTGTTTTCTCAGGCAGGACATCGGACACACGTTATTCGCTCGAGAGTTCTGAATCAATGACCGCAAGCTGTCTGTCCATTGCTGCAAAAACACACAAGCAAATATGAGGATAAAACTTCAAATGTCAGTGAGTTTCCAGTCTCTTTGTGGCCAACATGACTGATGAAACCAAAAAAAATGTACAATTCTAGTCAGCTAATATGCTGACAGATTTTTCTCAGAAAGACAAATCAATAGTACTTCTTAGTTCATGCATTTCCTGGGAATTGAACCCATAACCTTGGAGTTGCATACTCATTCACATGCTTTATTGAAAAGTTCATCTGAAAATAAAAAATTGCTGAAAACTTACTCACCCTTAGACCATCCAAGATGTAGATGAGTTTGTTTCTTCAGATTTGGAGAAATGTAGCATTGCATTACTGTCTCAGCAATGGATGCTCTGCAGTGAATGGGTGCCGTCAGAATGAGAGTCCAAACAGCTGATAAAAACATCACAATAATCCACACCACTCCAGTCCATCAGTTAACATCTTCAGAAGACAAAAGCTGAGACAAATCCATCATTAAGATGTTTTTAAATAAATATGAGTCCATAATCCATAATAACACTTCCTCCAGTGAAAAAGTGTTCTGGTCTGAATCAGGAGAGAAATCTGCACAGATCAAGCACCGTTTACAAGCCAAAACAGTTCTAAACAAATATGTGGCTGGATTTTGATGTGAGAGACAACAGGAGATGCACTTTTTCACTGGAGGAAGCATTAATATGGATTATGGACTCGTATTTTAGCCAGAAACAACAGGTTGAAATTAAAAACGTACTAAAAATGTACAAACACGCAACTTTTGGTTTCACAAGACGTTAATAAGTGATGGGCTGGAGTGGATTATTGTGATGTTTTTATCAGCTGTTTGGACTCTTATTCTGACGGCACCCATTCACTGCAGAGCATCCATTGCTCAGCAAGTGATGCAATGCTACATTTCTCCAAATCTGTTCCCATGAAGAAACAAAATCATCTACATGACCTGCAGGTGAGTACAATTTCAGCTGAATATTCATTTTTGGTTGAACTCTTCCTCTAACCCTTTAAAATGAAGCACTGGGAATGAACCCATTAAATGATTGAGACTGAAGGGCTGCATGACTGAATGAGTGGACGATGTGCTGTAAACATATTGCCATTCTGTAAACATGTTTTCCTCTGTTAGCGTTTTATGAGTGTACTATTTTTACAGAAGATTCCAGGACATAAAGGATGCCACATCTAATGCTCTCCTAATACAAACACTCTTTCTTCCCAGAAATCTAATAATGAATCAAGCACATGTTTCAGACAAAACACAGGGGCGAGACCAACACAGGGTCCCGAAGCAGCAGCTGCTTGGTAGTTCAACACAAGTGCACGCATCCCAGGGGTCACGACGGACCCTCGAGACGAGCCGATAACATCAGCAGTGCTTTAAGACACGACAGCGGTGACGGCACAGTGACAGACGGATGTCAGGAGCTGGAATTAGATGTGAGTTTGAAGACCTTCCTTCAGCTGAAATCCTTCAGGGAAAGGATGAATCTGCGGTCAGTTTTTCTATATATAATCTGACAGATTTTTAGTTTATTTACATATTTATTTTTATTTATGTTTTATTAAAAAACATTTATAAATAACATCTAAAATTTATATTATATACAGAACCTGACAGAAGATTCAACCATTATATATTTGTATATGTATATATAACGAATTTTTATTATATTTATAATGATAAATTTATATAATATTTATACTTGATTATTTATATTTATAAAATGCTATATGAATATTTTGATGTATTTTATATATTATTTATATAAATAAATAATTTATTTATTATTTCTTATAGATCATTTTATTTATAAATAAAATAAAATAAAATAAAATAAAATAAAATATGTAGAAAAAATAAATCTAAAGAAATCTGTTAAAAAAATGGAAAATATTTCTATTATATAACAAATAGTTTATTATATTTATAATTTTGAATTTATATACTTTTTATATTTTATATATTATACATACTATAATTGTAGTATTTATATATAAAATGTTAGATTGATATTTTGTTATATTTTATATGTATATAAATAAACAATTTACAGATTTTTTTAAAATATAAAAATAAAAATGTAATATTACATCCAACAAAATCTTCTTGAAAACTAGAAAAAAATCCAGAGAGATATTTTTTTATTTTTATAATTTTTTTATAAAATATTTTATATTTTAGAAATATACAGGTGCATCTCAATAAATTAGAATGTCGTGGAAAAGTTCATTTATTTCAGTAATTCAACTCAAATTGTGAAACTCGTGTATTAAATAAATTCAATGCACACAGACTGAAGTAGTTTAAGTCTTTGGTTCTTTTAATTGTGATGATTTTGGCTCGCATTTAACAAAAACCCACCAATTCACTATCTCAACAAATTAGAATATGGTGACATCCCAATCAGCTAATCAACTCAAAACACCTGCAAAGGTTTCCTGAGCCTTCAAAATGGTCTCTCAGTTTGGTTCACTAGGCAACACAATCATGGGGAAGACTGCTGATCTGACAGTTGTCCAGAAGACAATCATTGACACCCTTCACAAGGAGGGTAAGCCACAAACATTCATTGCCAAAGAAGCTGGCTGTTCACAGAGTGCTGTATCCAAGCATGTTAACAGAAAGTTGAGTGGAAGGAAAAAGTGTGGAAGAAAAAGATGCACAACCAACCGAGAGAACCGCAGCCTTATGAGGATTGTCAAGCAAAATCGATTCAAGAATTTGGGTGAACTTCACAAGGAATGGACTGAGGCTGGGGTCAAGGCATCAAGAGCCACCACACACAGACGTGTCAAGGAATTTGGCTACAGTTGTCGTATTCCTCTTGTTAAGCCACTCCTGAACCACAGACAACGTCAGAGGCGTCTTACCTGGGCTAAGGAGAAGAAGAACTGGACTGTTGCCCAGTGGTCCAAAGTCCTCTTTTCAGACGAGAGCAAGTTTTGTATTTCATTTGGAAACCAAGGTCCTAGAGTCTGGAGGAAGGGTGGAGAAGCTCATAGCCCAAGTTGCTTGAAGTCCAGTGTTAAGTTTCCACACTCTGTGATGATTTGGGGTACAATGTCATCTGCTGGTGTTGGTCCATTGTGTTTTTTGAAAACCAAAGTCACTGCACCCGTTTACCAAGAAATTTTGGAGCACTTCATGCTTCCTTCTGCTTCCTTCTGCTTAAAGATGCTGATTTCATTTTCCAGCAGGACTTGGCACCTGCCCACACTGCCAAAAGCACCAAAAGTTGGTTAAATGACCATGGTCTTATTGTGCTTGACTGGCCAGCAAACTCACCAGACCTGAACCTCATAGAGAATCTATGGGGTATTGTCAAGAGGAAAATGAGAAACAAGAGACCAAAAAATGCAGATGAGCTGAAGGCCACTGTCAAAGAAACCTGGGCTTCCATACCACCTCAGCAGTGCCACAGACTGATCACCTCCATGCCACGACAAATTGAGGCAGTGATTAAAGCAAAAGGAGCCCCTACCAAGTATTGAGTACATATACAGTAAATGAACATACTTTCCAGAAGGCCAACAATTCACTAAAAATGTTTTTTTTTTTTTTTTTTTTTATTGTTCTTATGAAGTATTCTAATTTGTTGAGATAGTGAATTGGTGGGTTTTTGTTAAATGTGAGCCAAAATCATCACAATTAAAAGAACCAAAGACGTAAACTACTTCAGTCTGTGTGCACTGAATTTATTCAATACACGAGTTTCACAATTTGAGTTGGATTACTGAAATAAATGAACTTTTCCATGACATTCTAATTTATTGAGATGCACCTGTATATCTCAAAGTCGCTTAGTTAATGCTAGATTTGCCAGGATTTCTAATAAATATATTACACATTATTTTTATATCAGATAGTGTTATAATGTGATAGTCTAGGAAAAACACGCTTTTTGTAATTAAATGTAAAAATCAGGGCCCAAATGTGGCTGAAGACATTTGAACGTTTAACAGATCAATCCAAAACAATTCCTCAATCCATAATCTTTTATTTCTGCTCATAATGTATGTATTAATCACAGCTAGAGAGTGCAGGCGTTACCTTGGCAGTGCTGCTGTTTTGCGTGACCATGTACATGAAGCTCAGGTTAACGAGGTCTGTGCCGCTGCATATGCAGATGATTCTGTCGTCCAGGTTACTCTCACATTTTCCTGTGGCCTCCAACACCGAGAGGATCTTTGGGTCCTTCAGAAAGTTCATGAACACAAAATGAACAAATCACCACAACACAACCTCATCAAAATATACATTTATAAAGTGCTGTCAGTCTTGTCGAAAATAAATGAATGAAAAATTTTCATTTCAATTTAATGCAAAAAAATCAGAGTGGCACTTCATTTTATTCATGTCAAATTGAATCAATTTCAGGGCTGTTATTAAGATGCTGGCATTTTTTCTTTAGAATAATGTGCAGTGATAAATCATTTACAATAAAACGAGGAAAATGAATTAAGAAAGTAAATAGAGTTTGATGTTGAATTTAGTAGTTTCACCTTTGGCACACTGGTATCTCGTATGCTGTTGATCAGGGAAAGCTCTAATACTTGACCCTCCTAATAAAAAGATATGAGACAAATCACAATTACATGAGATTTTACCATAATCCCTCGCACTACAGAAGAAGAGACTGAGACTTTTTAAATGTATGAGCTTCAAAAATATAGGAATTTTAATACAATGAATGCAATGTAATTAATAAAACAAATTATTATTCAAAATTAATCATTAAAAAAAATCTTATTTTATTTCAGCTAGTTGCCAAGGCATAATTTCTTTCATTTAGTAGTTTTTTTTACTTATTTTTCATAAAATACATTTCTTTCACATCGCCAGTAAAGTACATACTTTAATGTATAGAATCTGAATTGAGATGCTTTACATTCTCACAGTCTCATACCTTTCCATCACTTTTCCACGTCAGGAAGAATCCAAAAGCATCCACTTTGAAAAAACAATTAGACTCAAAGATAAACGGATCCTGCAAACAACAGAAATAAAGCAGAAATAAACACTGAGCTTCATCTGAAAACATGTTAGTTAGTACATCACGACTTTATTAAACCGTGATGTTGTTCTATAAAGGGTTTCATTACACTATTAAGGTTCACTGAGAGAGCGGCTATGAGAAACTCTGCATTTCTGTCCATTAGGAAAGCAGAAATGAATTTTCTATTTATCTTCTGCTGAATTAATGCTCCCTGTTGCATCTTGGGAAAAAATAAACTAAGTAAAATAAACCACCTTCATAAAGTCAACACAATCAGCATTCCTTCCCCATCCATTTAAGCATTCAAGAGATAATGCCAAAGATATAATGATAACAAACAAATAAAGCTGAATTTCATTTCATATCGACAGAGAGAGGGACCTCCGAGTCCTCTCAGAGCCTCATGGGAAATCTGTACGCCGCTTTAACAGCTCAGATCCAGTCTCTGACACGTCGTTCATGAGAATACATCCTTCCAGAAAACTTTTCTTCCAAGATAAACTTCTCCAGGCTGAGGGAATGCTCCCATGGGACGAGTGTCTTTGAGAACACAGATGTTCACAGTATCCTCTGCGATTAAAGCAGCCGGCGTCCAGGCCATGTTACTTCAAACATATCATAAACCATAGTATATGTACAGCAGCTAAGCTATAAATTTTGTTTTATTTAGTCTAGCTTGAATGAATCTCATAAAAATACACCCAGGTCCCAGGAAAAAAAAACAACAACAAAAAACAACAGCGCAGTGTAATTACGCACCTTTTACCCCATAACCTACTTTATACACTTTACATATTATGCATTTCATTACTGAAATGCATCCAGAACATTAAATTTAGTAGTTTTTGGAATCTTTGTTTTAAAGCTGACTAATTTCTTTTGTGTATTATTTTATTATTATTAAAAAAAAACAAAAAAAAACTATGGAACGTAATGACTTTTTTTTATTTCAATCAGCAAAAAAATAAAGCCAGTACTATATATACTATCAGGATAATTACTTTTTTATTTAAAATAAAACAAATTTCCCATTAAAGTGGAGAATATGAGAATAAAACTTTTTTTTTTTTTGCATTTAATTTTCCTAAAAATATAATATAAAATACAAATAATAATATAATATAAAGAAAATAAAAATATTTTAAAAAATGCATTTGAAAAAATAATATAAATACACCGTGATGATTACTTTTTTATTTCAAATAACATTTTTTTCCTATGAGAATAAAACATCATTTAATATAAAAAAATATTTTAAAAAAATAATATAAATACAATTTAATATACATAAATGAAATCATATAAATTCTACACAAATTACTGATATTCTCCTAAAAACAATCTAAAAATATTATAAATACAAAATAAATTACATACAATATAATATAAATTAAAATGAAATTAAATTATATACAACTACTATATATATATATAAAATATATTAATTTAAAAATATTTATATGTATATTTCATTTCATTTAGTATATTTGGTGATACCAAATAATATTATATTCTCTTAAAATATACAATATAAAAATACTTTATATATAAAAACATAAAATTATATAATTAAAATTATATAATTACTGTAAATATTGTATTAAAACTGTACTTTTTAAATTAAATTTTAAATAAATTAAATGATTTATATGTACCATGGTAAAACATGTGCACTATGTACTATGTGTGTTTATGATTTACCATAGTACACATAAACATGTTTTTCAGTAAACACCAAAGTCAATGAATCAGAGAAATATTCATACCTCATCAAATCTGTCAAAATATGCTCCTTCCTGCATGAAATGAGGAACAGGCCGCTGCCAGTTGAACTCATATGGTTTTGCCATTTGACCTACAGGACGGAAAATAAAACACAAGCATTCAGAGCGAGAGAATGAGTGTGTGAATCTGAGATCCGGCTCAGTGTTTTAATCATCTCAGTCCTGTATGGGAGGTCCATCGAAATAAGGCCTAAATCCCAAACGTCCAGCCCAAAACATGCCTGCACCAACACAGGCCGTGCATTAAGTTTTTACAATATTTCAGCATTACTATTATTATTGCTTGTTGCAGCAAATCGATTTAATTTTGCAATGACACACTTCACCTTTAAGGAGATTAAATATTTTATATATAGATGTTCCTCAATATAAAAACAGCCTAACAAATGATCCATGACATGCAAAATCAACAGAACGCTCTGAAAACACCTCTGACATTCACTCACACTGCTTCTCGGTTAATGAATCACACGTTAAACACAAAAACATCCAAGTGCCGCTCATGTCTGCTTGAAAATCTGCTAAATAACCTATAGACACACAAGTAAAAAAAAAAATAAAAAATTAATGGCCTGCCATTTTTGACAAGTGTGATTTTGTGCAATTTTGTACAAAATAAAAGCATTTAAAAGCAAACTTCCTGATTAAACATTAAAACACACTAGTGTGATAAACAGAACAAATTTTCATAATTTTTTTTATCTCATATAATGAAAATTATTCATAAAAAATGTTTTTTTCACTCAAAAAACGAGGTACCTACTCTCAGATAAATGAGGCCTACCATTAATCAGATGCAAATAGAAACACAAAACCAGTCCTAAATGAAAGAAAACAAGTTGACAAAAAGAATGAATCCAATATTTGGTGATAATATAGCATAATGAGAGATTTATAAGCAGTTGTTTGGAGTCCGGTCATTTTTGACCGGGAACACCACAAGTGTGACAGGAATCCGAACACAACCAGAGGGTTAAATAAATTAATAAATAAAACCAAACATATTCAGACTAGAGTCACTTATGAAGGCAAAAGTCAACTGCAAAGCTCAACTTTGTTCTCTAGACAAGAGCATTTTATATAAATGTGACGTTGGGGCAAGTTGTCACATACATTTTAAATGCCGCACGTTTATAAAAAATTGATAACTACAATATTTTTTGACAAAAAAAAAAACTGTTGCTTGATATTTCAGATTTCACCCTTTTTACACTATTTTATGAATGGTTTTGTTATATTAATGCTTTAGCCTACTTCCTATACTGAAAATTCAACAATACTCAGTTTAATGACAGATTCAGTGTTATGAGATGACTGGATGCTTTCAACTGATTTCCTATTGAACTGTCACCAACTGAACTGCAGCTCAAACTATTTCAAATATAGTGAATTAAGATACAAACTCCATCATAATGAACATGTATTTTGAGATGCAGCTTGTAATATTATTGGTGTGTTTGATTAGTTAGCAGTAAACTGGTTACCTCCCCTGAATATGTTTGTAGATTTGTGTTGGATGCTATCTTTGGAATGGAAATATGGATTTTATTTGTAAACTTATTTCAGTTAATGTCATAAAGCTAGCGAGCTAAGCCAGTAGCAGTACTGACAGTGCCGTGTAAACATGACTGCAGGAGTGAAAAGAGGACCAGACAAACCCATTCAGTTAAGAGAATCATTTACGCTGGAAGCGCTCCGATTGATTCAAACTCGTGACTTCGATCGTTCACTAGCAAAAACCAGATCAAAATAACCATTTGTTTTCTAATTATAGTTGTTGTTTTTTTTTGTAGAACCACAGTTTTACTACAAATACTTTTTCTTTTTCTTTTTTTTTTTTTTTGACTAAAACCATGGGTAATTTTTGTAAAGGATATGTTGCCAGCTTAACAAAAAAGTGATAAATTTAAACGTTAAGAGGACACATAGGATGAATATAGAGATAGAGTTTTGACTGCTTTAGGATTAAACTAGAAAGTTTCCATATACTCATCTAGATCAACTCTGAACAAAGAAAAGAGTGGTTTACAGCCAGACTTTTGTCCGTGTATGTGAAATTTAGCTAGTAGGAAACACAAATTAATTTATATTTTGCTATATTCTCTTTTAAGTAGTCAAACAATCCAAAGAAAACAACTTTAAAACAGAAAGAAAAGTCACTTACAAAATGAGATTAGAATTAGATGAACATTAAAAATATCTGACAAGGAAAGAATCAGAAGAGAGAAAAACAGCAATATAAAATATGTCATTTTATTGCAGCAATATAACAGCAATAAAATGACATATTATAATTACATCCATAAGCTTTTCTGACATTTGGATTAACTCAATAATCTGTTGTTTGATTTCTTCATATTAAGGAGAGAATTAAGGTTACAGTTTACAAAGAAACTGACTGGACATCGCTTATGATTTTCATTTCATGTCCCTCACCAATATATCCAGCGACTACTAAATTGTCAACAGTTTTTCCCCATCAATGCCAAAATCAATCACTGATCGTTTATTGTTACTTATTATGTTCTGAATGAAGCTGTTTACCATAAAAACATCAGAAGAGCGCAAATCCAAAACACTGAGTCAGTTTGTGATTGACAGACGCGTGATGATGTTGTTGTCGAGTTGATTTAGGCTTAATAATCCGCATTAATAGAAACACACGAGAAATCAAGCGGGTGTTAACTAATAATGCCTCGTTGTCAAAGTTTACTTCATTTTATTTGGTAAAAGTTGAGCTTCTGTGTTGACTTACCGCAGATCTGCTGCTCAGTCAGATTGATGTCAAAACATTACAGACGATTAAACAGCGACACCCGGCGGATCACAGCACGAAAACTGACCGATCATTTCCTCTTTATATTCCTAAAATATCACTGCTAACTCTTTATAACTACAAAACATTAACATTAGCCATCATGTTCTGTACGGGCGAAACATACTGAATGCTAAGTGCTAATGCTAAACGCATAACTGTAAACATTGTTTACATACTGTTTCACACTGCTGACCTTCCTTTCTTTCTTTCTTTCTTGTTATTTGACAAAAAAAGTAGTGAATACACTCAATTCATCAAGGATAACACAATAAAGTTTAAAATAAAACTTGTTTCCATTGTGGTCCTTGATGTAAAGCACAAACTCCACTCCCGGTAACAGGTACACTGGCACTGCATTATAAATACAAAAATTACAATAAAATTCCACATTTACAAAATTTTAGTCACAAATAACCATGTACGTAATACAAATTCATCAACAAAACAACCTACTTAAGAGCCAACTTTTAACTTTTAAACTAAAACTAACCATATTCGAAGTACCTTTAATATCCAGGGGTAATTTATTCCACAAAAGGGCCCCAGAATATCTAAAAGACCTACGACCATACATAGTTTTAAAACGACATAATGTAATATCCATAAGACTTTGCCTAGTTTTATAACAATGTTGCTCATTTACCCTAGAAAAAAGTGCATTAAAATATGAAAGAGCTCTATTATTGATAATCTTATATACCATTTTTAATTTAATATGTTCTAGTCTACTTTCTATAGGTAACCAATCAAGACACTTAAAATGGGAAACCTCCACATGTGTAAAACGACTAAACCCTGAAACTAACCTTATCAATTTATTCTGAGATTTTTGTAACTTATCCAACCAACTACGAGACAAATCAGACATCCAAGAAATACATGCATATTCGAAATGACATGACACTAAACATGATGCAAGTAATTTTATAATCTGTTTATCAAGAAAACTAACATGTCTGGCAAGAAATTTTGTTCTAGCATTAACCTTACCCAGGACTTTCATAGCCATACTTACACCACTTAAATCATTGTCAAGGATACATCCAAGATAATTAACGGAAGTTCTATTTGATATTAAACAATCTCCCACCTTAACAGACAACTTAGAAACCTTATTCAAATTTTTTTTAGACCCAAATAAAATCGATTCCGTTTTACCTAAATGCAACATGAGCTTGTTTTCAGAGAGCCAGTCTCTTACCTTACAAAGCTCCTTACCTAAATTCACTTGTGTCCTACCAACATCCTTATCTGAAATTAATAAAGCAGAATCATCAGCATATAAAAACAAATTACAATCACAAACTGCTTGCATGTCATTTATGTATAAAAGAAACAAAAGAGGGCCTAAAACACTTCCCTGAGGGACTCCATTTTTAACCAAAGCTTCCTCAGAAAGAACCCCATCAGTTTCTACCCTCTGAACTCTCCCAGTTAAATAAGAATTCAACCAGGCTATCACTTTACTTGAAAAACCCATGACACTTAACTTGTCTAAAAGTATTGAATGATTTACTGTGTCAAATGCTTTCTGGAGGTCTAAAAGTACCATACCACACATTTTACCTTCATCTATCTGCCTCCTTATAAAATCTGTTAAATAAAGTAAGGAAGTATCAGTCGAATAAGATTTCCTAAAACCTAACTGAAAATCATAAATTAAACTACTCTTACTTAAATACTCATACATCTGTTTATACACAATTCTTTCTAAAAATTTTTGAGGCCACACTAAGAATGGAGATTGGACGATAGTTTCCAGGATTGCATCTGTTACCTTTTTTGAATAACGGAATGATTTTAGCTTCATATCAGATGGAAATATGCCATTTTCCAAGGAAAGATTAACAACAAATGTAATAGTTGGAGCTATAATATCTGCAGCATCTCTTAAGAATCTAGCTGGAATATCGTCCAGCCCAGTTGACTTAGACACTTGAAGCTCTTCAAGCATTTTAGTAATTTGATTTACACTACTTTTAGCAAAAGAAAAACTATTTGGCAACACGCCTTGTTTTAAATAAAATCTCTTAACAAAATCAATCCCATAATTTCCTTTGGACAGAGGAAGCTTATCAACTAAACTATTAGCAATTAATGAAAAGAATGAATTAAATTTATTAGCAACTTTATTTTTATCAAATTCTATCTTGCCATCAATATCCAAACCTACCTTTGATACAGAAAATTTTGATTTACCAATTGAATGGAATTTATTCAACACCTTCCACAGAGATTTAGGATCTTCTTTGTTTTCTTGAATTTGTTCTTTAATAAAATTACGTTTTGCCTCCTTTATATTTTTCTGTCCTAAGTTTCTAAGTGCATTAAATTTTAGATAGTCTTCTTGATTCTTAGTTCTCCTATAAATCGAAAGAGCCCTATTCCTGTTTTTTAATATTTCCAATATTTTCTGATCCATCCAAGGACTAGCTCTTTGCTTAACTCTCATCTGTCTGAGGGGGGCAATTTTGTCCACTACTTTAAGAAATAAAACTTTAAAAAAATTCCAAGCATCATCAACTATTGAGATATTTTGAATATCATTCCAATTAACTCTATTAAGATAGTCTTTAAATACTTCAATATTATATTTTTTTAATGATCTAATTCGTACTGTTTTATGATTACTAAATCTTATTTTACTACGTTTTCTTATACAAAAAATTATATTATGATCACTGATACCATATTCAATTACTCCCATCTGGGAAATATATTTTTCATCAGATACCAAAATAAGATCAATGGTACTTTCCCCACCTTCCCAAACTCTGGTAGATTTGTTTATTATTTGGGTTAAATGGAATAATTAGCATAATGACTGCAAAGCTTTAAAATTATCCCCTGTTCTATTAGATATGTTTGTATTAAAATCCCCCATAATGATACATTCTTTTGCCAAATCATCGTTATTGTTGTTCAGAACAAACTCAAGTCCCTCATAGAAATTATTTTGACTGGGTGGACGATAACAAACTCCAAACAGTATAGGCTTAGTCGCAGGCAACAATAAATCCAAGAACAATAACTCCTGCTCCACATTCATGTCTAACACATTAAAATTAATATCCGATCTAATAAAAATACAAACACCTCCTCCTTGTCTATTTCGATCCTTCCTAATAACATTATAATCATCTACTTTTATTTCATTATTAATTACAGACGAATCTAGCCATGTTTCTGTTAAGCAAAAAATCCCCACTTTACAATTCTTAAGTAAGCACCTTATTTCATCGATCTTAGGTAACAAACTCCTTATATTTAAATGTACAAAATGTAAACCTTTTGTGTTAAAATAGTCCCCAAACAAATCGACAGAACCTCTTGATGCTGGAAGAGTCTCTTCACCAACTAAGCTCTCATCGTGTTCTTCCTTCTGATCCACGACACGTCCTCCCCGCAAACTGTCCTCCCCAAACTAGACCTCGCAGCCGCCTCATCATCCATGAAAAGGTGGGCTATATTATTAGCCACGCTGTTAATATTTGGAGCCCTGTCACTGTATGACACTCGTACCTGTACAACAGCGGAGTTCCGTTCAGTCAAGTACGATCCAGAATCCAAAACTCGACCTTTGTTAAAACCGGGACAAACTTCCCCATTAGGACCTGGACAAGGGTGAGTGTCGCCTGACAATAACAGGCATAGGATGATAACGAATTTTCCAGCGTTGGAGTGGTGTTTTGAGATCGAGGGCCTGGACGAGTGTAATCATATGAGAAATCATATGAGAAATGAGTATAAACAATATTTATGGTTGATTTTTCACTTGTCCTCCATATCATTTACTGTATCAGGGACTGTAAAAGATCAATATGATGCTCTGATACTATGCACACAGTAGCCTATAAAACATCTGAGGTTTGATTTGTTTTGCTCTAGGCCTTTATAAGAGTTTTTTTTTTTTATTCTGAGGTCAAACTGAACTCAAACAGAAGCAATGGATAATTATACCTTTTTATGCTTACCTACTTTGTCATACAGCCTAACACATAAATTTTCATCAATAATATCTGATGTGTTTTGATAGGTTTGAGGAATATATTAAAATACTTCAAAGGGAAAATAATAGAAATTATGAAGTCAATCTCAACAGAACATTTAAATAATTGAATTTAGAAGTTAGAAATGTCATAAAAGTTTAATATTCTTGATTTATTAAGTAGCCTAGTATTAATCTGTCAAGGGTTATATTAGGCTAATGACAGTATCTACTGTAAAATACATCTAAAAGCTGATATACTTTTCATTTCACACTGTGAAAGTTATGGGAAAAGGAGCAATTAATATTGTTCAAAGCACAAATTTCACAAGAACAATTTTATTAAAACCAATGCACAACACAAGCACAACTTACATTCAACAATATTTGTCTTCCAAAGATCTTGATATTTGTGATGCTATTAACAGAAGTGGACCAAATCAAATGTCTTCAAATGTCGAATCGGGATCTTTTCTGTCAACAGAAACAAATAAAAGTCGAAAATAAAGTGGCATTCAGTAGCATACATATTCTGACACGTCATATCTATCTAATTCTGTAGTAGTATAAATATCTTAAAAGTGCGCTTACGGTTTATACAAAAATGAGCTCTATTCATCAACACTTTTTACATTCCACATCTAACATAGATTCAACATTCAAAGGCACAGGACTTCACTTCAAAACAATCAAAAATAATCGGAGTCAGAAAAGGAATTCAAGTAATCTTACATTGCAAAAAGATTTTGGTCGAAAGGAAACGATGGCACAGAACCGTGTTGTAAAAATTCAATACAATACTTCTAGAAGTGAATATACAGGATTCATTTTACATGTAAACTAGTAATTATGGGGAAATTAAGAGCAAATGATCAACTCTCTGCAGCTGCTTCTCAACGATTCAGCAAATTATAAAACCAGTAGTTTAGTCGGTGAACTGACTAAACAGATATTATGCAAGGTTTCAACATTTGTGGTTTATGATGGTTTTTCTGGACCAATCTGTCTTACGTGTTGAAAAGAAAGTTCAAAGAAACCTATTTTGGCACTTTTTAGTAGTTGACAAAGATCAGATATTGAGCATAAATATCAAAAACTTGCAAATATACAGAAAATCAATGTCAAACTTAATTTCATTTCTTACTAGGTGTAACTTTAAATACATCACTAACCCAACCGGAGTAGATTAAAAAGATTAAAAAAGTAAAAACTGTTAAATTAAAATCTAGCAGTAGCAAGTAGAAATAACAGCTAATCAAAGTGCTGAATAAAATCACTAAGTGTAGACGTATGGCATAAAGTAGAAAAGAATTAACAATCAAATTCCACTTGGCATAAAAATCCTTAAACATACCCTACATCCAAAACAGAACAAAATTAAGTTGTAAAAAGGAAATATTACATGCTTTCTGACTTATGTAGAAAGATTGCATAATGATGATAATACCTCGGGACATCCAAAGTGCATATCCTTTTTCTTTTTTTTTTTTTTTGCCTTCATCTGCATTACTAATTTTATTTATAACTGAGGTGAATCTCACAAATATGGAAGTCCATTCCTGCCATGGGATAAACAATAAAAAAAAAAAAAGGTAATTGCAACTTTTTATCTCAAAATTCAAACACATAATTCCAAGATAAAAATTCAAAATTGCGTGATATAAACACAGAATTCCAAGATAAAAATTCAACATTTCGAGATATAAACTTGGAACTGCAAGATATAAACTCAGAATTCTGAGATAAAAACTTGCAATTCTGAAGGAAAAAACTTAGAATTGCAAGATAAAAATTCACAATTATTTTTTTTATACAGTGAAAAAATAAAAAACAATTGCAAAATGTAAACTCACAATTCAGAGAAAAAAGTGCAGAATTGATTGGTGTAAATGAGAATTGCTAGAAAAAAAGTCAGATTGTAATTATATATATTAATTTATTATTTTTTTTTTTTTTCAAAATTCTGTTTATATATCGCAATTCCGAGTTCATATCTCACAATTCTTTCAGAAGTTTTCAGAATCGCAAGAAAAAAATAATGCTATTATCTTTCTTATTCCATGGCAGAAACAAACTTCCACAAACAAAATCTGACAAAGACATGTCCGGGTCATATTTTCCCCAAAAACAGAAATAAATAAGTTGCATATTGCAAATAAATGAATATATAAAAATAAAGCATCTTTTAAGATCATCATGATTTTTTGTAACATTTTAATGACAAATTGTCATTACTGCAATGCAAATAATAATGAATAATATATGCATCATGATGTTGTACTGCCTTTTAGTTTATTCTGATAAAACACTGTATGACAGTAAAGTACAACGCCTGTAAACTGGGATTTGAGGGAAAACTGTCATACTGTCCGATTTTTGAGCTGGACATGTTTTCATGAGATTCACTCAGTCATTAAAGTGACCTATTGATGCTAATTGGAAAATTCTGACTGTTATAACAAAAGAAAGAATTAAACGAGTTTCATAAAACCTCCTAAACAGAAACCAGGAGGAACTGAAATGATCCCTCAATACAGCAAATAAAACACTATATGCAATTTTTTTTTTTTTTAATTACCTTAAGGTGTCTGTTATGGGTTTGAAAATAAATAAAGCTTATAAACTTGAAACACATCTTCACAAATTGATAATAGTTCATCACATTACAACACAAGCTATATTGCTGACATTTACAAATGTGTAGAAGCACAAACGGCCGGCTGACTGTAAGCATGCATCCCTGAAACTGCTCCAGGTCAGTGTGGGACAGGGCTCGAGCACCTCCAGACCAGTCTGTTTCTAATGTACAGCAGGACAGTCGTTTACACGGCACCATCCAACCAAACCAACAGCAGCAAGAAGAAGATGAATCAAAGAATCATCATCCGTTTCAGTGCAAATAAACCAGGAACCGTTCACAAACTCTCACGCCTGGAAGAGTCAATCTCACAAAGCCTGTTGAGAAATCAACCCAAAAATAAATAAAAAAAAGCATTTAAATTTAAATACATCATAAAAAAAAAAAAACTATTTTAGTGGTGAAACATGGTTAATTACAATTTAAAAATGACAATTAAAAATAATTTAATAATAATAAAAAATATATATATAATTTTGAGGTGAAATATGACGCATGAAACTTGGTTAACATTATTAGAGGACTTCATGTAAATAAAAATAAAACATAAATAAATAATAAATGTGGAAAAGTCTATAAAAAAGCAAATTAACTGGTTAACTGTAAGCATCAGAGAGAGGATGAAAAATTGTCCTGAAAAAAATCATCTGATAAATGAAAATATAACGACAGTTTTTGGTGGGAAAAAATATATATTGTGGTGAAATATGACCCAGATTGCCAAAAAAAAAGACAAAGAAAGAAAGAAAGAAAGGACTTCAAGTAATTAAAATTTTTTAACAAATAATAAATATAATGTGAAATAAATAATGCTGTGAGATGCCTTGTCTAACATACAAGAATTAATATTTTGCTTAACACTGAAAAAAAAAATGACTCATTGAATTTACTAGAAAAATTTAAGGTAAGTGGTTGCAATCAATTTATTTTAGCTACATTTAAATAAACAAATTTAGTTGACTAACTTTCAACTAAATTTGTTCATTTAAATGTAGCTAAAATAAATTGATTGCAACCACTTACCTTAAATTTTTCTAGTAAATTCAATGAGTCATTTTTTTCAGTGAAATGACCTATTTTAGGGAATATAATTTTGAGGTAAAATATGTAAAAAAATAATAAAATTAAAAAAAAGAAAACGGAAACATTATTAGAGGACTTCATATAAATAAAAATGAAACAAATATATAATAAATTTGGAAAATTATAGAAAAAAACTATAAAAAAAAGAATTAATATTTTGCTTTAAATAAATAAATAAATAAATTCCCTATTTTAAGGTTTACAATTTAAAAATTCAAAAATCTCAATGGCCCTAAAACAGACAGATATATATATATATATATATATTTTTTTTTTTCCTAAGCAAAATATATTTTATAATTATAATAAGCCCTAGATTGTTGTTTTGGGTTGACCTGACCAGGGCGTTTTTGTGAGATTCATCCATTAAAGATAATTGATGGCTACAGTATCTCTGTGCAGTGTCATGACCTGCGTTCTCTTCCATTAAAACACTGTTTACTCATTAACATGAGAAGCACATCAACAGAACACTAGAAATAATTCAGATTTAAATCTTAGTGTGTATCCAGTCAAGTAGAAAACAAAAACTTCAAACGAACGCGTAACTCCCAGCGTGACATGAAGCCGTGTTTCTGATGCGACTCGGATCCACAAACTCTGCTTCGTCTGCTGGAGTCAACGCAAGCCTTAAAAATGTCTAGTTTGGAAATGAAGGAACATAAAAGTGAAGTGGGAAGAGATCCTGAAGGTTTCCGACATCAGTCTTTCTTCTCCTCCTCTGTGTCGTCTTCAGACTGCGTGAGTTTCTCCTGCGTGGAGGAGGAAGAGGGAAGAACCTCCTGCTCTCCGTCCTCAGTCTTTCTCTTGGTGCTTTCCTGCACAAACTCCTGGATCTCCAGTGGAAGCCGCCGGAATTTGTCCTGGTATTCCTGATCCAGATCGTTCTGGAGCTGCGAACACAGGTCACAATATTCAAGTTACAGTCTACAGGAAATCAAAAGCGACCATCAGCGCATGTTATTCTTAAAAAATAAAAGTCAAAATCAAAATCCTTCTTTTCGGCTGACATCAGTACTTTTGTGTACTATGAAAATGAAACTTCTTCTACGTCCAAAATGAACATTTACTGAAACAACTGCAAAAAAAAAATAAAAAATAGAGTCCGAGAGAGGGAGGAAAAACATTCTGAAAAAATTTAATTTGACTGTTTTTGGTGCAGAAAAACTTGACTAACATTGTTAGAAGACTTCTAAGGAAAGATAAATTAAACATAAATAATAAATGTGGAAAAGTCTTTAAAAAAAAACAAAAAGGTAAAAAATTATAAATTAAAATATAAAGAAATAATACATTTAAATGTATTATAGATTTAAAATAAATTTGATGCAAAAAAAACTTGACTAACATTATGAGGACTTCAAGAAAAAAAAAGAAAAAAAAAATATATATATTTATTTATTTTTTTTTTTCTTGAAGTCCTCTTATAATGTTAGTCAAGTTTTTTTTTTGCATCAAATTTATTTTAAATAAAAATGGTCCCAAAAAATTAATTAATAAATTTGATAAATTTAAATGTAATTTAATAATAAACCTAAATAAATCATACATACATTTAAATACATTTATCATAATTTTCAAAAGAAATTCAGAGCAAAAACCCTCACTAATATTATTAAAGGACTTTAAGAAAAAAAAAAAGAAACATGAATAAATAATAAAAGTTGGAAATGTCACTGTAAAAAGCACATAATAGCCTGCTTAATTGTATGAATCAGAGAGAGGGTGGGAAAAAAATTAATTTGATAAATATAGGCATAATTTCATAATAAATCTAAAAGTATCATACTTTTAAAACAAATGTAATGATAGATTAAAAATAAATTTGGTGCAAAAACAAAAAACAACAACAACAACAACAAACAACTAGACTACCATTATTAGAGGACTTCGAGAAAAAAAAATGAGATTGAAAGAACAAAATACTACTACTAATAATAAGACCCCTGCAAACATCATCATTGTGAAAGTGCACTAATGGTCATGCAGCATTTCTACTATCATAAAGTGCAAACGTGGTGTTGTTCAGTGTGTGAATGTGTGTCTGTCTGACCGCAGGAGACCCTCAGAGTCGATGGAATGAACGCTAATGTGACACGGGACAGTATTGACAGATACGGATCGATATCCACTAATGCTGTGGCAGATCCAGGCCGTTCAGAGCGGCAGCGCTCAGGAATCACAATTCAACACAATTCAACACATCAGTGCAGAGACTTCACCATGTCATTCCTCTTATCCACATAAAACACTGCATTTGGAGAGCTATATGCATAAAAACACAAAAGCATATCATTTCCAAGCTCAGGGTTTATAGGAAGGGAGTCTTGACTTCATGCAATATGATTGGCCAGTCCTGATGAGTGACAGCTCACAAGCCAATCAAAACGTAGCAATTGAGAGAGTTTTGACATCTGATTGAGTCAGATCTGTACTGCCATTGAAAAGCACGTTTTCTCTGTTTCTGTATTAGGATCCTCACTAAAAACGTGCCAGATGATCACAGTGAAATTCTACAGGAGAACAGCAGATTCAAATTTAAATACTCCTGGCAGCTTATGAAATATTTCAAGCATTAAGTATTTAATATTTAAAGTGTCAGCCCTGAATGAAAAGTCTGTCATCGTTCCCTCATGCTGTTATAAACCTGCAGAAGGTCTTTAACAGGTCTTTCAATGATGACTGAATTGTCATTAATGCTATAATTTTCATTAGCCCTACAATGTCAGAATAACTGTAGTAATATCCACAGATGAGCACTTACTGGACTGAAGCAGCTCAGCTTGATTCTCCATCAATCATTTTGTAGAAAAATCAGTGAGTCTCAAATCTGATCATCAGGATCTTTTGAGAAGCTTTACTTTCACTGTTCCTCAGTGGAGGAATGATCTTCATCTCACATCTTCTGAGGAGCGCTTATTTCTTCATCTTTCAATCATCATTGGATTACACTGCATTATATGTTTGAATCATTTCAATCTCATCTTACTAAGACATATTATTGCAGATATAGAGTGTACACTCTTATTTATATATTTTTATGTATCTGCTATACTGTTATAAGGATCTCATTGATTTGCATTACAAGTATCAGAATTTCATCATATAAACATAAGCATCTGCACCAAATTGCATATTTTTGCTCAGTTCGAGTCTCTGAATAAAACTGAGCTGTTTTTTCCCTCCATATTCTCATTATATCAGACTATATGAACCATAAAAGCCTTATTTTTTAAATATGACACTCAACAAAAAAATATGCAGGATCAATACACTGTTGCATTTTTCTGACTATTATTTCCTATGCCAGGCTTTACAGGGTTAAAATCACAAAGCATGCTGGTGAATGACAGCTGTGGAAAATCGATGATGACGGATGTGAAATATGTATTGATCTACAGTGTCATGATGCAACAAACTCCAAATCTCATCGGTCAGACTTCCAAGGAAGCATCAGCACTCGCTTTCACTAGATGAGTTCTGCTCCTGTAACAATAACAGTGATAATAATCATCTGCTGTGTTCATTTGTGTGACATTAAACTCCAGCTGAGGCGACAGACAGAGATCTGATCATTTTGGCACTTTTTTATTAGCTATTGCAGTAAAACACAGTAAACTCTTACCTTGGGTTTCTCGTCTAATATCTGCTGCAGGATGCTCTTATGGGTTTCTACCAGCTTCTCGTGTCTTTTAGTCTGAGCGTCTTCCAGCTAGTGACAGAAAACACAAGCAGCGAGAAGTGTGAAGAGTCATATTTGTTCTCGGTTTGATGATGAGAAATGGAGAAAGTGTTTTACCCTCTTGATGTGCTGCACCACCTCGTTCACATACGACCTGTTGATCTCCAGCTTCTCCCTGAAATCAGACAGAGACTCTCACGGTGTCATGTGAGGCCTTTAACACTCTTTTATTGCCATCTAGAGGACAGTTTTATAAAGAATAATAAAAATCTCTCTATTCTGTTCCTTTAATTGCCTCCCAGAACATTAATAAAAAATAACTTGAAAAGAATATTTTTTTCCCTCTCTAAAGATGATTATTTTACATCAATATATCATAAAATATAAAGTTTATGTCATTTATTAATGTTTTTGTAATATCCATACACACATACAGAAAATATTATAATAACATTCTTAGATGATTTTATTATATTATAATACTATTTAAAATTAAATCCAAATATATTACATAATTTGTGTTAGTTAATTTGCTGTTACATATAATATATTAATCACATATAATATATATTAAGCATATACTGTGTATATATATATATATATATATATATATATATATAAGATTATTAGAAGTTTTTAGAACATTTAGTTAGATGATTATTTTATACTAATAAATTATATAGTATACATTTTGTGTAATGCATTAATGCTTTTGTAATATTACACAAAGTATAGAGAAAAATATAATATATAATAAATTTATATTTATGTACACATTTACAGAACATAATAGAACAGATAATTATAAAACCACGACAGGTCATTTCAAATAAAATGTAAATATATTACAATATAAAATAATGCAAAAAATTTATATATATATATATATATACACACACACACACACACACACAAAATTCTTTATAAATCTTTATATTTATATTATTTGTATTACCAATTTTATTATCAAATGTAGTTTACCAGTAGTATTTTTTTAGTATTTACCATAAGTATTTTAATATGATTTAGAGGCCAAATATGCTTCAATATGCTCATCTAAAACCAAAACATAATTTGATACACAAAATAAGCATGATGATGAGCAGATGAAGTCTTACTCTTCTGTCAGGTGTTTCTCCTTTGATTTGGCTTCACTGATCTTCTCTTGTCTCTTCTTGTCCATTTTCTTTTTCAGCTCTTTCTTTTCTCTGTAAACACAGGCGGGACAGCGAAGGTGACTCAACATGACCTTATGAATTATTAAAGAAGCTGGTGATATTCATAACAGACTCACTTCTCGCACAGCTCCTTGATTTTCTTCATTTGGTTGCTCTGACTCTCCTCAGCGATGGCCGTCAGCTTCTCGATCACCTACAGACACAGCATTTCACTTGCAGACCAATTCATCTGTCTTTCTGACTGATTCATTAAAAAGAACGGTGAAAAGGTTTCCTAAAGCTGGACATCAGAAATGCTTAAATAATTTAGATCTGATTTCTCACGTAAAATACATTCTAAAATAAATTTTCTCTACACACACCTTAAATAATGGACACTTGGTTGGATTATTTTTATTTATGTTTCTGTATTGTTTGATATATTGATATTTTAATATTTAAATTTTATTTGAAATAACTAGTTTATTGCATTACTGTATGTATGTAATACAACATCAATTAAGTTATGAATAATATTATATATATATATATATATATATATATTAATTATATCATACTGTATATTACATTATTATTATTAATATAATATAATATTATATATATATATATATATATATATATATATAACATATATTTTTCCCACTCACTACACACATGTACACATTTTATATATTAATATTATTTGTTTTATTAATGTTATTAATATTATTATATACATGTTTATTATTAATCATATTATTATCATTATTAGATATTTTTCACACACTACACACAGATACACAATTAATATATTAATATCCAAATATTAATATTATTTGTTTTATTAATCAATACTATTATCAATTAATACTCTCTCTATATATAGAAAATGTTAGTATTAATATTAAAATTACATTTTAGTATTTATTGTTTATTGTTAATATGTATTTATTTACTACCAGCTCTAAAAACTCATGAGCAAATTAATAAATTAATAAAAAAATTTCTCAATAAGAAACATACTTTCTGAATAATTTTTATTCATTACATTTCTGTATTGTTTTACATTTTCAAATTGTAATATTTAAATTAGATTTTAAAATCATTGCCACGGTTTGATTATTTTCTGTATATTTGTTATATTACAGAAACATGAATTAATAAAATATTAATAATAAAATATTAACTATATATACTATATATATATATATATATATATATATATATATATATATATATATATATATATATATATATATATATATATATATATATATATATATAGTACGGTATTTAGTACCAATTCTAAAGCGTAATTTGCGAATGAATATATATTTTTTTTTCAGGAATATGTTTTTCTTGATGTGCGTCTGTAATCTGACCTGTTTGATGTGCTCTTTCTTCAGATATTTCTCGCTGTAATACTGCTCCTGACGCAGATTGAGGAGCTGCTGCTGCTGCTGTTCTTTGAGCTCGGACAGTTTCTGTCCGCTGTCCTGATCCAGATTGGCCAGTTCCTGCTCGAAGAACGAGGGTCCGTGTTCAGGACTGGACGACAAACACCTGACGAGACACACACAAAACAATGAAACGATATTTATACAGCTAAAGTTAAACAAAAAGATTTAGTTATTATAAAGGATTCACTACACCCCTTGCACTGCCAGTTTCAACCTCGAGCAATTAAAAATGTTTAATATGTATGCAAATATATGTATATGTGGGAATCTATATGTATATGTGCATGCTAAGGGAAATGTTGAGTCTATTGTATTGTTTTTTTTTAAGTGCTGTCAAATGATTAATCGCGATTAATCACATCCAAAATAAAAGTTTTTATTTACATAATATATATGTGTGTACTGTGTATATTTATTATGTATATTTAAATACACACACATACAGTATATATTTAGAACATATTTACATGTTTATACATTTATATATTTATATTCTTATATTTTATATTATATATAAATATATTTAATATATAAACAACATATTTTTCTTAAATATATACATGTGTTTGTATTTATATATACATAATAAATATACACACTACACACATATATTATGTAAACAAAAACTTTTATTTTGGATGCAATTAATCGTGATTAATCGTTTGACAGCACTATTAAATATATTTATATATAACAAATTATATGAATATAAATATATACATGTAAATATTTTCAAAATTTATACTGTAAGTGTGTGTATTTACATATACATAATAAATATACATAGCACACACACACATATATTATGTAAATAAAAAACTTTTATTTTGGATGCGATTAATCGCGATTAATCATTTGACAGCACTAGTTTTTTTTTTAAGTGCTTTTAGTATATTGGTCTTGTTATAATGTGTTGTGAAGCCAAAGACAGATTTCCACTTGTGGACAATAAAGGAAAGTAACAGTAACAGTGTGTGAGACGCTGGTTCTCCTGACGTTCCTCCTCTCAATCCCAACAGTGATCGGATCAGCGGACGTCTACCTACCTCTTCTTACCGTCTCGTTTGGCAGACTTCAGCAGGACGGCCCGTTTGCGCAGGTAGTCGTGCTGGAACTCGTTGTATTTGGCCGTGTGCTCCTTGATCATTTCGGTGGTCTTCTTGTGGTGTTTCTTCACCAGGTCCTTCATCTCTTTATAGTGTCGTCTCTGCTCTCGGACGAAGCCCTTCTGCTGTTTCAGCTCCTCAACCGTTTGTGCCTCCATCTCTGAAACAGAGGTTTCATGGACTGTAAAATTAGTTTTTATAATATCACCACCACCTCCATATATTTTATGAACCTTTTCTGAAGCTCATGTCGATGGATTTTCTGAAGCTGTACATCAGAACTCTTTCTATAATTTACAGTGCATTCGAAATGATTGAAACTCAACGGCTACCTAATAAAACACAACTTCACCTGTGGCTGTTTGTGTTTTGTTTTTTTCTCACATTAAATAAGCAAAATACAGCTTCTCTCAAGATCATCATTTATATTGCACACTTGATTGGATTAATTAAATTTTTATTTGTTTCTGTACATTTAGTATTTTAATATATTTTGATTTTATTTAAAATAACCTGTCATGGTTTATTTATTCGATTCTTTTATGTATGCCTCCAGAAACATACATTTATTATATATAGACATACAAACTTAATATATTAACATAACAATGTAGCAATGTTATTTTTATATAACCTGCAATAGTGTTGTATTCTCTTTTTTTCTATATATGTGCATAGAAAAACAAATTCATTATATATATACATATATATATATATATATATACACACACACACACACCTAACATATTAATATAAATATCAACAATTTGATATAAACAATGTAATATGAAATAATATAATATAATGTTATTTTTTAAATAACCTGCCATGGTTTGCTTTAGTCTATTTTTTTTTTGTATATGTGTATAGAAAATTCATTATAGTTCTGTATTCTTTTGTATTTTAATTAATTTTAATTTTATTTAAAATAACTTTGTTGTCATGGTTTGTTTATTCTATTATTTTTCTATGTGTATTATTACAAATTAATATAAAAAAGTAAAAAAATAATAATAATACAATGTAATTTAATTAATAATATAAATTAAATTTACATGTTATTACATATTAAAATAAAATGATAGAATAAACAAACCATGGCAAGTTATTTTGATGTTACTGCATCAAAACTCTTTGAAAGTTTGGACTACATCTCTTAAATAGGCGATAAAAAGGCATTTGGTCTGTTTAACAGTCGGTTACTGACCGGTGAGGACGCTCTGAATCAGATCTTCAGTCTTTGCCGCCGGTTTGGTTGAGCCTGAATCATAATGGGATAAAATCTCATCAGATAAGAATCATGTATATCCAGTACTACTCATCAGTTTTGTGGACAACAGGTTTGGATTAGCAGTGGATGGTTTGGGTTTATAGCTCAGTATCAGCGGAGATGATGTAGTGTAAGCTGTGTGAAGCTCTGACCTGTGGACTGCGGCTGTGTGCTGATCTGGGACGTGGGTTTCGGAGCGGCGCTGGGCGTGTGACTCAGACCGTTCTCAACCGGGACGGGTTTGGGTTCGCTTTTAACCTCCGAAGGGTTTTCAACACCAGGATCCGCCTGGAGAACAACACACTTCATCATCAAAACCTCCAATACTGTTCGAACACGATCAGTTTCACAGACGCTCCGCAAAATGAAAAAAAAAAACAAAACAACAACGACAAATTCAATACATTTACATTTAGTCATTTAGCAGATGCTTTTATCCAAAGAGACTAACAAATGAGGACAATTCATAGCTTTCAGTCACGTGACCGGCTCGAAGACTTGGAGGGCAAAACATCCATAGAACTGCAGCACTCGCGCGTCAATTTACCATCTGTTTCCCAGCCACAAATATTTAGATCACCTCTCAAAAGAATAAAACAAAGGTATTTCTGAACAAAATGCAAGGTTTGGCCATTTGAAATCCATATTAAGCACCCACGGCAATTTTTCAATCATTAACAGTGCGACAAAACGTTGTAAAAACACTTAAAGTAATATATTTAAAACGGTAATATTAAAAGATTAAATTCAGTATTCACCATATTAATGATGCATAGTTTACATAGGCAAGCAAATGAGGCCAGAATATGAACGCAATTCACTTAACGGTTCAGTGTTTTCCTTCTAATGGTTTTCTTTGGGAAGTCATTTAACGTGAAACTTTGCACATTGCGTTTATATTCTGGCTTCATCTTCTTGCCTGCACAAAATATACATTATCAATAAGGTGTTTACTGAATTTCGCCTTGTGCGTTTTACTACGTTATTACTTGATGCAATCTGCGTAAAAATAACTGGCAGTCAGTGGAGCAAAGCTTCGTTTGGCCTCCAGGTGGGCGTTCCTACAAGGGTGTGACATCACGTGAAAACTATCAACAGAAGCAATCAAAACCAACAAAAGAGCAATAATAAGCAAGTGCTATGACAAGTCTCGGTTTATAACGCATGTATAGCAAGGGTTTATATATATATATATATATATATATATATATATATATATATATATATTTAAACACACACACACACACATACAATAAAAAGAAAACAAACAGTTAGAAAACAAATAGTGAGTGCAAGCGTTAGAGGGTCAAGTGTTTTTTTTTTTTTTAATATAAAACAAATAAAAAAACAAAGAAATTAGAATTAGAATAGAGAGTGCTAGAGTCAAATAAAGACTTATTATAAAGACTTCATTCATTAGCAAATGAATTCATTAGTAATGAGTGATGTGATTAGAGTTCAGATGGAGTAATTAGTGAAGTAATCTGATCTGCTATCTAATGGTCATATCTGAGCTCTTCAGAGCTTCAGCGCTGGAGATCTGGAGACGTCTCTACCTCTTTGGTGTCTTTCTCCTCTTCTCCCTCCTCTAGAGTGAGCGCCGCCAGCTGTTTGGATCTCTGCTCCATCAGGTTGACGTATCTGATGGGGTTGGACAGCGCTTCGATGACATCTGATCAACACAGAAACACACAACATCAGTCCCAAACTCACAACACACTCCAGTCCTGCAGCTTTCAATCCAGATCTTTTTCACTATTATTTTGCAACTTCAAAAACGTCAAGAAGTTCAAAAATGTTATTTATGAAATAGGATTTCAGTTTAGTTAACAATTAACAGCTTTTGGTTAACAATTATAACTTTTCCCACAATATTTTGCAACTTCAAACCTTTCAAAAAACATCCAAAATAACAGAAAAAATTCAGAAATATTATATTTGATTTTATATGACATTTGCATTTGAGTTAACAATTATAACTTTTTCACAATTCAAAAAAACATCCAAAATAATAGTAAAATAAATTAAAAATATATTATTTTTGATTTCATATATGATTTCAGCATTTAATTTAGTTAACAATTAACAGTTTCTAGTTAATAATAACTTTTTCACAATATTTTGTAACTTTAAATGTTTCAAAAACATCCAAAATAATAGCCAAAGAAATCAAAAGATATTATATTTGATTTTATATGACTTTAGCATTTTAGTTAACAATTATAACTTTTTCACTTTTTTTTACTTAAAAGTCTAAAAAAAAACATCCAAAATAATAGTCAAATAAATTTAAAAAATATTATTTTTGATTTATATATGAGTTCAGCATTTAATTTAGTTAACAATTAACAGTTTCTAGTTAACAATAACTTTTTCTCAATATTTTACAACTTTGAATGTTTAAAAAACATCCAAAATAATAGCCAAAGAAATGAAAATATATTATATTTGATTTTATATGACTTTAGCATTTTAGTTAACAATTACAATTTTTAACAGTATTTTGCAACTTTGAAACTATTCAAAAAACATCCGAAATAACTTAATAGATATTATATTTGATTTGATATATGACACTGGATTTTAGTTTAGTTATCATTTAATAATTAACCGTTTTTACATAACAATTCTAACTTTTTTCCACAATATTTTGCAACTTCAAAATAACTTTTATATGACATTAGCATTGGTTTGCCTCTTTTAATTTGCTCATACATATGTAATATCTGAAGCTTCAGAACAGGTGGAAACCCTTAATTTAGAGACATTTTGGAAAATTGTATTTCATGGGATTTTATAGGTAATTTCATCTTTTAAAAAGGCCAAAAAATCACCTTAATTTACATAAAGAGTTATATTCAACATTCTCTAATGAAGAACTAAAAGCCTGACTATTATAAACAATTATTTGATCTAATTTACATAAAATAAAGCATCTGACATCTTCTGCTGGGTCTATATCACTTTTGATATAATATTCAAATACATATTTGCATATTGAATGGATGATGCCTCATTTTTAACTTTAACAGTTTTCATAAATGAAGTCACTGTTTTCATGTGGCTTTACTAAAGCAACATTTTTTTTTTTTTTTAAATTAAAGAAAATGACAAATTTGGCCTATTCTTTCATTTCATGATTTGCTTTGCTGAAGTGCAGACGTGATTGTGTTGGGAATAGTCAGACCAAACAAACGTGTGAAGCGCTGCTGAGCAGGTCAGTGCTGTCATTCCTCTGTGGTTTAACACCTCTTAACTAAAGCACAACACCAACAGGTGCATTCTGGGTTCTGGAGACGTCGATCTGTCCCACAATCCCTCGTCTCATAGATTCAAGATACAAATGAGGACCAATGAGGGCTGTTGGGATACAGATGGAAATGCTCCTCACAAAAGACACTGTGGTACAGGGAAGGTACCAGACGGTAATACCATGGTTCTTTCATATATACCATAGTACTGAATGATTTTCAGTCATAATTCACATAAAAATATTTTTTTATTTTCTTTATGCAGACAACTTGTGAGATTCACTCATATTTACCGTGGTATTCATATGGTATTTCACGGGACTTCACAGAAATACTATGGTCCTTCTTGACAGTGGCAGATCCTAAACAAGCAAATGAAGCTGTTTCGTGTTGCAGATGATTATAATAATTAATTTCTTACCAGCAAATGTATCGGGAACGTAGTCTTTCACCTCAATATTCACAAATATAGCAGGAAGAGTCAGCGCTTGATTCTTTTCATTTCTCAAACCGATGTAACGATAACCTGTGAGAACAATACAAAATTATGTTTTAGCAAATAAAAGAAAAATGTTTTAACTACTTACAAAATATCTTGTAATAATACAATACAATAAAATACAATACAACACAATTTTTATTTATTTCTTATGTAGCAAAATAATAATAATAATAATAATAAATTCTTATTAATCTACTAAAAATGATCTACAGTAACTCTAATGTAAATTAAAATGCTAAAAAACACATAAAATGAAAAAAAAAAAAAAACTGAAATCATATTTTATTTCCCCCTCACGATACAATATAATAAAATCAAAAGTACAACTATATTAATATTATCATCTTTTATTTTTATTATTATATTATTAGTAGTAGTAGTAGTAGTATTAATAGTATTAATAATATTGGTAATAATATTTTAAAATTATTATTAAAATATTAAAATAATCCAACTTTAATTTAAATAACTGAAATTAACTAAATTATTTCATTAATTAACTAAAAAACACAAAATCAAAACATAAACCAAAATAATATTTTATAACTCCCTCATAATACAATACATTAAAAGAAAAATAAAGTACAGCCATATTTGCATTTTCATGTTGTAAAATGTATTATTATTACTATTATCCAAATATTAAAATAATCTCAATTAAATGCTAAAAACACATAAAATAAAAACAAACAGACAATAAAAGAAAAAAAAAGTACAACTATATCTGCATTATAGCACATAAAATCAAAATTTCAACTGTATAACTGTATAACTATCAATAGTTACCTTCAATAACTTTTTTTTTAAATTAAAGGACAATTTTTGAATCACAATAGATCACAGTTAATCAATTTTATATATCAATACTCCCAGTTTCTGTTAATAAATGAAGCTTGAAAACAAGCAGCTTTGTCATCTTTTAGCCCATGGAGAGGCTTTTCAAGTCAAAAAGGTTTAAAACCCCTGCTTTAGTCAGTATTAATGAAATGCTGGCTTGTTGCCGTCATGACTCTTCATGCAACACTATCTTTGCAAAGTAAAAGTTAAATAAAGACGCAAGACAGAAAAGACCAATCATATGTCAGTATGCAAATACTGTAAACATAAACAACAGCACATTCCAGGCTGAGGTGAGTCTATCAGGCTGATTCTCACCCGGACGAATGGCTGAGACGGGGATGATGCGATGGCCGATGAACTTTCCGCCCTCTTCATACACAGCTATCCTGAGGGACGCCAGCGTGGGCAAAACCACCTGACCCATAAACAACAGCGTTATTGATTTCACGCTCTCCGAGCGACTGAAGAACGCTTACAGAAACAGCCCTACTTTTTTAAAGACGATGGGCTCCTCGTCCCATACAGGGTTGATGGCGTTGCTCTGGGACGTCTTTGTCTTGAAAGCTTTTCGTCTCGTGTCGACGGGGAGCCCAAACATGTCAATCTCCACATAAACGCCCACCTTCTTATCAGTCAGAAACTGTCCTGATATGATCTGAGGAGACATCGAGATATAAATGACATACTGTCTAAACACATAACCAGTGCTCAGAAAACCAGTCTGACAATATATCAAGAGCGTAGGTTTGATTTTGGCATCGGTGGGGACAAAACCACAGACAACAGACATTTAATTGTTTTATCAAAATTATTGCTATAGGGACAATTTAGTAGCTGATATTGGTAGAATCATGTCAGAGCATCTCTACTAAATTCTACACCCTTGAAAATCATAACAAGTGATGTCTGACTTTGGAAACTGTACAGCAGTTCTCTCCTTAAATATTAAGAGCTCAAACAACAGATTAATTAATCCAAATTTCACATAAAGCTTATGGACGTAATTATAATATAAGTCAGACACTGACATGAGTTGCTGTTTTTGTCTCTTCTGAGGAAGATTCATTCACTTGTTTGGCAATGTCAGATTTTTTAATGTTCATCTAATCTCTTTTTCCTTCCACTCAGCTCTCTGTTAACATGCTTGGATACAGCACTCTGTGAACAGCCAGCTTCTTTGGCAATGAATGTTTGTGGCTTACCCTCCTTGTGAAGGGTGTCAATGATTGTCTTCTGGACAACTGTCAGATCAGCAGTCTTCCCCATGATTGTGTAGCCTAGTGAACCAAACTGAGAGACCATTTTGAAGGCTCAGGAAACCTTTGCAGGTGTTTTGAGTTGATTAGCTGATTGGCATGTCACCATATTCTAATTTGTTGAGATAGTGAATTGGTGGGTTTTTGTTAAATGCGAGCCAAAATCATCACAAATAAAAGAATCAAAGACCTAAACTACTTCAGTCTGTGTGTATTGAATTTATTTAATACACGAGTTTCACAATTTGAGTTGAATTACTGAAATAAATGAACTTTTCCACGACATTCTAATTTATTGAGATGCACCTGTAAATTCAAATCATAAATTACATCATTTTTTAGCCATCAAATGTGAACATATACTGTCAATTCCAATTATAAATTATATAACTTTATGGCATTTTTTTCCAGAAAAAAAAAAAAAAAAACTAATTTGGCAATCAAAACTGAACATAAATTCAAATAAAAAAGTATATAATTTTATAGTATTTTTCTGGAACAAAAGCTAATTTGGGCGTTTAATTGAAGGTAATATTTTTATGGCATTAAAACTGAACAAATTTAAATTATAAAATGTTTATAGTATTTTTCTGGAACAAAAACTAATTTGGGTATCAAAATTGAACATATAAATTTAAATTATGAATAATATAGTTTTTATGGTATTTGTCTGGAACAAAAGCTAATCTGACAATCAAAATTCAACCTAAATTTCATTAAAAAAGACAATTTTCTTGTATTTTTCTAGAACAAAAACATATTTGGGCATCAAAACTGAAAAAAAGTAATAATAATAATTATAATATTTTTATAGTATTTTTCTGGAACAAAAACTAATTTGGGCATCAAAATTGAACATAAATCTACACTAAATACAACAAATGAAACAAAAAAAAAAAAACATGCGGAAATATATCAGATCACTGATTGCACTGCAACAATGCATTGCAAATGAGTTTCCTGGTGCTAAAGGTTTTGGCAATAGTCTCATGAGTCAGTTAAAAGCCATTAATGCTTTGAAAGCTGCTTTTGAAGAAGTCGAGCTGTATAACGTCTAACCTTCACTGATAAGGTGTTGGCTACGATGCCGTCCACAGTGCTTTCTGTGAAGGGGTCGAAGTGCTTGTCCGGTCGTCTCATGAACTCTGGTTTGAGTCTGTAGCCGCTCTTGCCGTTGTACTCGTACATGCCGAGGTTCAGCTGCATGGACAGATCTGAGAGAAAAACAACAGCTATGAAGTCTGACTACAGTGGACATTTCATATCACAGTCATATTTACATAAGCCTCTCCCAGAGCGTCTTCATTATTCATGGTCTCACCGATGGTCTGAAAGTTGAGTGCGACGAGCTGACAGCCGGCGTTCCAGAAGACCTGCGGCATGTAGTTGGAGGAATCCACGCGCGTTCCTTTAGGATAAATCCTGCTCAGCTGGAACTTGTTGTATCTACATGCACACGGTTAAGGGATCGTCATAACGAATTATACTGATAAACCAATAAATCATTCACCTCCGTCACAACCAGGACAGACAGTGTGATCATCACCTGACAAAACATTATAGAGATTATATTATTCATGAAGTAAATTTGATTTTCTTTATTTTATAATTGTAAATTCAAATTTAAACTAGATTGATAAGTTTGTAGACAAACCTTAGGTTGGCTTGAAAATGCCTATCCAGAAAGTTTGAAAAACTTGAAATTTGAAGTAGTTTGAAATTTAAAATAGTTTTAAAGATTAAAGTTTGAATGTTTTGAAGGCAATACAGTCTATCAGAAAAACAGATGTGGTTGCTAAGGTATTCTGGGTGGTTGCTAGGGTGTTGCTATGCAGTTGCTAGGGTACCCAGATTGGTTGCTAGGGTGTTGCTATGCAATTGTTAGGGTACTCGTGGTGGTTTCTAGGAAGGTTGCTAGGGTACTCAAAGTGGTTGCTATGGCGGTAGCAAGGGTACCTGGGGTGGTTGCTAGGGCATTCCTATGTGGTTGCTAGGGTGTTGCTATGCAATTGCTAGGGTACTCGGGGTGGTTTCTAGGGCGGTTGCTAGGGTACTCAAAGTGGTTGCTAGGGCGGTTTATAGGCTGTTGCTATGCAGTTGCTAAGGTACTCTGGGTGGTTGCTAGGGTGTTGCTATGTGGTTGCTAGGGTACTCAAGGTGGTTGCTAGGGTACCTAGACTGGTTGCTAGGGTGTTGCTATGCAGTTGCTATGGTACCCAGGGAGGTTGCTAGTGTGTTTCTAGCATGAAAAGCATATGGCTAACATGTTTCTAGCATGATTTTCATGTTACTAACATCTTGCTAGTATGATTAGCAAATTACTACCATGTTGCTAGCATGTTTAGCATGTTACTAACATAGATATATATACGTAGATGCCTCATTAGCGACTGTTTCTATGGGCCGCTATACGTAAGCCGTCCGCCATACTGTAGTGGTCAACTTGACGTCATTCACCATAGTAATCACTGAATATTCGAAAGATGCCACAATCCTGCACAGGCGATGGTCTGCGAACCCAACGGCTCTGTTCTCATACCTACAGTATGTGAATGACGTCAAGTGGACTGTTCCAAGATGGCGGCCGCATCTACGTGCCTGGAGCAGTCGAGCAGGGCGTCTATATGTCTATGGTTACTAACATGTTGTTAACATGATTAGCATGTTACTAGCCTATTTCTAGCATTATTAGCATTTTACTATCTTACTACCTTTTTCTATTCTCTCTTATTTCTTTTTATTTATTATATAATAAAAAACAAACCTTGCTATGTGTACTGCGTTAAGCTAACTGAGACTTGTTATAGCACTTGCGTATCATTGCTCTTTTCCATTGTCCTCATTTGTAAGCCGCTTTGGATAAAAGCATCTGCTAAATGACTAAATGTAATGTCATGTTGCTAGCATAATTAGCAAGTTACTAGCATGTTGATAACATGATTAGCATGTTACTAAATTATAACTGATCATATTTTCTGTAAAAGATGGCATACAAAATTGAACATATACATTTAATATATAAATTATACCATTTTTATTGTATTTTTCTGCAACAAAAACTAATTTGGGCATCAAAATTAAACATAAATTAAATTAAAAAAAAAAAAAAAAACTACAGCCTTCACTGGCTTCTAAAGACTTGGAAACAGAGCATGAGTCAGATGGACTCCTGTTCTGAAATCTTTCTGACAGATTTGATTATTTAGGTCATACGTTATGGCATAAATAATAGATGCGCTTGTCCTGGTTTGTCGTTTTGTGTCTGATCAGATATGTGGGCTGCGTGTGAAGAGCGGCAGAACAAAATAAATAGAGAAAATATAACAAATATTTGTCATTTTCTTTTAAAAAATTGTAAAATTTAATTTTCATTAAATAAATATGAATAAACAAATACAATAATTGTCATTTTTATGTGGTCTACTTAATTTGTACATGAATTTAAATTATTTATGTAATTATTTATTTATCATTAAAGCTGCAGTCCATAAGTGTTGCCTCTTTGTCGCCATCTCTGTTTGAAACCTGCAATTGCAGTTACTTGTGGAATTATTTTTATTGTGTGGGATGCATGGCTCCAGCGCGGATGAATCTAATGTTTTGAAGTGAATGTGTGGCTGTCAGTGGATACTGTACTTAGGAATCACAGATTCTAGCCTACGTCTTGGAAGTATGACCCAAATAAGATTTTTCACTGGATATTGTCATCTGACCGAGTAAGTAACAAGTCTGCCACGTTTGTTCTGACCAGCTGAGGAAAAAAGCATTACAATAAATTGCGCTACCAATGGTGATTAAATCTAAAGATCGGTTAGCTCATATCACATCAAACCATGCAAATTATTATTATTGTTATACTTTGTTCTCAAATTGTTAATGTTAACAACATCAGCATTGCATGACTACGCGTATGTAGTGTGTATTAGCATATAGATTTCAATTTCTGTACAGTCTAATCTCTAATTGTCATACCATTTGAATTTTATATTAAGAAATTATTTTAACCCAAAAAGCAAATTATTCTTCCTTAGAACTGGTTCTCTTTAAAATATGAATCCTGTGTAATCCCAGCTATCTGTAATCAGATGCACATTTAAAACTGGAATATAATTTAATGTCATTCACATGTGATTCATAAACACATAATCCTTTCTGGATTACAATCCACCATCAATATTATACATTTAATTATTCCAGCTGCTGTGAGAAAAGGCTATAAATGAGCCGCCACCTGCAGGATCCTCATGTGATAGCCTAGTAGCCGGGTCAACTTCGTTATGTTTACAGACGTGACGTAATGACGCAGTGCCATGCTCAAATTTCCCATGAAAATCTACCTGTACCACTCAAATTAGAAAACATTATTATAAGCTAACCATTGTGAATCGGGCTCAACACTGGCTGATTATGTACTTGCTCAAATATTGATTTCGGATCATTTTTAACCAAAAAAAGTTACAGACTGCAGCTTTAAATAAATATCAATAAATAAATTAAATTTTATGTCCTGGTTTGCCGTCAGATATGTGGGCTGTGTTTTAAAGGATGCTCGACGAATTCCACCGGCGTCTTGGTGAGATGCTCCAGCGCTTTGGTCTCCACGAACGAGGACATCTGATAACTGCGTTTGCTCTCTGAAAACAGACAAATCTGGTCTGAATCAGGACCCGTATTCACAAAACATCTTAAGGATAAAAGTAGCTCATAACTCGCCGATTTAGGAGAAAATCTTAAAAATAATGGCCGTCAGTCCTAAATTTATGACTCCTAAATTTTTGCTCAGAGTAGTTCACAAAGCGTTTTAGCGCTAAAACTAGCTAATAAATCTGTGAAACGTTAGGAGTAGTGAAGAGCACTCCTAAGTCACTAAAAGACCACAAACTATCCTAAAATGGCTGTTGCCGGCAATCTGCCTCTGAACGTAAACATTTTACAAACACGCTGAATTTATTTGCACACATATGTTTTCACATGCATCTTTTTTTTTGGTTTTGGAGGTTATCCCAACTCCAAATTTTCCTTTGATTATATCCTTATTTTCATTAACGAGTTGGGGAAGAAGTAACAGCTGTTTGGTTTTCTTTTACTTTTGCATGTCTTACTATCAGCCATGATTATTCCACTCTGTTAATTAAAAGGCTGTTTATATGTATATCCACTAATTGTTTACGAGAAGCACACATGTAAGAGGCTGACAATAATCTGAACATAAACTTATTTAGTGACACTAAGCCTGCATTTTAACATCTTTATTTGAATGTGGCAATTTATTTTTAAACCTTTATTTGAATATGGCAACATAATATCGCGCTCTACAATATTTCTATGAATAAATCTCTGACAGAGACTATCAGCCAATCACTGTGTGCATAGTTAGTAAGCATGCTGACATCATCCATAGCAACGAGCTCAACCCCGCCCCCTTACTCTGAGCTTTAGACTTCTCTCTATTCCTTAGTACAAGTTTGTCTCAGCAGCTCTGTGAACAGGTTTTAAGAGAAAACTCTTCGCTAAAAACTTTTACTGCTATTTAGGAGAACTCTTAGTGGTAAGATAAAATGTTTTGTGAATACAAGCCCAGATCTTCAAATGGGTGAACTCTTCCTCATATGTGGTCAAAACTTACTCTTGGAAATCTCAAACGAGTGGAACTTGGTGGGCTGGATGTAGTTGACCAGCGTGGACATTTCTTCAGTGGCAAAGGCTTCAGATCCTGCTGTACCCTGAATAAAATCACCAAACATCAGTGAGGTTGAGCTCATGAGGTGCATGCACATCATTTTCTGAAAGCTGAGCACCTCATTTCAAATAGTTTGACAATTTCACTATAGTTTCACATTTCATTGTTTCAAACCTTATTTTGTACTCCATTGGTGAAAACGTATACAAGAGTTAAAATATTTTATTTACAAGCAGAGTAATTCACTTCTGCTGATGACCTCAGAATGATTAATGAATCAGTTTCAGAATGAAACTGACTAAAAGTAAAACTATTAACGATAAATATTAGGGGGAAAACTTAAACTTAAAAAAAATAAATAAATAACTTAGAAATTAAAAAAATACCCTAACCCATAAATAAAAAACAACAACAACTAGAAATTAGAAACTAAAACGACTAAAACAAAAGGAAATATTTAAATATTTAGAAATAGTTAAAAATAGAAATTATTTTAGTTAGTTGAAAACATTTCTAATTTTAAGTCGAAGTGCTAAAATTACTAAAAATAAAATTTAAATAAAAATAAATTAAAGCTAGTAGAAATATTAAATAAAAAACTACAAAAAATAGAATTTAGAAATGTTGCCTTGGCAACTAACTGAAATAAAATAGGTTATTTATATTTATTAAAAAGTATTAAAACTAAAATAAAAATAAAGCTATATGGAAATTAAAATCTGAAAAGAAAAAACTTAAAATGACAAAAGCACAAAAAGTTACTCAAATTTCCACTAAAATGAAAACTGAAAATATACAAATAAAAGCTAATTCAAAATATGGATGAATACTATAATATAAAAGCATCATCTCTTCCTGACCTCGTCCATGGACTTCTTACAGTCATCATCTTCATCATCTTCATCCTCCTCATCCTCAGCCTCCACCTCTGCAGGCGCTAAAGCACAAAAACAGGATCAAATCAAACATCAGTCAAATCAAATGCTGAGTTTCTCTTGAACAGTGATTTGGATGCGCTGAAGAAAGGCAGAGCTGGTGTGAGAGAAGAACCAGAGCTCAGAGACGGACATGTAATTTTAATAATAAATAATAAAAAAAAAAGAAAGTAATTTATGGGTGATCTGTTCCATCTGTGCATAAGTCTATTTTTTTTCTATCAATAAATACATTTAATTTCTTTTCTTTTGGGGGGGGGGGTGATCTGTAATCTGTTGCAAAAATAAAAATTATTTATTTGTCAATTTAGCGAAAAATAAATTAGACAATTAACATTTTTGGCTGATCTGTTTAATTTTTACATAAATATAAATAATTTATGTATTTATTTATCATTAAATATCAATAAATAAAGTAAATAATTGTCATTAATGAGTGATGTATTTATCTATCATTAAATAAATCTCAATAAATAAATGACAGAATTGAAATTTTTGGGTGATTTCATTTGTGCATATATATAAATTATTTTTGTGATTATTTATTTATCTTTAAATAAATGTCAATAAACAAATTAAATAATCGTCAGATATGTGTGATCTATTTCATTTGTGCGTAAATATAATTTTTTTATTTATCATTAAACAATTTTCAACAAATTAAATAATTGTCATTTTTAGGCGATTTCATTTGTGCATAAATATAATTGTTTTTTAACTATTTACATATAAAATAAACATCGATAAATAAATAATTGCCTTTTTTGTCATTGTCTATTTCATGTTGTGCATTCATATTAATTATTTATCAATCTATTCATCAAATATCAAATAAAGGATATTTTTTTTGATTGTGAAAGCCTGCTAGCTGCGCTCTCCTGACTCGTGTGAAACGGCTGTGATGTTTGCGGCTCTCAGTGCTGTTACAGGTGACTCCACACAGTCCTGCTGTTCAACATCTGCTTTCTGCCTCAATGATGTCTGGACTCAACCTTTCAGAGCCCTCGCATCCATCACAGGCTCCCACACAAACACACGCTCAAATGTCATCCGCTCGACTCCTCGACCGCATGCTGCCACACACAACACCACCGTCTGCTTTCTTTCTTTCCACTTGCTAAAGATAGACGTGAGCACAGTCCCCACTTTTGAAAGATTTCAAAGATTTCAATAAACTGCGGAAACCGGCTGCTGCTTGTCGACAAATGTCAGATATCAATGGCAAAAAGTGCACTTGGATCAAAGTTATAATTTTGTTGTCTGTATTTTTACTCCCAAGGCATTTAAGTTGCCTCTCCAGCAAACAACTACTAGAGAGTTACTTTACCAAACAAACTAAGCTCAAATTTATACATTTACACATTAGAAATTTATCAAAATTTAATTTTCATTTCTTTTATTACAATATATTGTATATTTACAATTTAAAAAATATTTTTTTTATTAGATTTTTTTATTTTATTTACAAACTTAAGTTTAATTTATTATATAATATAGTGTTTATTTACAATTTAGAAATTTCTTTTTAATTTATTATTTTACAATTCAGACATTTTTATCCTACAGGATCAAGGATTTATATTGTATAATATAATATAATATAATATAATATAATAATATAACATAGTATAATATAATATAATATAATATACAATTTACAAATTTAATTTTAATTTATTATATTATATTGAATATTAACAACTTTACAAATTTATACACATATATATTTTTACATTTAAACAATTTTAATTTTATTATATATTGACAATTTTCAAATTTACACAAATTTAAGTTAATTATATTTTCTTTACAATTAATAAATGCTAATAACAGCAGCACTAAGGTTTGCATATTTTCAAATTTCACTGTCAGTCATGTAAATTAACATTTAAATGATTAAAAAAATAATAATAATAATTAATTATTTCAATAAATATTTAAAATAATAAACACTTAAATGAATTGATTTAATTTATCACTGTCTGATTTGAGGGTGTAAGACCTGCGGGTCCAGCGCTGGGAGACGACGGCTCAAAGACGCTGGACGAGTCGCTGTTGGACGCCTGCTCGGACAGCTTCTTCTTAGTGCTGCCGTCTGAGGGTTTGGGGTGAGATTTCTTGTTCTTGACGAGGATCTTTCCCATGAGCTCTTGAGGGCTTGGCAGAGGAACGCCGGACTCGAGCTGAAACACAGCAGAATCAGTCAAGAGGACGCTGGCTGATAACAGAGCACCAATGCATCAGGGACAGAGACACTTACAGGATATTTCTCCAGAGTCTCAGTCAAAAGAGCATCCCCGAATATCGATCGGCAATATTCTGCCATTTTGGCTTGCTGTTTGGGGCTGCCATTCAACAGAAACACATGAAACAGCCGTTATTGCATAAACAACGAGTAACAAATTAGCGCTTTGCAAAGTTTGCTGCATCAACAACACTAAATGAAAGTATAAAGTGCAAGACCAGGATGAAATCTGCAGACCTTTTTCATCATTTCTTTGCTGATTTGGGAGGGGGGGAATTCTGCTGAATAGATTTAAATATGATAATGAACAAAATGTAGCAAAAAAAAAAAAAAAAAAAAGAAATCATATTGGAACAAAGCAAAATAAAATAAAAAAATAAATAAATTAAATCTTCATGGATTTAAGGGTAGATTTCGAATTCTGCAGAATAGATGGTAATAAAATGAACTTAACTTATAAGAAGCTGAAAGCATAATACAAATTAAATAATAAAATTAAATTAAATTAGAAATAAAATATTGAATAAAAATATAGAACAATTATCTAAAATTAGATTGATATTGATTTAGGGGAAAGTTCTGTAGAATTCTGCAGAATAGATTTAAATATAGCAATAAATAAAATATCCTGAACTCTTATTATGAAATAGAAGCATTATGAAATAAATATAAAAATAAAATAATAAAATAAAATAAAGAATAAAAATATTGAATAAAATACTCTAAAATAAAAAATAAAATATAGAATAAAATAAAATCTTAATTTAAATAAATTTAATCTTAATTTAAATATGGCAATAAACAAATGTACTAAACTCTAATATGAAACAAAGCAAAATGGGAAAAAAATAAAACAATAAAATAAAGAACAAAATATAGAATAAAAATTAAATGAAATTGATTTAGGGGGAAATCTTCTAAATATGGTAAAATATGTAATATTGTAATAAATAAAATATCCTAAACCCTAACTGGAAGGTGAAAGCATAATGAAATAAAATAAAATACAATATACAATAAAATGAAATGAAAGAATTAAATAAAATCAAATAATAATTAAAATAAAATTTCAAAATTAGCACCTGGCAAAGTTCACATGCATGTCATTCTGTGAAACTGTGATGGGACTGAAGTGAAATTCCCCGACTGCTCGCACATCATGTCATTTCTGATTTGATGCAGAAAACGAAGCGAGCGCTCAGCCGCCAGCGCGTGTGACATCTCATAAGAGAACATTGATGACTGAAAACAAATTATGCATCTCAGAGACGCTTCTAATCGCTCCACTCCTTGTTGCCATAGTTGCAGTCGGCCCCGAGGAGCCGCAGCGCTACGGGAAGAAAACCAGCAGCGTCTACACTTACGAGTCCACATGATTCTCAAAGGACAGGATGACGGGGAATGGAGACGTCTTAAAAGCGCACTCTGCTATGGCTTCGATCACTTCCTGGAAAACAAGAACAGATTGAAATGAATTTAGTTTGTCTGAGTAATTTATCTAACAGAAGATATTTTGATATGTCAAAGTGTAATAGCTACATTTATATTGTTTATTTCTCTTTTTTAATGCAGTTATAATACTAAATGCATAGGCATAGCTGATTTTTATTATTGTATTTTATTGAACTTGTTACTGAATACAGTGTACTTTAATTAGGCTTTTTTATTGTATAAATTAAACAAAATTAAATTGTAAAAAAATAATGTAATAATAATAATAAAATAAATTAATAAAAAATTTGGTAGAATTCTACAGAATAGGTTTAAATATAGCAATAAATAAAATGTACTGAACTCTTTGTGGAATTTGAATAAAATAAAATAAAATAAAATAAAATAAAATAAATAATAATAATAATAATAATAGGTATAATTCTGCAGAATAGATTTAAAATAAAAATAAAACTTAATTAAATTAAATTAAATTAAATATATAAGAATAATAAAAAATGAAAAAGTAAGATAACAAAATAAAAATAAAAATGAAAAAGTTAAGATAAAATAAAAAAAGAAATACAACAAAATAAAATAATATCTTTGGTGGTTTAGACTTAAAAATGGTAAGAAATAAAACATACTAAACTCTTTTTAGAATCTGAAATTAAACAAAATATAGAATAAAATAAAGAATACAATCTAAAAATTATAATAAATGTACAAAACTCTGAAATCTGAAATCATAATCAAATCAAATCAAATCAAATAATTATTAAAAATTAATTAGCTTTAATAAAATTAAATGAGCACTCACAGGGCTGTAAACTGCAGACAGTTTTTGTATGGGACTGTGTATCAGTCAGTGAAAAATGACTCAGTGTGCCTATTTTTTTTATACAAACGTCTCCAAAAGCAGAAAATAGCTCAAAGTTAAGCACTACTTAACAGTGAAGACTGATGAATGGCTGTGTGAGAACTCAATGGTAACCTAGCTCTGGTGAGTGTGTGGTGGGTCACCTTGAAGGAGATTTCTGAGGTCATGGTGAAGCCGTGTGTGATGACAGGTTCCTCCTCCGCCGTCCGGCCCTTCCAGCAGTCCAGCTCCACACAGCGACAGCCAGACAACAGCGTCTGCCGGTACATCTCAACCGAGGAGCTCCCCGCGAGCTGCCCCGCTGACAACACACACACACACACACACACACACACACACACACAAACGCTGACTGCATGCACAAACTAATATGCACTCACGCAAATATTTTACTTGAGTCAAAAGCTGGTTTCCACCATTCGATTAAACAAAATAAAAAACGTAATTGTGACTTTTTATCTCACAATTCTAATTTTATAAACTCAGAATTGCAAATTTAAATTATATGTAATTCTGAGAAGAAAAGTCTGAATTGTGCGATAAAAAGAAAAATTCGCAGATACCTTTTTTATTCTGTGGCAAAAAAAAAAAAAATTGCTAGATGTAAACTTAGAATTCAGTCAAAACAATTGTGAAAAAATGATGAATTATGAGATGTAAACTTTTTAATCTCACAATTCTGATTTTATAAACAGATCTGAGAAAAATGGTCTGAAATGCATGATATAAAAAATAGGTCGTAATTACCTTTTTTATTCCAAAAAAAGTCAGAATTGCAAAATGTAAACTCAGAATTCTGTGAAAAAAGTACAAATTGAGAGAAACACAGTCGTAATTGCCTTTTTTATTCTGAAAAAAGTCAGAATAGCGAGATGTAAACTCAGAATTCTGAGAAAAAAGTAAAAATTGTGAGAATTAAATTTAGGATTTAGAGAAAAAAAAATAAAAAATTGCAAGACGTATATTCAGAATTTAGAGAAAAAAGTTAAATTTGCAAGATTTAAACTCAGAATTCTGAGAGAAAAAAAAAGAGTCAAAATTGCAAGAAAAGTCAGCCAAGAAAAAAGTCAGAATTGTGAGATAAAAAGTCACAATCACCTTTTCTATTTTTATTCCATGGCAGAAACAATCTTCAATAGTATGGACTGCATTATGATACTTTCCTGTCTTTTGTCCTTTTTTGAGCTTGACAGAATTCTTCTTATGCATTTTATAAACAAACAAAAAACAGCAACATCATATTGGCTTGAATGTCATAAAGCTGAAAATAATGAAGACAGAAGATTCATTTTTGGGTGTGCTGTTCCTTTAAGAACACCAATTGTTGCATGTAGCGGTTAAGTATGTACTTTAGCAGCTTTGCACTGTGTGTTAGATTGGTACATTAGCAGTACATTGACCATAATTACATTCATTATTCATTTCCTCTTTGTTTTTGCGGCCTAGCATGTTCTCAGCTCCCTCTCTTGATGATTGGTTCTTATGTGATGTAATGCACTTTATCGTAAGTAGACTTTGATAAGAACACAAATGTCAATGCACTAATGCATATAAAACATTTTCAGATGTGGAATTATTATTATAGAGATTGTAAGGAAACAGATAAAAAAATCTATCTATCTATCCATCTATCCATCTATCTATCTATCTATCTATCTATCGATCTATCTGTCTATCTGTCTGTCTGTCTGTCTGTCTATTCATCATCTGTCTGTCTGTCTGTCTGTCTATCTATTTGTCTATCTATTTATCGCCTGCCTATCCTGTATGTTGTTGTTTTCTTCTTTATAAAAGTTTTTACACTCTGATCAGTGAAGCCCTTTAAGCAGGTGCTAAAAAAATAAAATGTATTATTATAATGAATTCTCTAATAAATTGTGTATTTGCGTTCAGAGAGGTGTGTGTGTGTGTGTGTGTGTGTTTCGGTACCTGTGAGGTAGGTGTTGTGGGAGGAGTTGATGAAGTAATGAGAGAGAGGGAAGGTCATGTCTTCACTCTGGTCCAGTTTTTCTGGAGGAATGACGCTGTTCTCCTCACTGATCAGATACCTGGCGAAGCCCTCCACTGAGATCTGCCCTGTTACACAAATCAGATATAAAACAAACTTCAGTAGACAAGACCATAGGCATCATTTCAGGACTTTCAAACTGAAAAATTGCATTCACAAGCCATTTGACTCAATTAACATATTGTATTTTGGCTGTTACTATCATTCAAAACTTTGAGGTCGGTAGGATTTTTTAATGCTTTTGAAAGAAGAGGCTTCCGCTCATCAAAGCTGCATTTATTTGATTAACAATACATTAAAAACAGCAAAATTGTGAAATATTATTACAATTTAAAATAGCTGTTGTCTATGTGAATATCTGTTAAAATTTAATTTATTCCAGTGATCAAAACTGAATTTATTTTCAGCATCATTACTCCAGTCTTCAGTGTCACATGATCCTTAAGAAATCCTACTAATATGCTGATTTGCTGCTCAAGAAACATTTCTGATTATTATCAATGTTGAAAACAGTTCATATTTTTGTAGAAACTATCATGCATTTTATTTTTTTATTTTTCAGAATTCTTTGATGAATAGAAAGTTCAAAAGAACAGCATTTATTTGAAATATAAATATTTTGTAACAATAACACTTTCAATCAATTTAATTTGTCCTTGCTAACTAAAAGCATTAATTTCCTTCAACAGTTGTGATGGTAGTGTATGAAGTTCATGACAGTAGAGCGCTATGCATGCAACAGAGTTGATTTCACCTCAGAATATTATCACTGTCTTTCTCTCTTTTGCACCTCAAGTAACAGCTCGTCTCGTGGAGTAAATTAGCACTGCGACTGCAAACAGACTTCAAATTAAACTCAAGCTGGAGATCAGCACTGGCGGCTGAAGGGAAGACACTCGGGACGAGCGTCCCCTGCGACTCACTCTCACCAGCACTTTACATTAATTAAAACTGTTCTTTGCAGAGCTCCGGAGGTAATTAACCGTGGCCCTTTTTCTGGTGGGACGGGGCGGCACGGTGGGGATCACCAGCGTCTCTGTCGCTCCAGAGCAAGCAGCCTTTGATTTGCACGCACCGAAATAACACCAACCACCTTGCTGTCGCGAACGGAGAGGCAAATGGCTTTTAAAGACTACAATTACCACACATTGCTGAAATTCAGCAATTGTCCTGTCGAGTTACATGGAGAACGAAAGAACAAGATCCCATCTGCTGTAACGGTCCTGCATCTTAAGGTGCTTTTCAGGCCAGTTAGATGCTCAGACAGATCTAGTTTCAAGATTTCACAGGGTTTTGTGCTGGTTTGGCCATTGTTTTAGCCCTATAAAGCTATGTTATCATATTTTATTTGCAATTTTATAATGATCTAAATGATCAGCATGATCAAAACTTCGTGTTGTTCAAGTCTGATTGATATTTTAGACTTTATCATCAAGTAAAAAGTCTTTCAGTCTAATTGTACAAACGTCCACCTTCAGCTGGTGGTTCACGTGTCTTTTTGCTGTCAAATCTTGACTGATTTTTAGTAAGTAAGAATATTGTTAGTGATATTTCAAGATGAACATTTACTGGACTGTTAATTGTTATTTTAGTATCTTTGATATACTATTAGTTTTTGTCAATATTTTGAATTTGTTTTTATATTAATATTTTTATTTTCATTTTAAAGTATTTTAAAGTTTTAGTAATTTTGTTGTATTTTGTAATTGTTATTATTATTTTATTATATGTCTATATTGTTTTTATTAAATATTAGTTTATTTAATATTTTGAGTTAGATTTAATGTTTTATAGTTTGTTTTCATTTTAATTTTAAAGTATTAACTTTATTCATTTTCTATATTGTTTTTATTAAGTTTTTAGTTTCATTTAATATTTTAAATTAGATTTATTTTTATAGTTTCTGTTTTCATTTTAACTAGAGTTAAAGTTTTAAGAACTTTGTTGTGCTTTTGTCATTTTTTTAGTTTTATTTATTGTCAATATTGTTTTATTAAGTTTTTGGTTTTGTTCATTTTATTGAACATATCTTATTTCAATTAATGCCATTTTTATGGTTTTAGTTTTAGTTAGCAAAAATAACACTGATTCCAGTTGAGTAAATCATCATCATCATCATCATCATCATCATCTTTATTTATTTAAAATAATATTAATTGAATCATGTTCAAATATGATCATCAGTCTTTTGAGGAGCGTTTATTTCTTCATCTCTCAATCATCATTGGATTACATTGCATTATATGTCTGGATCATTTCAATCTCATCTTACTAAGACATATTATTGGAGATATAGAATGACCACTCATATTTATGTAATTTTATATCAGTATCTGCTGTACTGTTATAAAGATCTAATTGATTTACATTACAAGCATCAGAATTTCAGCATATAAATATCAGCATCTGCAGCAAATTGTATATTTCTGCTCTGTTTGAGTCTCTGAATAAAATTGATGTGCATTTTGTCCTTATTCTCACTATATCAGACTATATGAGCCATAAAAGCCTGATGTATCAAACATGATAATCAACAAAAAACACATATGAAACCTTTTTCCTTAAGATTTATTTTTATATTGTGTCTAAAGGTTCAATAAACTGTTCCTTTAAAAAAAAAAAAAAAGAGATTATTTCTTATGTCAGGCTTTACAGGGTTAAAGAAACATGCTTTTTTAACAGCCAAATACAAAAATAAGCACCTCGTCTCAGACAATGAATGTCAGACAATCAGACAATGAATGTCCCTCGAACAAAATGTAATCCTGCCAATGCAGACCATTCCCGCTTTACAACCCAATTGTTCCTCCAAATCAATAATCAACAATCAATACTATGCAAATATGAGCGTCTCGTGTGTCTGGCGTGTCTGGTGTGGGCGGTGGACTGTCCTCTGCCTGTCTCTGAGATGGCACTGAGAAAACAGAGTTGTAATCTGCGTGACAGCGAGGTGTCTTGTTGAACCGGCAGCTAAAGAACCCGATGATCCTCCTCATCTATCGCCATCGCTGGCCCCTCTGGACTCAATGAGCCTAATCAATCACCCGTCACGCATTATCATCCTGTGACCTGATCTCCAGTTCGCCCGCGGAGCCTTGTGCTCAGAGAGATATAAATAAACCGGCTCCACTGCAGCGTCGGACTGCATCTCGTGAGCTATTGTTGCTATGGTAATGAAACAGTGCAGAATGTTATGGAGGTTTGGTTTTCTTTCTGCAGAATAAGAAAACTCAAAGGCTGTGTCCAAAAACAAGTGCACTTCCTCGCTGTCCGCCTCTTACATAGACAGCTGCCTCAAAGGAGATGTCCTAACTGAAACAGATACTTACAGTTAGGTCCATATATATTTGGACACTGACACAATTTTCATAATTTCGGCTCTGTATGCCACCAGAATTGTATTAAAATGAAACAATCAAGATGAAATTGAAGTGCAGACTTTAAGCTTTAAATCAAGGGGTTGAACAAAAATATAACATAAAATGCTTAGGAATTACAACCATTTTTAGACACAGTCCCCTCATTTTCAGGGGCTATAATAAATATAATCATAAATAAAATGTTAATTTTTAATATTTTGTTGAGAATCCTTTGCAGACAATGACTGTCTTAAGTCTGGAGCTCATGGACATTAGCAGAGACTGGGTTTCTTCTTTGTGATGCTTTTCCAGGTCTTTACTGCAGCTGACTTCAGTTGTTGTTTGTTTGTGGGTCTTTCTGCCTTTAGTTTTGTCTTCAGCGAGTGAAATGCAGCTCAATCGGGTTGAGATCAGGAGACTGATTTGGCCATTGCAGAATATTCCACGTTCTTACCTTCAAAAACTCCTGGGTTGCTTTTGCTGTATGTTTGGGTCATCGTCCGTTTGTACTATGAAGGGCCGCACAATAAACTTTACTCCATTTGACAGAATCTGGGCAGAGAGTATATCCCTCTACACTTCAGAATTGATCCGGCTGCTTCTGTCTTCTGTCTTCTGTCTCATCATCACTAAACACCAGTAACCCAGAGCCACTGAAGCCATGCAGCTCATGCATCACACTGCTCCATGTTTCACAGATGAGGTTGTATGCTTTTATCATGAGCTGTTACAAGCCTTCTCCATACTTTTTTCTTCCCATCATTCTGGTGCAGGTTGATCTTAATTCCAGTCGTCCAAAGAATGCTTTTCCAGAAGTGGCTTTTTTAGATGTTTTTTGTCAAAGTCTAATCTGGTCTTGTTTGCAGCTTGTGGTGAAGCCTCTGTGTTTGCTCTGGTGAAGTCTTCTCTTGATTGTAGACTTTGACAGAGACACGTCTGCCTCCTGGAGAGTGTTCTTCTCTTGGCTGGATGTTGTGAAAGGGTTTTTCTTTACCATGGAGAGGATTCTCTGATCATCCAGCACTGTTGTCCACAGTGGACATCCAGGACTTTTTATGTTTCTGAGCTCACCAGTGCGTTCTTTTTATCTCAGAATGAACCAAACTGTTGATTTGGCCGCTCCTAATGTTCCTGCTATCTCTCTGATGGATATGTTTTGTTGTTGAAGCTTAACTATCATCTGTTTCTCTTGTATGGAGAGATTCTTTGACCTCATGATGTGGTTCACAGCAACAGCTTCCAAATGCAAATGACACACTTAGAATTAACTCCAGAACTTTTACCTGCTTAATTGATGTAGAAATAATGAAGGAATAGCACACATCAGTCCATGAAACAGCTTTTGAGTCAATTGTCCAGTTACTTATGGTCCCTTGAAAAAGGGGGAGGTACATATTAATGAGTTATTCCTTAACCTTTCCTCCAGTTTTGATGTGAATACCCTCAAATTAAAGCTCAGAGTGGGCACTTTAAGCCCATATTCATTATATAACTGCAAAAATGTTGGGTAAAATAACCACTTTTTAATCTAAATAAAATATTTATATCTATACTTTTCAGTTTAGAATGAATTAGTATATTTGTTCGTACATTAAATAACTTAAGTATATTAACTATTAGTATTTTGTTTTCCCATTATTTGCTCCAACATCATCTTTTCAGCAAATCATTTAGGAAAGTCACAATCTAATTAATATTCATGACCCTGTGTGCTGATTCGCTGACAGACAGCAAACCTCCTGAGAAAGACGTAAACAAGTCGAAATGACTAAGAATATCTGACAAAAATATGCATGTTTATATTTAGCTGTTGCAACAATGTTTCAGGCCTAATTATTAAACTTTCATGAGGAAAATTCTCAAATGTGACTGATATTTCTGTAAAGTTTAATATTTTCAAACAGCATCTTAAATGAACGTATCCATGGCAACAGGCCTTTAAATCGGATGGGATGTATAATGGGATTGTTGCTGGTTGAATCCCGAGGTGTTTGTCGTTTGAACATGGAAACGCAGGAATCCATCAGTGTTTAATGCGGCTGTCAATCAACAAGTTGGGTGGAAAAACTAATGAGGGATTAGATTTCATATTAGCGCGATGGCGGGAACAGACGGAGCTCGATTAGAAAGACCTGACATCTTCTGCTCTTATATAAATGTGACACCTCATGGGAACACGAGGCAAAACCCTCCCACGTAATTATCAGCAATTAACAATTACACTGAGCTGTCTATCAGCGATCGGTGGAGAAACGGTCTGCGTCTGCGGTCACTCTCAGAGAAAACACCATCCGGCCGAGAGCTGCTGCTGGATTCTGACTGGAATTAAAAGCTGCAGCGAATGGGAAGATTTTCAGTGAATTTTTACATAAATTTGGATCTGTTTCTCACACAAAACATCACATGATTTCAGAGGATTTGCAATATAGTGAATGAGTCATTTGAAACAGTGCTATGGTGTTATTTTAGTCACTAAACTAGAGCTGAAAGGTTAATTGAAATAAAATTAATATCACAGATTTGTGATGAGAAGCATTAATAAAGCTGCTGCCAAAAATGGAGAAGCTTTAAGGGTGTCAAGTGGTTTTCAGCCAAAATAAAAGCTTTATGGGTTAAAACTTAGAAATGAAGAAATTAAGACATAAATGTTAGAACTGTAATTTTACAGCTATAAATAGTATACTATAAATATACTATAAATAGTAAATAGTTATTATTATTATTAATAATAATGTTGTTGTTTATTTATTTATTATTTTTCTTATTATTATATTAATAATTTTCTTTATTCCTATTTTTATTAATATAATTAGTAGTAGCTTTTATTTCACAAACATACTCATGCATAATTCCAATATGATTTGGGCCATATTTTGCAGCCCTTCATACAATAAAATTATGATTAATTATGATTAAATGTGATAATGATTACTAATATTAATATATTAAATACTTGATTTTTTTTATTGTGAAAGTATTATAACAACAGTAATATATTCCATTTTGTTTACTATTTTATTATTATTATTATTAAATGGATCATTTTATTAATTTATAAGTCATACTGATACATGATCCTAATAAGGTTATTGGGGGCAAAATTTTGCAGCCCCACATACAAACACAGCAAACTTGGATCTCTGAATTAATTAATTAATAAACAGATAAACAAATAAATGAATATACAAACAAATAAATAAAAATCACATTGGATTTACTTCCCCCCCTCCAAAACATTCAGCCTTACTATAAAGTTATTATAAATGTATGGAAAAGAGTTTCTGTTGTGCTCCACAGAAGAAAATGAGAGTGAGAGCGGATGAATTATGAATAATTACAGACCTTTCTGAATCACCGCTGCGTTGGGCTCGAACTTCTCCATGAGCAGCTGGGTTTGGTCGGGTTTGAGCGGCGGGTACAGGATCTCGTTCAGACGCGGGTCTCGCTGCTTGTTGTTGATGAATTCTGTCATCTGATCCACCGTCAGATAGTTTCTGTTCTTCGCGCCGCTGGAGAGAGACAGGAGATCCATAAGAGAGCATATGGTTTACAGTCATAATCATAACAAACAGATGAGCAACTGCATCATCCCAGCATGCAAATTACACAATGACTTTCAGCGAGGTGGATTTTTTCTAAAGGAACGTCTCGGTTTATGATCAATACCAATTATCTTTCATCAGGATTTTTTAATTGTTACGCCCCCAACTAATTACAACACTGTAATGCACTTGTCTCATAAATATCATTCCAACATGACTTGAAGGCAACATTACGTACAGCAGTAATACATACATACATACATAAATAGTCACACTGAAAAATTAGAAAAATAGATAAAAATGAATGAATGCATAAAAATAGGAAAAAAATAGATAAATATATAAAGCAATGTATAAATATACAAAAAAAAGTTAAATAAAAAGGAAAAATAAATAAAAGATAAATCAAGAAAAACAGATAAATAGATAAAACAATGGATGAATGGATGAAAAAACATTAAAATGAACATAAAAGCATTCATAAAAAAGATACATAGAAAAATTATATGAGTAAATAAATACATAAAAACAGGAAAAAAACAGATAAAAGGATCAAATAAATAAATACATAGAAAATGTAGACAAATAAATAGATAAAAAAGAAAAAACAAACAGATAAAAACAAATGTATAAATAATACAAAAACAAACAAACAAATAAATAAAATAAAATGGAAAAATTAGACAAATAAATAAATGGATGAAAACAGAAAAAAACAGATAAATATATACAGCAATACATCAATAATTAAATGTATAAATACAAATAAACAAGTAAAAGAATAAAAAATAAAAAATTATATAAAGTTAGAAAAATAAATAAACATGAAATCATGAAATCATAAAACCAACAAACAAACAATTTTTATTTATTTATTTTATTGAAGGCATCATTAGCTACAGCATCAGCTGAAAACGGCTCCATAAAGACTTACAGATCAGCAAATAGTTGGTTGATCTCAGATCGTGGGCAGAGGTTGTTGATGAACGATTTGTAAACGTCGGGCGTCAAATCCTCCAAAGGGATGGAGTCGTTCTGCAGAGACGAACAAGATCAGACCATCAAATCATGAAATACATACAGCCTTTAACAACCAGAGAGGCTAAACCTGCTTTTAATAACACGTGCTCTCATATGAATAGAAACTAAAATATTTAAGCTGAATTCAAAATGAATTAGCTCATTTCATCCTAGAATCTAAGTCACCAGACAACGAATCGATTGGTTTGTTACGACAAACTCAATAACGTCAGCGAGCGAACATTACCCATGTCGTCCACATGCTGTCAGATGCTCATCTCTGCAGTGAACATTCAAAACATGCAGCTCTCGCCCGCGGCTGATTAATGCTTCACCGCGCAAAATATAAAAGCAGCAAACAAAGAAGAAAAAACAGATGAAAGACGTGAAAGTGAGTGAGTCAGAGGCGGAGGCCAGCCAGAATAACACAGTGAGGATTTCTCATTAGTTACACACTTTTCCCTCCCGACTCTCCTGAGGCCTTTTAGCATTATGGATTTTGAAAATCTCCCCATGTTCAATATTCAACCTTTAAATTTGCCATAAAATGATAAAGCAAACAAACAGACTCCCCTTGATTCTGGGAATTAAAAAGCAGGGGGAAAAAAACAGAGAAATAGGTAAAATAATGTATAAATAAATAAGTGTATAAATAAAAAAATATATAAAAATAAACAGATAAATAAAAATAAATAAATAAATAAATAGATTTAAAAAAAGTTAAATATGTAAAAACAATGTATAAACAAATCACCTATGATAAAACAGAAAAACATAAATAAAATAAAATAAAACAAAACAATAAACATATAAAAAGATAAATAAATACAAGATATATAAATAAACTGACAAAATAGATAAATAAATAAATAAATAGATAAAAATAAAAAAACAGATAAATAAAACAATGTTTAAATAAAATGTATAATATAATTACAGATAATAAATAAACAATATAATAAATAAATGGATACATAGATAAAAATGGTTAAATAGATAAAAAACTATAAAATAAATAAATAAATAAATAAACAGATAAATAGATAAAAACAATGTATAAATAAATAAACAGATAAATAGATAAAAACATTATGTATAATGTATAAATAAATAAAAAACATAATTGAAATAAAAGAGACAATGTGTTAGTGCTCCTATGGCTCAATGGTAGAGCATTGCGTTAGCAGTGCAAAAGTTCGTGGGTTCAATTCCCAGGGAACACACATACTGATAAAAAAAAATGTATAGCCTGAATGCACTGTTAAGTCGCTTTGGATAAAACCGTCTGATAAATGTAATATAAATAAAATAATTAATTAGTTGCACACTTTCTCCCTCCTGAGGCCTTTTAACATTCTTGATTTTGAAAATCTGCTCATGTCCTAAGTTTAGTCTTTAGATTTGCCGTAAAATGATAATGCAAGTAAATTCCCCTTGATCCTGGGAGAGAAAAAGTAACGTCATTTGTCAGGTGGTGTGCCTCGATCCGAGAGCACACATATTTGGTAAAACCCACAAATTGACTTCCTGTTGAAACACGCGGTCTTCCTGTCTGCCAGCGGGATTCTGGAGCGATTAGCTGAACATATGCTCACCCGGCCGGACGGAAGATTGCAGCTCTCCAGCGCCGTCTCCACGCGCTTCCGGTCAGTCGAGAACATGCGGAATATACTGCAGAGAGACAGAGAAACATCAGAGGATCATCAGAGCAAAGTCTGATCACGTTCTCATTTATCATGTGACACAGAGGTGAAGACGGATGCTGTCTTACTTTTTCACTGGGATTCGACCCTCTTGATTCGTCTGCAGCTTGAGTCTCGTGAAGCTGGTGGGAAAACAATACCACGGAAAAACTTTTTTATCATACTAAAACAACCAACAAATAAATAAATAAATAAACAAATAAATATCTTCATTTTGCTTTTATTAAAATTACTTCAGATAATTAGGTAAAAATACACAGATGGAAAAAAAGATAAAAGATTAAAAGGACAAAAAAATGTATAAATAAAAATAGACAAAGGATAACTAAATAGATTAAAAAATTGGTAAAAATATAAGAATATATTATATATAATAAATATAACATAATTAGATAAAAATAGACAAAAAAACTAAATTCTAAATTTTTATTTAAATTAACACTATTGTTTTCCAATTAAATTTAACTGGCCTGTTTTAAAGGGTTAGTTCAATTAAAATGTAAATAATAATAATAATAATAATAATAATAATAAATGAATATAAAAATTTAAGTACTAATTATTAATTAATTAATTAAAAAGCATATTCCGTCATTCTTTACTTAAAGCCTTTATATATGTAGTTTTACTGCATTAATTATGCTTTGTAATGCACCTTATAATGCATTGTATGATCCCATGAATAACTATAACCACAGTTATAAAACATTATAATACTTTTTTTATTCTTACACATTGTTAGAAAGTGTAATGCATTAAAACGCACAACAAACATACCTTCAAACATTCAAATGCATTTTTGGTTACAGTTATTTATGAAACCATATAATGCATTACAGCATGCATTATGAATACATTTCTAATGCATTACAAACAAAGGCTTTAAGTGTTACCGTATATTCTTTTAAATCCAGTACAGTTTCCTGACAATGACTCATAAACTCATTTTAAAACTCTTAATAGATCAGAATCAGGTGACTGAGGTGTGAACGGCCTCCTGATGGAAGCAGGTAAATGTGAGCATCAGGTACTCACGCTTTCTCCAGACAGGACTCTCGGCCCATGTTCTGAGCGAGCAGGTTAGACGCCAGACTGAACAGCTCATCTGCCCACTCCTTCATCAGCGGCAGCGTGCAAACACAAAAGGGATTTCATTAAAACGATCCAGGTCAAGCATCCTGACTGGGATTTATGCTGCACTAATATCTGCTGATCTGATCTGATCTGATCTGATCACACGCACCTTGGCCACGTCTTCTTGGAAGGCCATGAAGTTCAGGTACTGGATGTTGACCACGTCTGGTCCCGTCACCACCGTCAGCATCCGGTTCTCCATCCGGCCCACCAGATTCCCCACGTCCAGCAGCTCCCGCAGCTTCGCCTCCTGAGGGAGAACCGCAGTAATGAAGCCCACTGCCATAAAACACACCAGAATAAGACCACTGCCACCTCGACCACAGCACTTCCCATGAGCGCTTTCATCTGTGTGCTAAAATCTCCATCTGAGCTGCTCAACACCTGCTTGTGATGATGAAGAAACATTCAGTACATCAGCCCAATATCATACAAGAGAAACTATTCATATCTAAATATTTTTGCTTTTATTGAAATACCTTCAGGACCAACATTTTACACTGAAATGAAATGTATTAATATAATCAAACAATGGACAGATAGATGGTGAAACAGATAGACAGACATAGATAGATAGAGAGAGAGAGAGAGAGAGAGAGAGAGACAGACAGACAGAGAGATAGATAGATAGATAGATAGATAGATAGATAGATAGATAGATAGATAGATAGATAGATATTTTATCTACAACGACACAACTTTTTTACATATACAAAAATAACCCAAAAATGAAGTATATTAATATTAACAAGCTTGTGTTACGTCCATGCCAATTGTCTCATATAAACCTGGAGCGTAAAAATGAAATAAGCTCTGGCTGGTTGTTTGCTCTGTTCCTGTCTGAGTGGGTGTTTGTTGGCCAGAATGAGCTGCAATGTGGAGCCCATTTCCAGCCAAAAAAGCCTGTGTATGTGTGTGTGTGTGTGTGTGTGTAGCTGAGAGTGTTGGTCAGGTAGAGAGTCTCGCTGCTTCTGGAGCAGATCTTTCATCTGTGTCGCTCAACAAGTGTTTCTCATGCAGCTGTGCAACAGGTGTGTGTTCGGCTCTCAGCTGTCAGGAGCTAATTAAAGCCAGCGCTCCAATCAAGCACTGATGTGCGAGAGCCATTCATCTGTGCCTCAGCAGAACCAATGCTTCAACAAATATAATCAAGCCTGAAAAACACCACTGGAGGATTGAGAACGAACGAAAACCCAGAGAGCACTTGAGCACGTCACCGAGAACAAATAGAAAAAAAAATCCAACATGATTACAAAAATAACCAAAAATGACATTTTATACATATAAACAGTAAATTCTATATTATAAATATAAACAAATAAATAACTTGATTCTTTCTAAATTTTGCCTTTATTGAAATTACTTCAAGAGCCAGATTTTACATTAAAACAGATGGTTTTTTTTATCATACAAAAGTAACAGGTAAAATGAAATTTATGAATATAAATAAATAAATAAATAAATAAATAAATAAATAAATAAAAACAAATAAATAAATGAACAAATAAATCAAACAAATCAAACCAAATCAAATGTATTTAAATAAATAAATACATATTACCTAAATTTACCTTTAATTATATTTACTTTATTATATTTACTTTACTATGACTTACTTTACTTTTTTTCTCACGCAAAAGCAATCAAAAAATAAAATGTAATAAATAAATACATACATAAAATTTTACTTTTATTGAACTTAATTCAGGACCCAGATTTTAAATTGGATACAAAAGTTTTTTTTTTATTTTTTTTAAATAACTGAAAAATTAATTGTATACATAAAATCTACCTAAATTTTGCTTTAAAATTACTTTAAGATCCAAATTTTACATTGGGTACAACAGTATTTTTTTAATCATACAAAATTAACTAACTAATTAACTAACTAACTTACTAACTAACTAACTAATTAACTAACTAAATACATAAATTAGAATTTATAAATGTATAAATTAATTAATTCTTTTTAATTAATTTTTTTATCATACAAAAGTAACTGAATAACATTTTGCTTTTATTGAGCTTAATTCAGGTCCCGGATTTTACACTGGATTTTATTGCAGTGACTCAACACTTTTTTCACTAAAACTAACCAAATCTAAATCTAAAAATAACCAAAAATGAAATTTATTAACAATTACAAGAAATGAATTTCATGTGAATGCAATCCATGTCAGCAGACAAATATAATCAGACAAATTGAACAAACATAATCAAGGGTAAAAACAGTCCCACCACCAAACAGGTCTGGATGTTTGCATGAGAACGAGTGAAATCCCAAAGCACATGTGAGCATGAGAACAAATGGGAAAAAAACACCTGATGGTTTTTCATTAAAAAAAATAAAAATCTAATGTTTTATCAGTTCCGGCTGTGACTCACAAATACAATATGCCCACAACACACCCAGAGGAAAAGAGCGCTATTACAGAATCCATCAGTGCTCCGGGAGCTTCGCTAATTTCAGTGGCGGTTCACTGAGTAATATTACAGCTTCCATTGTCTTCTCACCACTTCAGGGGCCAAATGATTGATCGGCGCCACCAGTGTCTCGCTCCAAACTAGTGTTCAGATGCATTGCTAAATGATGCTCATAAATATTCGATTCAATTGGAAAGATGTGAAAACACTGAACAGACGGTCACACCCAACACAGAGTACATCAATGAATCCAACTGTCCCTTTCATTTCTGTGAACGCATACATACAGCAATAAAGATGGCATCTGCTGAAAATGTGCTCATCCTCAGGCCATCCAAGATGTAGATGAGTTTGTTTCTTCATCAGATTTGGAGAAAAGTAGCATTCCATCACTTGCTCGCCAATGGATCCTCTGCAGTGAATGGGTGCCAAACACACAGCTTTTGTCTTCTCAAGACGTTAACTGATGGACTGGAGTGGTGTGGATTATTGTGATGTTTTTATCAGCTGTCTGGACTCTCATTCTGACGGCACCCATTCACTGCAGAGGATCCACTGCTGAGACAGTGATGGAACGCAATATTTCTCCAAATCTGTAAAATAAAAACAATTGATTATTTAAAAAATAATAATATAATAACAATAATATAAATTATATAAAAATATATATTTAAATTATTGTATTAAAAATATTACACAAAAAATAAAATTCTAATAAAAAAGAGATATTATATTTATTAATATATTAAATTATTCAAAAATAATTATTATGGCAGAAAAATAAAATACTAAAACATAAAAACAAAAACACTAAATAAAAACTAAATAAGAGAAATTACTATTGTAATATTTCACTGTAAAATAAAAAAAATCAAGTATAATAAAAATAATATAAACTTTTTTTCTGATTTTAAAAGTTAAACCATCAAACTTTTATTTTGGCAAAAAACACAGGAAACCCTTAAAGCTTTTGCATGGGAAAAAAATAAAAAATATTTGTAACAGTTATACAATTTTATTCTAATATTTGTCTGTGATCAAGTTCCAGTGAATTTGTACAGTGAGGAGACTCTGTTTCCGGCAGAATTTTCCCGTATCCCTCATGACTTATGACTGGGTTTGGCCCCAGGGCCCCTGCAGCCAGACTACTGTTAGACTTTTATTTAAAGCGCTTTCCTCCGACAGCATAACAGACGACACAGGTTCATTAGTGAAAGCCGCTGTGTGTACTGCAGACACCAGCTCTGAATAGCACATGAATAATACATGCAGTTATTGAATATTAAATTGACTCTTTAAAAGGGGAGTTCTGTGTCAGCCGGACAGATGTGTGTGAGAGCACCGCTAAAAAAAGATCAAGCCTGTAAATGGCCTATGCTTGCTGCATGATCATTTTCATTGCATTTTATTTTTCAGTATGAAAATGTGCACTAAACTATTCTTTTACATGTTGCATGTATTATTTTTCACATTTTATGATGCTTTCTTGTGCAAAAACTCAACATCACGATGCAAGCATGTTCTTGGCTTACTTGGATATTGGGGGAAAAAAATGGCACTGTGATATGAAACAATACAGGAATTTACAACCAGATGATTTGAATAAATCTATTAGGAAGGAATTAACGATTCTAGAAAGATTGGAGTAATTTCTGCAGTTGAGTGCATCTGCATAGAAAATAAAAATAATTGTTAAAAAGCTTGAATCCTTTTAGGGTTAAACCATTTGTAAAAATCTTGAAAAATCTCTTTCCACTCTCTCTGCACTTTTTTTCCCATTCAATATGATTTAAAATCATAATTATTCTTTGTAATTGTTTTTGTATTCTGATTATTTAATAAAAATATTAAATAAAATGAAAAATATAATGTAAAAATGTCCTGTAAAATAAAAAAAATTCATAAAACTAAAAATATTTTTATAGTACAACTGTACAACTTACAATACTAATATTTACTACATCATTTCTTCATGTTCAAACATTCTGTAAAATGAACAAAAAAAGAACTTTTATATAAACATGAATAAAATAAGATAAATAATACATATATTGTAAAAACACTATTGTACTCTAAAAAATATTGTACTAAAAATTTTTTTTCTTTCATAGTAAAACTGTACAATTTCAAAACTAGTATTTTGGTCTTCATTTCAAACAGTAAATCATCCAGTATGGCAGATATTTAATAAACTGCATGCAGTCTTCAGCATGATAATCGTGTGTCAGACTCTCAAACACAGAGACTGTTTCATCCGTGTGAAGTCTGTGATTCTCTCATGTGCGCTTGTTTCATGCAAATCTGGGATTTTTTATTCTTTGCAAGACGCTGGGCAAAATGAAAGGTCCTGCTGAGAGCAAAATAAATTGGATTTAGATTTATCTGCACACCTGCATATATTACAGCTGTGTTCCTTTCTCTCTCTGTCTTCAGGAATCCAGCGCAGCCTGGAATAAAACAATATTCCTGCATGCTGACCGGCACGGAAACATCAGCAGCATAATCACAAAAACCACCGACATCACCTCAACACTTCAGCATTTAAAGTGAATCAAACCAACACGAGATGAAAGCTGCTGCCTTCAAACTCACTATCATGATGCTGGGTTGCTAGGTGGAGTTCTGGATGGTTGCTAAGGTGTTGCTATAGTGTTCTGGGTGGTTGTTAGGTGGTTTCTTAGCTTACTACTATCCAAGTTCAAAACAGCCCATACAAAAGTCATCTTCTGGTCTCTTCAGTGCAGGTCTGTGGGATTTGTTGCTCATTTTATCAAATAGAGATGCACAACTAATCAAAAGAAAACTGAAATCGCGATATGGCTTATTGCAATTATAAAACTGAAAAGACTGGGATTTAATTATGTAAATATACAGCAAAGCAGCTCAGGATCAATCAGATGTTTTCACTGATTATTAAATCAACTTTATTGTCAGTTTCAGTTTTTGGCGAAATAATTTTAATTTTAGTTTTGATATTTTGGTAAAAAAAAAAAAATCAGTTTGCTGCATCGCCCCTATATTATTATTATTATTTTTTTTTTTTTTTTAAATGGGTCATATTGATATATAATCACATCATTTTTGGCCAAATTATACAGCCTGACAAAGAAGCACTGCATTATTTTCAGTTTCAGTTTTTGGCTAAATAAAAACTTTAAATTTAGTTTGATGTTTCAATAAAAAATTCAGTTTGGTGTATCATTATTATTATTATTGTTGTCGTTGTTGTTTTAAGTTTAATTTAGAGTCATATTGATCGCAATTTTTTGGCCAGATTATGCATCCCAACAAAGAAGCATTCCAAACCTGGTGCTTTTTACACATTCACGCAATAAATAAATAAATAAATAAATAAAAATTCACAAGACCAGAAAAATCACAATTATATTTTTTCCCCAAATTGTGCAGCCTAAGGTTAGCATGTTTATTCAAATCACTGAATAGCATTACTCATGCTTTCCCAAGCAAACACCACTAACAAAGTTGCAAGCTCCAAACACGCGCACAAACAAAAGCGTCAGTCCATCTACATCTGTGATCATCAACAATGCTTCTCTCTTTCTTCCAGGAAAGAATTCAGTGAAATGCATATAGATTGTGATGATGGCAGCGCTGTTTAAATCAGATGAGTCAGCGTCTCTGGCGCACTGGAGAGCCGCTGCTGTCATTGTTGTCACCTTGTCCTCCGCGAGGCTCCACGCCATGTTGGATGCCCTTTCTCGCAACCTCATTAGCTCCGGCGCCTTTGGCTCCGGTCACACACAGGGAGCCTTTGCACCAGAGTTTCTATGGCAACATGCACCAAGACCTCGCTGCCTCTGGGAGCCGGATTTAACCGAACCACGCCGTATTAAAGCATCTGCTCTGACCAGAATCACTGGAGCACTGTCAACCACCGAAGACAAGCGAGCGACCCGCCGGACAATCAGAGTCAGCCTGACGAACAGAAGCCTTTTCATGTCACTGATGAGCAATTAAAATCCATTAGATAATGAGTTCAGACACATTAGTTCTAATTTAATTTTATGTAAAAAAAAAAAATAAAAATATAATATTATATATATATATATACACACATACACACATATACATAAGTGGATTTGGATAAGAGCAAATGCTCAATGAATGTAACTTTAACAAATGTTGCAGTAAAATGAGTAAGAAATAATCAGGTGTCATATTAAACCAGCAGGCAAATATTGTATTGTAGGAAACCTTTATTTACTGATTTATGTTTTGACACCTTACAATTATACAGGGAAACAACCTCCTGAAAATAGAGATTAGACCACATACTGCAGCAGTGAGAAAATAAATAAATAATGTATATATATATATATATATATATATATATATATATATATATATATATATATATATATATATATATATATATATATATATATATATGTATATGTATATGTATATATATATATATATATATATATATATATATATATATTTAGATTGTAAAGAAAATGTGACTGAGGTCATTTATGTATTTATGTACATATTTATATATTTGTCCTCAATATTTTTTATATTTACACATACCATATTTATTTATATAGAGTTTATTTGTATAGCACTTCTTGCAGTTGCTTCAAAGCAGCTTCACTGAAAGTCATACTATGTCATATGACTATAAATAAATAATGTACAACTACATACATATTTACATATTACATTTAGATTTATACATACAGTTTAAAAACAGTAAGACTTATAAATAATATTCAAATACATAAAAAATAAACAATGAGTAAGATTTATAAATAGTTATGTATAAAAAATATTAATAGAAAAACTTTAAGTGAGATTAATTTATAAATAAATAACATTAAAACGCATAAATAAAAATAAAACAAATGACTGAGATTTATTTATATTCATAAATAACCAAATAAATAGTAATGTATAAATAAATAAATAAAAACACAGAGTGAGATTTAATTACAAATAAATAACATTCAAATACATAAAAAATAAACCATTAATGAGTGAGATTCATAAATAAGTAAATAAATAGTTATGTTTAAATATATAAATAAAAACTTTGAAATTTATTTATTAATTTATTCAAATACATAAAAATATAACATGGATGACTGAGATTTATATATAACTAAATAAATAAATACAATTATGTATAAATATATAAATAAATATAAACAAATAAATAAATGCCTATTTTTATTCTAGGTTAAAAAAGCTTCACCTTCAAGTCTTACATTCAACAAATTGTTTGCTTAAAACTAAAAATTCATCATCTACACACCCTCATGACTTTTGATTAATTAAAATAAATGATCTGGTTGATGTGTCCTACACACTAATAAGAATCTACACACAGTAAACGATCATGTCTTACACTTCAGTACTGAACCAGCAAGTTCTTAAAAACATTTGATTTCTCCATCACTCATGTTTTATTCTGGCCTACTGAAAGTTGCTGTTGCCCTCTGAAAACATGGCGCTCCTGGACGAGTTACACGTGAAAGTTCAGCTCACTGACCTACACATGAGCAACAGCCATGTTCCTGCTGATTCCACACACGCACAGGCTCATGTGAGTTTACCGCGGTAAACCTGCAGCGGATGGAAGCAGTGTGTGGTGGATTCACCGCACTGCTGATCTCCTCCAGGCACTGGTTTGGCTGGAGAGGATCAGGAATCAAAGGCCATTCTCTCAGTTCTGGCTGAAGTCCACCGGTTCTTCTGTCTGCTGCACGCTTGAATGGCTCATTACCCGCAGAAAAAAGGCTCTAACTTTATAAGAATATATGCTGCTGCATGGAAAACACTCAAATAAAGGGAAAAAAAACACGCAAGCTGAACCCACAAATAACTTTGTATATTTGTATATATGTACATATACATATATACACACACACACACACACACATATATATATATATATATATATATATATATATAGTTATTGTTATTTATTTTAATTTACTATACTTAATTATCATTAATAATAATTGTTATTATAATAATAAAGTCTATATATTAATTACAAATAACTTTGTATATATGTATACACACACACACATACATATACATATATGTATGTTTATATAGGTATGTATATATGTGTGTGTGTGTGTGTGTGTATGTATGTGTATATGTATATATACATATACATACACACACACACAGGTGCATCTCAATAAATTAGAATGTCGTGGAAAAGTTCATTTATTTCAGTAATTCAACTCAAATTGTGAAACTCATGTATTAAATAAATTCAATGCACACAGACTGAAGTAGTTTAAGTCTTTGGTTCTTTTAATTCTGATGATTTTGGCTCACATTTAACAAAAACCCACCAATTCACTATCTCAACAAATTAGAATATGGTGACATGCCAATCAGCTAATCAACTCAAAACACCTGCAAAGGTTTCCTGAGCCTTCAAAATGGTCTCTCAGTTTGGTTCACTAGGCTACACAATCATGGGGAAGACTGCTGATCTGACAGTTGTCCAGAAGACAATCATTGACACCCTTCACAAGGAGGGTAAGCCACAAACATTCATTGCCAAAGAAGCTGACTGTTCACAGAGTGCTGTATCCAAGCATGTTAACAGAAAGTTGAGTGGAAGGAAAAAGTGTGGGAGAAAAAGATGCACAACCAACCGAGAGAACCGCAGCATTATGAGGATTGTCAAGCAAAATCGATTCAAGAATTTGGGTGAACTTCACAAGTAATGGACTGAGGCTGGGGTCAAGGCATCAAGAGCCACCACACACAAACGTGTCAAGAAATTTGGCTACAGTTCTCATATTCCTCTTGTGCGTCTTACCTGGGCTAAGGAGAAGAAGAACTGGACTGTTGCCCAGTGGTCCAAAGTCCTCTTTTCAGATGAGAGCAAGTTTTGTATTTCATTTGGAAACCAAGGTCCTAGAGTCTGGAGGAAGGGTGGAGAAGCTCATAGCCCAAGTTGCTTGAAATCCAGTGTTAAGTTTCCACAGTCTGTGATGATTTGGGGTGCAATGTCATCTGCTGGTGTTGGTCCATTGTGTTTTTTGAAAACCAAAGTCACTGCACCCGTTTAACAAGAAATTTTGGAGCACTTCATGCTTCCTTCTGCTGACCAGCTTTTTAAAGATGCTGATTTCATTTTCCAGCAGGATTTGGCACCTGCCCACACTGCCAAAAGCACCAAACGTTGGTTAAATGACCATGGTGTTGGTGTGCTTGACTTGCCAACAAACTCACCAGACCTTAACCCCATAGAGAAAATGAGAAAAGAGACCAAAAAAATGCAGATGAGCTGAAGGCCACTGTCAAAGAAACCTCTGCTTCCATAGCACCTCAGCAGTGCCACAAACTGATCACCTCCATGCCACGCCAAATTGAGGCAGTAATTAAAGCAAAAGGAGCCACTACCAAGTATTGAGTACATATACAGTAAATGAACATACTTTCCAGAAGGCCAAAAATGTTTTTTTTTATTGATCTTATGAAGTATTCTAATTTGTTGAAATACTGAATTGGTGGGTTTTTGTTAAATGTGAGCCAAAATCATCACAATTAAAAGAAGCAAAGACTTAAACTACTTCAGTCTGTGTGCATTGAATTTATTTAATACACGAGTTTCACAATTTGAGTTGAATTACTGAAATAAATGAACTTTTCCATGACATTCTAATTCATTGAGATGCACCTGTATATATATATATATATATATGTGAAGAGTTCATTTGCAAAAACAGATAACTCAGTTTTTAACAATTCTCAGAAATCATGCCTTTTCATTGTGCATTCCGATTAATCTCAGTCAAACTGCAGTTGGGTTTTTTGATTAGGTTGAAAAAAAATAACTAAAAAACAGCTAACTAACACAATAAAAACATGATAACATAGCAAAAAACATGATTTTTGAAAAATTTAAAAAACGGAGTTATCTGCTTTTGCAAATAAACTCTTAATATGTATATGTATGTATGCATGCATGTATATGTATAATATATATATATATATATATATATATATATATATATATATATTGTGACGAGCGTTCCGAACACTCATCAGCGTTGCCCTGGAGACAGACACGAAACACCTGCACCCGCTTTTCACGGCTGGATCGGCCACACCTGAGGCTCGTTTGCCCGCGGCCAGATAAGCCGTGCGAGGCTGGGTAAGGAAGAGACGGGTCTCTTCTATGCAGAGGACTAACGTGCCTACTCTTCTTGATTTCAGACGCCAGCGAGTGACCAATCCAGCTCTGCCACGAGCACAGCTCCGACTCACCGCACCAAGGAAATCACCCACGGAGAGCACCGCACCTTCTCAGCAAGTCACTCTTCACTCTGCACCCTTTCTTTGTGAATAAATCCACCCTCCGGGGTATTTATTTGAGCTCTCCTTTTCGTGTGATACTTCCACCCCATCACAGTGGTGGAGAATGCGGGCAGGTGAAAAGGAAGCTCACACCGACAAGTGATCTCCACCATATTCAAAAAAAAAAAAAAAAAAACCCTGTTTATTTGTGTTTCCAGGAAGGCGGGTACTCCTCCCCTCAGGATGGAAGAACTTCTCCGGCAGTTAACGGATGTCAGCCTGCGCCAACACCAGATCGTAGAACACCTGGCCACACGCCAGGGCCAGGCTGACCAGGAAATTGCAGCCCTTCGCACGGCCACCCGCCAGCGCATTCCGTTACCGGATCCAAAGGTACAAGCCACCCTGCTCCTGCCGAAAATGACCGCCCACGACGATGTGGAGGCGTACTTGCAGATGTTCGAAAATACGGCTACCACGGAGTGGTGGGACCCGGATGACTGGGCCCGTGCACTGGCCCCTCTCCTCACGGGCGAAGCCCAGCGTGCCTTCTTCAGCCTCCCAACTACAACGGCGGAGAGATATGAGGATCTAAAGAGGGAAATTCTGGCCCGAGTGGGACTGTCTCCAGTGTGCGCAGCCCAGTTTTTCCATGACTGGACGTACCAGCCTCGAAGTCCTGCTCGTGTCCAAGCAGCTGAACTCACTCGTCTGGCACATCACTGGCTGATGGTTGGAACACCCACGGCTGCCCAAGTAACGGAACGCGTGGTGATCGATCGCCTACTCCGGGCCCTGCCCCGTGTTTTCCACCAGGCGGTCGGCATGCGGAATCCCACAACCACGTTGGAGCTAGTGGACGCGATTGAGCTGGCTGAGGCGGCCCACCGACACGAGGCTGGGGAGCGAGTACCGCCTTTTCCCCGGAGGGTGGCTCCGGAGCAATGCGCGCCGGAGGGCATCTCGCGGCCGATAGACAGGACGGCGGCCCCCAAACCTCAGGACGAGTCCATGCCAACAGCGCCCTCTTCTCCCAAAGCTCGGACTTGGTGGGCAGGTTGTGTGGTGCACCAGGAGCTGCCTAAGGGAGCTCCAACGGCCGAGATTAAGATCAACAGCCGGCCGTTCAAAGCGGTGCTCGATTCAGGCAGCGCTGTTAGTCTCGTCCAGGTGAAGATTCTTCCCCCACCCTACGAGACCAAGACTGTACTGCCGATTACCTGCGTCCATGGAGATAAGCGGGAGGTGCCCGTTCGACGCGTCACCATCTCAGCGACCCCGGGTTCCTGGCCCGTAGAAGTGGGGCTCGTGAAGGATCTGCCGGTAACTGTATTGCTGGGACAAGACTGGCCGGGCTTCGAGGCCCTGCTGAGCAACGCCACACAGCCGGCCAGCCCAAGAGGGGGCCACCAGAACGGCATCCAATGAAGAGGCCCAACCGCCGCCCTGTTCTCTTGGCATCTGACAGTGGGAGAGATGGTGAGTCCCCTTCCCTTAGTACTAACCTCTTCTATGATGTTTACCAGCAGGTCTCGGGAGGGGCCTCATTTGGCCGTGCTCAGCGGGAAGACGAGCGACTGAAACATTGTTGGTAGCAAATCTGTGTGGTGGACGGCAAGGATACCCGGCCAAAACCCCATCCTCTTCCCCACTTTGTCGTAGAGAACGGCCTGCTCTATTGTGTCACCCAGTGGAGGGGGGAGGAAAAAAAAAACTGCTGGTGGTTCCACGCTCGAAGACGGAAACGGTCCTGAACTTGGCGCATTCACATCCATTGGCAGGACACCTCGACGCAGGTAACACCATCCAGCGCATCCGAGACCGGTTTCACTGGCCCGGCCTGGAGGCCGAGGTGAAATGGTTTTGCCAAGCCTACCCAGACTGCCAGAAAACCTCGCCCAAGCCACCTCCCCCCACGCCGCTTATTCCACTGCCCATCATAGAGGTGCCCTTCGAGCGCATCGGGATGGATCTGGTGGGGCCGTTGCCGAAGTCGGCCCGGGGACACGAACACATCCTCGTCGTGGTGGACTACGCCACCCGGTATCCCGAAGCCATCCCCCTCAGGAAAGCCACAGCAAAGAACATCGCCCACGAGCTCTTCCTGTTGTTCAGCCGGGTTGGCATACCGATGGAGATCCTGACCGATCAGGGAACACCATTCATGTCCCGGCTAATGGCTGACCTCTGCCAGTTGCTCCGGGTAAAGCAACTGCGGACGACCGTATACCGACACCTGATCAGTCAGTTCTCAGATGTGTTCTCCTCCATCCCCGGGAAACCCCAGCTGGTCTGACACGACATTAAAACACCCCCAGGAGTCATCGTGAAGCAACGGCCCTACCGCATCCCAGAGGTTCGTCAGCAGGCTATTGAGGAGGAAATTCAACAGATGCTGAAGTTGGGGGTGATCGAACCATTCACGCAGCCCATGGTCCAGCCCAATCGTTCTGGTCCCAAAGCCAGATGGCACCCTCCGCTTCTGCAATGACTTCCGGCGCCTCAACGAAGTCTCGGAGTTTGACGGTTACCCAATGCCCCGAGTAGACGAGCTTTTGGATTGGCTGGGAAGGGCCCGGTATATTTCCACACTGGACCTGACAAAAGGTTACTGGCAGGTACCCCTCTCGGACAGTGGAAAACCGAAGACAGCTTTTTCGACCCCAAGTGGCCACTGGCAATACTGGACCCTTCCCTTCGGCCTTCATGGGCCACCCGCCACGCTCCAGAGGCTCATGGACATCGTCCTTCACCCACATCAGCAGTACGCAGCAGCGTACCTCGACGATGTCGTTATCCATTCGGAGCGTTGGGAGGACCACCTAGACCGTCTGCGGAGGGTGCTTATGGAGCTTCGAAGGGCTGGACTCGCCGCCAACCCTCGCAAGTGTCACCTGGCGCTCTTTGAGGCGAAGTACCTGGGCTTCCGGGTCAGTTGGGGCCTCATCAAGCTGCAGGAAAAGAAGGTGGAGGCCATCCGCGCCACCCCACGACCCGGCACGAAGACTCAGGTACGAGCGTTCCTAGGGTTGGCGGGTTACTATCGCTGCTTCATCCCCAGCTTTTCCTCCTTAGCCGCCCCCTTGACAGACCTAACCAGGAAGGGGCAGCCGGAGCGCGTTATTTGGAGTCCAGAGACAGAGGAGGCATTCCACCAAATCAAGCGGGCCCTGACCGAGGAACCGGTCCTACGAGCCCCAGATTTCGGCTGCCCGAGGCAGGGCTGGGAGCCGTCCTGTCCCAAGTTCAGGAAGGTGAGGAACACCCTGTCTTGTATATCAGCAGGAAGCTGACGAAGGCCGAGAGGAACTACGCTACCGTCGAGAAAGAGGTTCTGGCCGTCAAGTGGGCAGTCCTGGAGCTGCGGTATTACTTGCTGGGCCAAAAATTCACCCTCCTCACGGACCACGCGCCCCTTCAATGGATGGCCAGGGCTAAAGACACCAATGCCAGCGTGACGCGGTGGTTCCTCGCGCTCCAGGACTTCTGCTTCATCGTCCGCCACCGAGCCGGAGCCTCCAACGCTAACGCCGACAGACTCTCTCGGTTCTGGTCTGCCTTCGCAGGTCTGTCAGAGGTCACTCCCCCACACCCCCAGTTTCCCCCTTGTTTTCCCCCTTGTTGTTACCTTATGTTTCCACCAGGACCAAGACAACGCTTGGGGGGGGCTGGCTGGATCGGCCACACCTGAGGCTTGTTTGCCCACGGCCAGATAAGCCGTGCGAGGCTGGGTAAGGAAGAGACGGGTCTCTTCTATGCAGAGGACTAACGTGCCTACTCTTCTTGATTTCAGACGCCAGCGAGTGACCAATCCAGCTCTGCCACAAGCACAGCTCCGACTCACCGCACCAAGGAAATCACCCACGGAGAGCACCGCACCTCCTCAGCAAGCCACTCTTCACTCTGCACCCTTTCTTTGTAAATAAATCCACCCTCCGGGGTATTTATTTGAGTTCTCCTTGTCGTTTGATACTTCCACCCCGTCACAATATATACACGTGTGTGTGTGTGTGTGTGTGTGTGTGTGTATATATATATATATATATATATATATATATATATATATATATATATATATACACACACACATATCTATATATTAGTGCTGTCAATCGATTAAAAAATTTAATCGCGTTAATCACAGTCATGGACTGTGATTAATCATGATTAATCGCAAATTTAAAATACTAGGATTTACATGTAAATGTGTTGAAATGAAATGCATGACAAACTAGTTTAAGGAAACAGAACCTTTCACACCTCTGCTAGGTATGAGACATAATCCTTATTATTCTTTTATCATTATTCATTTGTTTTTATTCAGCCATTATCAGCCTTTATACTGGCAATACAACGTTTACCAAGCCACATCGCTTCAATCCCAGTATACATTTACCCAACTATTATCAAAAGTATTTCCAAATAAATATTACAACAACATTTTCTTGCGACCTTACGTGAAGTATTATGACAAAATGCATTAAGAAGAAGAATTGGACCTGTTCTGCAGCTGCATTAGAGCTAATATTAGCATCATGCTTCATAAGACAATTTATGAGATTAATAGTACACTTTTACTCAGAACTCACTTCAAACCATCATCGAGTGTTTGTAATAACTTCCTTTTACGATCACGTGGAATTTGGTCGTTTATTGTTGTTAAAATATGCTATTTATAGCCTTTTATATCACTGCAGAAATTAGCATAGATGTACACATTCGTCTCAAGAAAATCACATACAAACCATATCCTATCGTGATCGTGTGTTTATTATCGTATATAATCTATAGTGGCTGTTGTCATGTTTATTTCTGCTGTGTAAAAGCCTTAACGTGTGCTCTGGCTGAAACTCACGTTGTTTATGATGTTACAACCGCCTCTCCGTTCTTAAGTTGTCAGGGATACATTCCAAGTATAATACACATTAGTAAAATGATCTGTTTTCATTTTTATTTGTCTTTATACACTTTGGGCGGCCGCGGTACATTATAAAAGTAGCGTTAGCCCAAAAACCCGCGGCTCTGTAATTTTTCCCGCGACTGTATTTTCAAAATAGCCCATGGCCACTATCACACAATGATAGATAACCTTCCGCGCTGCGATGACGCGAAGTTGGGGTCAAACATTATCACATGATTAATTTGCGTTAAAAAAATATTAACACGTTAAATTTTTTTGACTAATCGCATGTGTTAACGCGTTAACATTGACACCCCTAATATATATATATATATATATATATATATATACATATATATATATATACACACACACACTATACATCATAATAATAATAATAATAATAATGCATGTCTTAATTTAGTAAAATATATTATTATTAATAATATTATCATTAATAAAATAGAAAGTATCAGTATATTAGAAAATTCAATAATTCTAAGTTATAAGTCTACACTTATACATATAATAACTTTTAATAAATTTAGATATAATCACTTACCATAAATATAAAATATTAAATGCTTTTTTAAATATACACATTTAGTAACAATATTTTAAAATTGTAATAAAAATATTTTAATAATAATAAATGTATTACAGTTTACTTGTAATGTATTGTCATTTTTATTATGAATAATAATAATAATAATAATAATAATAATAATAATAATATAAAAAGATAAATATATAAACAATACAATAAATATATAAACACCTTATAAATTCAAAACATAAAATGTTTTTTAATATATTTATACAACTATACCGTATAAACTTTATAATTATTATAAAGAAATAACAGAAGTTTCATTTTAAAGTGAACTAAGAATACTGAGATGCTAAAATATTGTCCACAAAAGGGGTGCAACTGTTTTGTAAAGTTGCCCTTCATAAATCGTGTATCTATGCCAATATACAATATACATGCTCAGACAAGTTGCAGACTTCACTGGGAGACTCTCACAGCAGAACAGGAACAGCCGTTCCTCAAGCATATGGCCGTTACCAGCAGCAGCGCCATTAGCAAAGCTCTGGTTGCTTTTCAACAGATGGGCGCATGTAAACAACCCACTACTGCTTCAGACGATGTGATTGGTTTTAATATGAATCATATACATTTATGACATAACCGTCTCATTATCTTCTCTATTTTTCAATGGCGTAATCAACAGGCCGCTATTGTTCTCGCCGGGAGCTTTAACGAGAAGCCAAGGTCTGGAGAACAAGTGAAAAACTCCTGAAAGATGAGCAGTTCTTCCGCTCACTTCTGTATTCATCTGTTGTCAGCTTCACAAGCGCACAACAAATCAATGGCATCTTTCTTCCTTTCAATTAACAACACATCTTTAATGGCTCACATAAAAAAGCAATTGTAAACAAAAGCAGCAGGATATTTTTCATGGTCTCAGAGCACTAGTGATTAAAATCTCATTCAAATTTCTTTCTTAATAAAAAAAAAGTTAGTTAAGCAGCTTGCAATTAGGAGTCACCTGCTACTCTGGGACAAACAAAACACAGAAGATTAGAGTAGGAGTTTGATGACTTGCCATAAAGTAAAGAAAGGTAACTAACATAACGTCACGTCACGTCACGTCACGACACAACACAACATTAAAGCCTCTACTGCCCACCAAGGCTGCATTTATCTGATTAAAATACAATAAAAACAGTAACGTTGTAAAATATTATTACAATCTAACTCTCTTATATTGAATATATTGTCAAATGCAATTTATTGTAATCAAAGCCAAATTGTCAGCATCATTACTCCAGTCTTCAATGTATATTTTTATTTTATTTTATTTTATTTTTTTATTTTAAACCCGTGGTAAATGCAAGTAAATGCATTTGTTTAAAAAACATATTAAATAATAATTATTATTTAATAATTTATTAAAGTGTACTATTATTAAAATAAAATCATTATTTTAGAAATTCAATAATCATAAAAAAGAAGTCTATAATATTACATAACTCTGTAAATATAAAGATGACTATAAAATAAAACACATAAAATCCTAATATATATATTTACAATTTTATTAAAATTTCTAATAATAATAATAATTATTATTATTATTATTATTATTACTACTACTACTACTACTGTAACTTACTAAAATGTATTAATAAAAAATAAAAAATATTAATAAATTGGTTATTAATAAATTATTCATAAACTACTAATTAATACGTCATACATCTATACTTATTGCATATATAAACACTTACTATATAAACGGTTTATATATATATATATATATATATATATATATATATATATATATATATATATATATATTTATATATATGTTATATAAATATAATTGGCCAATTTTTATAACTTTAAATAATACATTGAGAAAACATTCAGTATCACTCCGCCCTACCACAAACAACCAATTATTTATCCAAAACAGTAGGTGGTGAAAGCAGCATTTCTCCAGCAGTTTCATGCGTGATGTTTTATTGTGTGCTGAGTGGCTCAATCGATCATCAGAATCATAACGTCTCACTCTCTCTCACTCATACAGCGTCTGTGGAAATAGCTTCGACCTCTACATCCAAGGGTGGATGGACCGTTTGTTGGGGCTCGTGGACGCCTTCATATAAACGCGCCGCTACAAGATTTATTCAGCTGGCTTTGACACCAGCACACTGCATTTCCCAGAATCACTCTCAATCATGACACCGAGTCTGAACGCACTCGCTCTGAGAAGATGCTTTATATCACAGCGCAGTGAGAGAGAGAGACGCAAGACTCACTGTGACCACCACAGTACAAGATCATGAAGACAAATCAACAAATAATAACCTATTTAGACTGATAATCAGACTAACCAGCAATAGCAAATAACAGGTGAAGTAAATGTGCTTGCAAGTGAATGTTAAAATGACAAAAAATCCAATGGTCCAACAAACAGTTTGTTTAAAAACATGAAATAAAATTATTAATATTTTTATTAAATTGTAGAAATTATAAAACAAAATTATATATACACTTAGATATTTGGACACTGACACAATTTTCATAATTTTGGCTATGTATGCCACCAGAACAGAATTAAAATGAAACAATCAAAATGAAATTGAAGAGCAGACTGAACAAAAATATATCATAAAATGCTGAAGAATTACAACTATTTTTACACACAGTCCCCCCATTTTCAGGGGCTCAAATGTAATTGGACAAATAAATATAATCATAAATAAAATGTTAATTTTTAATATTTTGTTGAGAATTCTTTGCAGACAATGACTGTCTTAAGTCTGGAGCTCATGGACATTAGCAGAGACTGGGTTTCTTCTTTGTGATGCTTTTCCAGGTCTTTACTGCAGCTGACTTCAGTTGTTGTTTGTTTGTGGGTCTTTCTGCCTTTAGTTTTGTCTTCAGCGAGTGAAATGCAGCTCAAGCGGGTTGAGATCAGGAGACTGATTTGGCCATTGCAGAATATTCCACGTTCTTACCTTCAAAAACTCCTGGGTTGCTTTTGCTGTATGTTTGGGTCATCGTCCGTTTGTACTATGAAGGGCCGCACAATAAACTTTACTCCATTTGACAGAATCTGGGCAGAGAGTATATCCCTCTACACTTCAGAATTGATCTGGCTGCTTCTGTCTTCTGTCTCATCATCACTAAACACCAGTAACCCAGAGCCACTGAAGCCATGCAGCTCATGCATCACACTGCTCCATGTTTCACAGATGAGGTTGTATGCTTTTATCATGAGCTGTTACAAGCCTTCTCCATACTTTTTTCTTCCCATCATTCTGGTGCAGGTTGATCTTAATTCCAGTCGTCCAAAGAATGCTTTTCCAGAAGTGGCTTTTTTAGATGTTTTTTGTCAAAGTCTAATCTGGTCTTGTTTGCAGCTTGTGGTGAAGCCTCTGTGTTTGCTCTGGTGAAGTCTTCTCTTGATTGTAGACTTTGACAGAGACACGTCTGCCTCCTGGAGAGTGTTCTTCTCTTGGCTGGATGTTGTGAACAGTGGTGGAAAGAGTACTGAAAATTTGTACTTAAGTACAAGTACTGTTACATTGCTGAAATAATACTCAATTACAAGTAAAAGTACTGGTGTCAAAACAGTACTTAAGTAAAAGTACAAAGTACTCCTCTCAAAAACTACTCAGATTACTAGTTACTTTTTAGACAGTGATATTTAATGATTTACCAAAAAAAAATTCATTCATATCATAGATCTATGTAGATAATAGCTACTTTAAACAAAACCCACTTTTATCTCATTGACAAAGTACATGAATTAGTGGTCATGATACCTTGAAAAATATCAATATCAAAGTACCCGTGATCCGGAAGTTGCAACTGACTTAAGTGTTGTGATGCATTTCCAAGCGAAATGGAATATTGAATAAAGGGCAGGGTTTTATTGTGGCGCACCTCCTCTCCACCTCTTGCTCAGAGCAGATTCACGGATGGATAGGAGTGCTTAAGAATATCTGCTCGTTACGTCTGACATCACGCCTCACCGCTTCTGGGTCCTAACGCTCTGCCAGACGCCCCAAAAAACAACAAACTGTGCTAATATACAACCACGATATCATGTAATACTGAAAAATTATAACCCTAACCTTTATCTCCATACTGAAATCCCAGATGGCCTGACAGTGATTCAGCTAAAATATTAGTGTCTGAGACACTGTGAGCACAGAGACTGTAGTGTGCACAGCAAATTTTTAAATGCTTAACTTAAATATGTAATATTAATTATACAGTGCTCATAAATGGCTGTTGAGATAGTATTCTCAAGTGAAATAAACAGAGGCATGGATCCAGAAACAGCAATCCTTACGTCATGACTTAAGCGGATTCTCCCAAAGCTGTCAAACTGACGTCATCAGAGCGAGAACGCCATTCCAGAGCAGAAGCAAATTTTCAGTTTTTGATTAAAGGTTACGACGGCAGACAATTTTTTTCCCAGCGTACTGACATGCACAGTTCAACTGTTCACCACAAGACTAGTAATGTGCACTAAAGTAAAGTAAGTAAGTAGGCTCATTTTTGATTTCATGATGACTAATCATTTTCAATACCATTGGCAAAACTACCACATACTGTATACTGCCATATAGATATTTTAATTTTTTTTTTTTTTTGTCCATCCATTTTTTCAATTGGTTTAATCCAAGTCTTCTAAAAAGATACATTCGCTTTATATGAACAGATTTTAATATAGGCTTTTATTTACATACATATAAATATCGATCAATTACCATTACAAAAATCTCAATCTTAAACATTTGCTCATTCTGTGAATGTGTGTCTTTAAAATAGGGTAACTTTGTTGCAAAAGCTTACAACAAAAGGAAGCTTGATTTCAAATTTGATTTCAAACTGAATTGAATTTACAAAAAATGACAAGTAGTCAGTAATAAAATTATAAAACAAATGACCTCAATTCAGTTGAGGTATTTGAAATATGACAACACTGAAATTTTATAAGCAGTGATTTAAGAGCCATATATGTTAGGCCTATTTATTTAGACAAAAGGAACATCAGATGGCTTTGTTTGACCTTTAATGTCTGTACAATGTAGTGATGCAGCTAGGGAGACTAGGATATTTATATGTACAAATCTGACAAATATCCCATTCCAAAACATTTCTAGCATAAACTTACATTGTAAAGAAATTAAAGTTTCATCTTTGATTTTGATGACTTTCTGGGACATTTCAGTTACAGCCAAATAAAAATTTAAAAAAATTTATCCAGTAGCATTTTCATCTGTCAGGTGTGGATCTATTCTGAATGGTTGATAACTTTTGACAAAGTTTAATCCAGGAGCAAAGAGAAATAATTTCTACTTTAAAAGCACGGAGAGATCGCGATTGCGCACAGTCTGCGCACAAGCAATCTCGGAGTGAGAGGACAGGCAGTTCATTTGTATAAATTAGGCCTATTTGAGAGCTTGCATCCAGTTTTCTGCGATTACATGACTGTGTTCTCATGTTACAATAAAGCGCTCGCCACATTTGCGCGGTAATGATTAATATTATGCGGAATACCTGCAATCCTGCGCAGACATTCATACTCTGTGACTGACAGGAGACAGATGCGCGTCAGACTCACTGTCCGAGAGGAGAGAGCGAGACGCAGCATGTATCGGTGGAAAATCGGTGGAAAATGAGTAATGGAACCGTGTCAGATATTTCAGTATTGGTATCAAAATATAGATATTTATGATAACATACCATGTAGTTTGTTTCTCCAAAGTTTGAGTCCATAAATCACGCTGAGCTCCCTCACTGTCCGATCAGCTCTTCACCTGCTGCAGCGGCGGCTTTCCCGCGGTTCAGATATCAGGGCTTTATTGGTCAGTTTATGATCGGATATCTTTATCTTTGGCTACTGAATTGCCGTCAAAGATTTAAATATCAATTCAAATTGTGGGCGTACTCAGTAACGAACTATGATTTAAAAGTAACGAAGTAGATTATTTTGCTTAATTTGTACTTAAGTACAAGTAAAAGTACAGCTTTAAGAGTATACTCAAAAAAGTTCAAGTACCCGAAAAAACTACTTAATTACAGTAACGTGAGTAGTTGTAATTCGTTACCTCCACCACTGGTTGTGAAAGGGTTTTTCTTTACCATGGAGAGGATTCTCAGATCATCCAGCACTGTTGTCCTCAGTGGACGTCCAGGACTTTTTATGTTTCTGAGCTCACCAGTGCCTTCTTTTTATCTCAGAATGAACCAAACTGTTGATTTGGCCGCTCCTAATGTTCCTGCTATCTCTCTGATGGATTTGTTTTGTTTTTGAAGCCTAACAATTGTCTGTTTCTCTTGTATGGAGAGATTATTTGGCCGCATGATGTGGTTCACAGCAACAGCTTCCAAATACAAATGACACACTTAGAAACAACTTAAGAACTTTTACCTGCTTAATTGATGTAGAAATAATGAAGGAATAGCACACATCAGTCCATGAAACAGCTTGAATCAACTGTCCAATTACTTGTTTTACTTGTTTTGGTCAGCAGCTAAAATAATAAAGAATTGTGCCTGTGTCCAAAGTGTGTGTATATATATATATATATATATTTTATTACTTTCTTTTAATTTTGGGATAAAACAAGCATATATGAGTGTAAAATACCAGTAACTGGAACTGGAAACCACATTTAGACCACCTAGAATGGATGCAAAATTAATATTGTTAAATTTTGGTTGCATTATCAACCACTTTCACATACCCTTGCCTTTTTCCTTTGCTTTTTTTAAACTATGTGTGCTGAACAGCAAATAACAGATAAAGTAAAAGTGCTTAAAATTTAATGCTAAAATGCCAAAAATTAACAAATCAGCTTTATTTTCTTTAAAAAAAAAAAAAAAAAAAAAAGTCAAATAAATAATTTAAAATTTAAAATGACTTCTTTGTTTTCATCTTTTATGAATTATTTCTAATTACTTATTTTGTTTCCTTGCATTTTTTTTTTTAACTGTTGAATAGGAAACAACTTGTTTATAGTATCACAATGATACTATAAACAAGCATTTTTTTCAAACAAGCCTGTTTTCTTTATAAAAAAAAACATAGTATAAAATAATTTCTTTATTATTTTTATATTATAAAGTATTTATGAAAATTTTAATATTTTTTTAATTCCTTTTTTTAATTTTGGAATAAAACCTAAGTATCTATGAATATAAAATACAAGACACTGGAAAACACAACTAGACACCAAGAATGCTACAAAAGTTATAATTTTCTTACATTTTGGTTGCACAATCAACCACTTTCACAAGCCCTTGCATTTTTCCTTTGTATTTTTTCCCTTGAATTTTTAAACTGTGTGTGTTGAACAGCAAACAACAGGTAAAGTAAATGTGCTTGTTAATTTTCTTTATAAAAATAAATAAACAATAATATAAAATAATTTTTATTTTATAAGTTATGTATAAAAATTAAAAAAAAAAATTAAGTTAAATTCTAAAAGTCACAAAAATTGTACAAAAAAATAATTTTATAAAATAAAATACAAAATTTATTTATAATTTTATTTTATAATTTATTTATAAAAATTACAATATATTTTTATTTCTTTTGTTTGATTTTTGGATAAAACAAGTATCTATGAACATAAAATATAAGTAACTGAAACTGGAAACCATAGACCACAGGATGCAAAAGATAACATTTGTTACATTTTGATTGCATGATCAACCACTTTCACAAAGCCTTTTTCCTCCACATCCGTGTGATGCACCACATAGAAATCAATGAATCCGCAGCATAAACTCAAGACTAAAACAGACATCCGCTGTGGCGTAACACATGACGCGACTCTTCACTGCGTTTGTGCGTTTCGTTTGGCACCAGTGCCATTCTCTCATTTCACAGACACAAATAACGTCCGTGAGCGTCAGGAAAGAGTTCACCTGGGAGACCCGCAGCCCACGGGCTCCATATTTAGACTGCAGGAGTCCAGATATAGCGTGGGTGCAGATATCTGTCTGCCTGTGGCCATTCCACACCAGATTGCACAGACCATTACCCTCATAGAGAGATGCTTATCACCCACAAGAGCTATTAACCTATATAGGGCCTGGGAAACAGAGCACGCTGCCGTAGTAATGGCTAAACCTCCTTTACACAAGGACAGGCTAATAAACAGATGCAAGCCAATGAAGGAGAATGGATGGACCACCACCTCTAATGGTGACGCCCATCTTTCCCAGTATTTTTCTCTTTCATTTACTCCACAGGCATCTCAAAAAATCTCCTCAGTGAGTTATAACACCGACCAACCATCTCTAAGATGAACCAAAACACTAAAATATTTGATTTCTGAAGGATAAAAAGACAAAGGTGACCCAACTAACAAAAATATGTACTAAGAACATTTTGCCAACATTCCCATTAAGTTATGAAAATGCTATTGCTCTCAACATTCAAAACATCCAGTGTTTTTAATGTTTTAAAAACATTTTTTCTTGGTTTTTCGAACGCTAAGGGAACATTCTGTTTTACCATTTTCAAATATTATGGGAATGCTACTTTTGAATGTTCTCTGAACATTCCAAAACAAGTAGTAAGGCTGAGGATACACAAGGCAACTTTTTGAGTAATTTTGCCCGGGAACGTTTTTGAGCAGTGTTGCTTGGGCACCTTCCCACTGAGAATGGGTAACAAATTTCTGTCTGGATACTTTTAATTGGTCATGGGCCCTGTGCCTCACCTGGTTGCCCGCTGACGGCAACATTAACCAAAGTTACCCGGCGGCAACATTGCTCAAAAAGTTACCCCGTGTATCATCAGCCTAACATTTACAAAAGAATGTTAGTCGAACACTCTACTAAAACCTTTCAAAACAGCATTCCATGAACAATGTATAAATAATGTTTTAAACTTTAAATGAACATTCTATTAATGATATTGAAAGAACATTTGTGCAGAATGTTAGCCAAACATTATAAACATGCTATAAGTAAATACAACTTGCAGTAAAAGGTACGATCCGATCCAGTGTTTATAATTATGACTATATATTAAAATATTATGATAATACCAGTTTTCAATACTAAGCAGTGTAATGATCTTTGGTAGGCATTCCGCTAAAAATATCTGGAAGTGAGTCACACCGGAAGTCTCTCACATTTACATTACAAAATTGCGTTAAAAAATAAGGTGGGCGTTGTTTGACTTGACTACTTAAGATTCATGACTGTGAATGAACTTTCCTTTTCTTGCTTTAAAATATGTTGGAACTAGTATTGGCTGGCATATTGTCTGGGCCCGAATGTATTCGTCTGGTTGGGTGCGTTGAATACAGCAGTCTTACCTTTGGTGTTTTGGTGCATTTCCCCGTTCTTGCATCTTTGATGTAGGTGATGTCCAATAGATCTGTTTCCTGAAAGAGGGAGGGGCAGATTTTATGCTACAGCTCACAAAAATAATTTCATGCTGTTGAACCACATCAATATGAGTTAAATATCACAAAAGCCAATCAGACGTCACACGAGGTAACAGCACGAGAAATGTTGACAGAGAAAACAATGACGGAAAATCAAGAATGAATAATTAAACAGACTTAAAACATATTGACTAATTCACACACGCAGATCCAGATCAAAGAATTAATGGAAAGGCTCTCGTTAAAATACCCTGGTAAGGAAATGATGCAGGGCCAGAGCTCCGCATTATTTGCGTCTGCAGTGTGTAATGGACACGCTGATAGATATGCTTTCTGACAGCTGCAGCAGAAACCAAAGCTGACAGCATTCTGCTGGCATGACCGAGCTACAACTGAGCTGGAACAAAACAAAGAGGCATTTGCTCTTTATACTCATTTATGCAACACAGCAATGATTGGAGGGTAAAAATAGAACATCATTTTTATGACGGTAAAACATGAATGTCCTCATGTGCTCCACAAACAACTTCTAACATTTGTCAACTTGACATGTGACAGTGCCCTGTCATGTGACATCATACTCTAAAAACTAAACCACATTTGTCTGATTCCTTTATTTTTTTCGTGCATGCTGTTTTATGAGCTCATAATAAGTAATGTATACATAAAAACAAAACACAACACAGAACTACAATATTTAAATATGAGCCAGGACATATTCAAGCAATATCATGCGTGCAAGAGTGCTGTTGTTTACCAATATGAATATCACAAACAGTATGATTGCAACATTTCTTTTATGCAACATTTTCATAAACAATAAGGTAATATTGAGGAACTTTTATTATAGGCACAATACAAGGGTGTAGGTTTGATTTTGACATTGGTGGGGACGTAACGGCTGACAACAGACATTTAATTGTTTGATCAAAATTATTGCTATAGGGACAATTTAGTAGTGGCTGATATTGGTAGGATCATGTCAGAGCATCTCTACTAAATTCTACACCCTTGAAAATCATAACAAGTGATGTAGCTATAGATTTCTTTGGATTGTTTGACAACACTAACCATAGTTTAACCACGGTATGTGTAGCAAAACTGTGGTTATGCAAAAAATAAAAAAAATAAAAAAAAGCATGGTTAATTTTCTTAAGGGATTTGCTTTTATATATACCTTCTTTCTTTCTTTTTTCATTGTTTTGTTTTTATAACTGTCCTGTTTTAATGGTTTGATGTTTTCTATTGTTTAATTTAAGAAAGAAATAAGAAAAAATGACTTGCAAACCTGCTCCAAAGTCCTGATCTGAATAAAATGATTCATGATATACGCTCCTAAATCCAGATCTGAATAATGATTCTTGAACCATAATCTTAGATCATGGATAGATAGAGCATGGATAGCAAAACATTCAATTCGCAAAATTATTCACGAAACCGCTCGGAAGTCCCAATCTAAATCAAATGATTCGCCATGCGTGATCTGATTGGAGCGCTTCGAAACGAGCTCCAAAAAGCTCAGTTTCACCCATGATCCACAATACGTGATTCGAAGTCCTGATCTGAATCAAATGATTCACGATATGCCATCCATTTGGAGCGCTTTTGCGACACAATTGGTTTAACTGATTCAGAGTTTCGAAAAGCTCTGTTTCACCAATCACTATACTTGTTTTTAAAATCATTACAGGCCATGTCGAAATTCGAAAATGAATGGCTCTTTTGATCTGGCTATTGCTAGTGAATCGCTTGAATTAAATGATCGAAGTCACGAGTTAATCGGAGCTCTTCCAGCATAAATGACTCACTCAATTGAATCGGTTTGTCTGTTCCTCTGCTTTTCTCGTCTTCAGTCATGTTTACGCGACACTGTCAGTATTACTACTGGCTTAGCTCGCTAGTTTTATGACATTAACTGAAATAAGAGAAAAAAAGTATGATGTTTACAAATAAAATATCAATATTTCCATTCAAAAGATAACATCCTACACAAATCTACGAACATATTCGAGTGAGGTAAGCAGTTTACTGCTAACTATAGCCTACTATATAAAACATATTAGGTATTACACATTATATCTATTATATATCTGTGTTTCTGCACGTTATTGGCCTTTAAAACATCCATATCGGTGATTAAACCAACACTTTCAATAAGGATAAACTGGCACAAAACAACCAATTATAATTTCAAAATCAATCCATTTTCATTATTTCTATTGTATATTTCTCTTCATTTCTAGACATTTTGGATGGGCTACAATCCCTAGCCCTCGCTGACACACTTTTGTGTGCGTGACACACTTCTGTGAATGCGGGAGGACAGCAGACTCCAGGAGATTATATAAAGACATCCAGGATGTCATTTGTTCAGAGCTTTGACCTAAAACACTAACACAGGACAAGAAACACGTCTCCTTTAATATTCACTAGGCCATGAGGTCATTTCCAACTCAACTCACATTTAGCCTACTAACTTTGAAATCAAAACATGCAGAAATGACATTGATGGGAAATCAAACAATGCAAATGTAAATGTGCGCATTTACTGAACACATGAAGGTCCCTGCATGCATGAAGCTATGATGCAGTGCAGTGGCTATTTTTTCCGATATAGTTATATGACTAGGATATAATATTTATGATAATTGCAAGTGCGTGCCAAGGCTGTCTGAATAATGAAAGCATCTCTCACTCAGCCGGTTCATCTATGAAAACCCGCGTATGGTGGCGGGAGCTTCACCAGCGCCATGGCAACAGGGGATGGAGGTGGTCTGTGACGGGGAGTCGGGCTAAAGCAATCTGAAGACAGGCACCAGGAACCCTTGAAATCAGCTTGCAGAAGACGTCGCCAGCGAGCTCAGACTCCGCTTCTGAAAATCCATTGAGACTACATGATCAAATATCTGTTAGTTCAGCAGAGCAAACCGCACTCTATTGACTCTCCATCCACAGAAAACTCACAAACCTGCTACAATATTCAATAATGGAGCCGCTTGTAAGTGACTGTGATGATTTGCTCGACTCTCGCTGGCGACAATCCGGCCTGCAGTGCTGCTAAATATAGAAACGCATGTATTGATTCAAACATACACTTGGTTTGCATAACAATACAGGATGCTATTATATTACTATTGGCCAGAGGCGCCTGTGCTGGAATTCTGAGCGTATTTTATGGACAGGAAAAACTGTCAGGTTTGCTTTCATTGCTTTCATTGATTGACAAGTAGATTGTTATCTGAGTAAAAAAAAAAAAAAAACAGGGTGAAACAGGGTGAATCTCACAAAACCTGTACAGAATGAGTCCAAGCCATATTTCATCCCAAAACATGGGGGGAATCAGGGTTATTAGTGTTAACTACAGCTAAAACTGAAAAAAACAATACAAATTATATATAAAAAAAAAATCAGAAAAACACAACAAAATTACTAAAACTTAATGTGAAAAAATAAAAGAAAAAGAAAAACCGATTCAAAATATTAATAAAAACTATAATAGTATTGTATCTCAATAATACTAAAAAAACACTGGGCAGGAAAAAAATGTGCCTAATCTTTAAAAAAAAATGAAGTAAGAATTTATATTTTGCCTTAAAAAAAAAAAAAAAAAAAAACAAAGCCCATTTTAGGACAATTAATATATTATTTCATTGTGATTTTGTTTTCAATTGTTTGATTCTACTTTGCAAATTTTCATTACTATAATGTTCACATATATAATTTTTTCATTATGTTTTGAAGGAAATGTGACCTGGAAATGCTTTTGGTTCAGCCAAAATCAATATCTATACGCACAGACACTGAATCTGATAACTGAATTCAGTTTAGGTGTCCTGAGCCCTTCAGAGTCCGTCACAATTAGCAGCGTTTTATTCAATAGCATCTGGTATCTGAAGATTGAGTCACTCAGATGAATATTATTCTGATCTTACTCACTGCTGCTTTCACAAACTGACATGAGAAATGACATGCTAAAGTTTGCTGGAATACACTCGCACTCGACTGAATCATAATTGATTCTCTTACATAAAAGGGCAAGAGGAGAGGAGAGGAGAGGAGAGGAGAGGAGAGGCTGTTACATGCTGCCAAATCCACATTCAACTCATATGACCTCACTTCCTGTTGAGTTTACTCTCGAAGCATGTCCAGGTCACACTTTAGCTTGAACAAAATTAAAATAAATGAATAAATAAATTGGGAAAATAATAAATGAATCCTACACCAAGTATTTATTTATTTATTTTTTCAGTTTACATCTTGAAAACAAAACAAACAAACAAAAAAACAAATCATTTTTAAACGACATTCAAGACCAGGAACATGACTTATGGAAGTGAACAGGGTCAGTTTGATTTCATATAATTCTGTCTATAAATACAAAAAGATATTTTAGGTTCATCAAAAGAGGTGAATTAATATGTAAAATGAACAAGTGCAAAGTATTTTTCAACATTTTCTTACTCAAAATCAATATCATGGCAGGTGAGTTCTTCATTTTCTGGTTTTATCAGCTCAGTGGCCTTAATTTTCCATAATAAGATACGTGTCACACCGACTGTGTCAAGGAACAGACGTGAAGACGAGATTCCAAACATAAACAGGCTTTAATAATCCCCAAGCGTAATATCCAGACACACGAAGTGAGACACTTATAAGACCCGACAAACAGACACTGAACAGACTAGGACTTAAGTACCAAAGCAAACAAAGATAATAAACGGGACACAGCTGAACAGAATGACGAAATCAAATCAATAACCATGACAACTAACACAGAGTCCAAACAGAGTGATGGTGTGACAATACGATTGTGCTTTCTGACGCTTTCTGAAAGGCAGAATGAACCGATGTTATCTTACCAAATATGCCTGTGATTCTTGTCTAATCATCGTACAGCGATGCTGTCTGCTTTTAATACAGCGTGACGTCTGTTCTGCTCTTCACCCACACTTAACTCCATCAGATCATTTCAGCGCAATTACTATTGAGCACAATCTATTAGATGCTGTTTATCAGATCAGCAGCTCCAGGTACATCAGTCAAGATCAACACTGAACAGTACGCCTTTATTTTCATGTTTGGAATATTAATGCAAACCCAAAAAGTGAAGGACAGATTCTGGAACAGTTCAAATGAAAAATCATCCACACTTGGATGAAAATCATTGATTTAAAGTGGGACATCTCTCTGAGTCAGGCTCTGAGGCGATGTGAGCATTTGGCTGTCGGTGCTCCATCTGGACAAAAGACTCAACCTCATTCCCTCCGGACAGACTTTGGAAAGTGACACCATACTAGATACAACCAACTGTTTCATTCTGATGAGATGTATATTTATAATGTCTCGTTTTAATGCTCAGGACGCTTGAGCTTAAGAGTGAAGAGTGAAATTTTTAATGTTAAAATACTTTTAATGTCACTGGCAGGTTAGTCTGGGAAACCGTCAGGAAAACCCACGACCAGTGTTATTATCATCAGCTAAAACTAAAAACACTAAATTATATCTATGTTAATTGAAATAAATTAAATGTTAAATTTTATAAATAAATAAAAAAATAATCAATTTAATGTTAATTTAATACAATAGAATATTTAAAACGTATTAGATATTAATTTGCATTTATTTCCAAATAGTTGCAAAGGCAAAAAAAAATAAAAATTATTATTATTATAATTATAAATAAAAAGTATTAAAAACTAAAAAGAAATATTTCATCAAAACAACAACAACGAAAAAAACTGCAACAAAATTACTAAAACTAACTAAAATTAAAATTAGAATGGAAAATACAGAAATAAAAACTACATTTAATGTTAATTTAAATAAATTAAATTAAATAGAATATTAAAAAAACTTAGAGAGATATAAAAAACTATTGCATAAAGGCAAAATTTCTCATTTTCATTTAGTTTAAGTACTAAATGAAGAAATAAAAATTAAATAAAGATTTATAAAAAACTAAATAGAAATTTAATCAACACAACAAACTAAATTACTAAAGCTTTAACTAAAATGAAAATGAAAAATATATAAATACAAATGAAATACTAATAAATAGTAAGATGGTATAGCTATAATACTAGAATAAAATGGACAACCCATTTTATTGGACAACCCGATCAACAGACACTGCACACAAAACTGGGACGCACTTGTGGAAAAACAAAAAATAAAATATCACAAGCTTCAATCAGGCTGCATTGGATTTTGATTTGAGAAATTACCTTATTCTGATCTGTCCAGTACAGGAAGTATCCCTGCGGATCGACGCGCAACGTCACTGGAGTCACTGTAGACGAATCCTAAGCAGAGAAAAATGACAATACACAGCAGAATTAATGTAAAAATGGTTATGGACAACATATTCACAATATGCATTAAGGTCCCATGAAAAGATCAAGATATTCTTTAATGCACAGACGTATTTTCTTTTGAAAAAGGGCTGGAAAAGGGGAACTGAGTCAGGACATAATGAAATGTAAAATAGTCAGTAACCTTTAGTTTACAGACTATGATTTACCGCTTGCTATTGCTAGACAACAATTTTGGCCAATCCACATCATGCATATGAATCTGAATGCAAAATGGCATTAATTTTGGTCACTACTGCTGGAGGAGAAAGACGGATTTTAAATATATACATCATAAAAGTTTCCTTTTACACTAGCATAGATGAGCTCTGAGAAGAGTTATAATTAACTAAAAAAACATAAAAAAACATTACTTTAAATTAAAAAACTTCAATGGAAATAAAATAAAATCTGCAGTTTTATTTCTGATACACGCAAAGGAAACATTTCACATTTTTGTTTAGTTATTAAAATAACGTATTAAAATAACTAAATGGGAAGCACTTGCTATTGTTAGACAACAGTATTGGACAATATGGATCTAAATGGAAGATATCATTATTTTTGGTCTGTAATGTCACATTTTAAGAGTATATATCTGCTGAAAGGTTCCTTTTACACTAGCATACAGAGCAGGATTATAATTAACTAAAACTAAAAACATAAATAAAAATTGCTACTTGAAATAAAATAAACGTTAAATGAAATAAAATTAAATCAAATATAAAAAAATATATAAAATAAAAAAAATCTAATTTTCATTAAGTTTAACTTGAAGTATTAAAATAACAAAAATTCAACAAAAATTAATAAATAAAAATACAAATTATATAGATTCATAAAATATCAAAAATATCAAAAACACATAAAACTGCTAAAAATAACTACAAATAAAATTCAAAATATTAACAAAAGCTAATAGTATGTACTAAAATAACAATGTCTTAGACAAATAGATGGAATAAAACCCATTCAAGTCCAATTTTGACATCAAATGGCAGAATATAACCCATAAAATTCAATTATGATAATTATACAAAAAAAAAACATTTTCATTACTTGAAATAAATAAACTGAAAAAAATATACATATAAACTATTTTAAAGTACTAAAATTATACAAAAACTAATAAATAAAAATGAATAAAAACAATATAGACTAATAAAATAAAACATGCAACAAAATTACTAAAACATTAAAAATAAAATCTAATTCAAAATTTAAAAAAGCTAATAAATAAAAATTAATAAAAACTATATAGATCAATAAAATATCATAAACTAAAATAAAGTATAATATCTGTAAAATTAAAGTTCTTAAATTTTTAAGTTAAAAACTGAAAAAAAACTTAAAATAAAGTTCCAAATATTAAAAAAAGCTAATATTATATACTAAAACAGCAGTGGCTCAGAGCAAATGGATTCTTGTCTTAGGACAACTTTGATGAACTTCTGTGATTCACTTCAAATGTTGACTACTGTAGACATACAGATTAATAAAATGACAAGAGCACAATAAAATAACTAAAACATTAACTAAAAAATAAAATTCAAATAATTAAAAGCTTATAGCATATACTAAATTAAGAGTGGCTCAGAGCAAACGAACGGAATAAAAACCATAAAAGTCCAATTTTGACAACATATGATCTGTACATGCAACTGCAGGATTTATTTTAAGTGCACTAAATAAAAAGCACAGCAGAATCAAAGTCTTGTGTAAGCCGACGTCATGTTTCTGTGGGAGGTGAAGACTAATCTTGAACACTTGGGATTTCTGTGGCAATCCACTTGAAAACATGTTTCTCGATACGTCTCGGGACGGACCGAAATTTGAGGTTTGACTCAGACGTTGCATAAGCGCTCTATATTAGTGTGATTCATGCTGGCTGGTAATAATTTCCCACCAGTGGAAGTCACAACATTCAAGTCACAGGTCTGTTTAAGCAGAAGCAACGTCTCATCCGCCGAGCGAAGGGGAGCATTTACCGTCCTCTCCACAGAGATCTCTGTAATTGATTGTGTTATTTTAGCTCTCGCGTGGGTCTGCCCACATTCTAACTGCACATCTAAGTTGGGCGGAGCGGCGTGTCTTCGCTAATGTAAGGCAGGCAAGGAAGACGGGAATTTAAAGCATGAAAGTTGCCATAGCAACAGGCCAACATTTCCCGTTTTATTTGCAGAGAAAAGCTTTTAAACGTCAACATTTTTCAGCATAAGCTCATGTAAAGCTGCACGGCATTATTGTGCTGATGGCAGTCAGACTCCTCCAGAAAACTCACACCTACTTAGTGATTACAGCTTCTAAAAGAGCACGGATACATCCAAAAGATGGGATTTTTTTTTTCCCCTTTAAACCTGGAAATGTAAAACCGAGATGTGAAATGAAGCAATATTTCAGATTCTGGGTTATATCATTACATTTGAGGCACAGACACACCTTTATAACGGTTCAAATCATTCTGGTTTTGTTCAAATACATTCTAAAACCCATGATGATTATGTTTATTATTCTTATGTTGTTCATTTGTAATGAAAATGTGCTTAAATTGGATAGAAAAAGATAGATAAATTGTTTCAGACTTAAATTTGTGATAAAAAAAAATGTTTTAAATGAGAAAAATGCTGAAAATTGTATCAGACTTAATTCTAATGGTATTAGAATTTGTAATGAGAAACACTAACACTAACGTAACAACCCAGCTTTTTTGGACAGAATTTATAGCAGAAGTTTGTAAAATTAATGTATTTAGCTTTAGAGCATTACATAATAGACAAAAGTACTGATGTTACCAACATCAACAAATGTTTTACTTTAGATCATTTGGATAAAAAAAGTGTTTAAATAAGAAAAAAAGACTAAACAAAAAAAAAAAAAAAAAAAAGAGAAAAATTCTAGAAATGCTAGAAAAATGCCATCAGACTTATTAAATGTACTAATATAAACCAGCTGTTTTGTAATGAAAAAAATATTTTAAATGAATTAAATTAGAAAAAAATAATGTTAGAAAAATGTTGAAAATGATAGACTTCAATGAGTTACACTAACATAATAAACCAGCTTTTTTGGACAGAATTTAGAGCATACGTTTCTAAAACTAGAGCATTACATAATAGACAAAAGTACTGATATGACCAACATCAAATTTTTACTCTTGATCATTTGCATAAAATTAGAGTTACACTAGCATATTAAACCAGCTTTTCTGGACAGAATTTATAGCAGCAGTTTCTAAAATGAATGTAGCCTGTACGATTAAAGCTAAATATAAAAGTCATTTTTGATCATTTTTAAAGCATTACATATAACAGACAAAAGTGCTTATGTTACCAACATCAACAAATGTTTTACTTTAGATCATTTACAGAACAAGAATCTCAGAATCTCTTAACTGAATTACAGCTGATTTTTGATCAAGATCTGTGTGAACTAAAAGCAAAAGTCCAAGAATTGGTCATTAAGACCCATATTGTTCAACCACTAAATATTATTATTCATATGATAATATTATATATAATAATATTATTATTATTATTAATATATGTAATATATGTATTAAATTATAAAAGAAATGCTAGAAAAAAAACGTATCAGACTTAAATGCATTACCTAGATTTACACTAACGAGCTTATAAACCAGCTTTTTTTTTTGTAATTTGTAATGAAAAAAAAAAGTTTAAAATTTTAAAATAAAAAATGCTGAAAATTATATCAGATTTAATGAACTAGATTTACACTAACATAATATACCAGCTTTTTTGGACAGAATTTATAGCAGTTTTTTTTTTTTTCTCTCAAATGAATGCATGGCTTTAATATTTAACTTTTGAGCATTAATAGACAAAATTACTGATGTGTAAAACATAACCACATCAAAACCTCTTAATAGCTGAATTACAGTTGAATTTTGATTAATGGTAAAACCAGATATTCAAGATAAGCATGAACTAAAAGCTAAAGTCCATTAAAAGCTCATATTGATCAACTACCAAATGTAATATTACACTGTAAAAATGATAGTTGTAAATAAAAACAAAGATTATTGGAGTACATTTTACAAGGAAATACACTCTTAAAAATAAAGGTGCTTCGTGATGCCATAGAAGAACCTTTTTTGTCTAAATGGTTCCACAAAGAACCTTTAACATCTGAAGAACCTTTCTGTTTCACAAAAGCTTCTTTGTGGCGAAAGAAGGTTCTTCAGATTATAAAAAGGTAAGAAAGAGATGGTTCTTTAAAGTTCTCTGTGGCACCAAAAATGGTTCTTCTATGGCATCGCTGTGAAGAACCTTTTAAGCACCTTTATTTTTAAGAGTGTACTTCAGTCAGTCTATTGTCAATTTTACTTTTTTTTTTTTTTTTTTTTTAGAATTAATGGTAAAATATACTAGCAATTTCTAAAAGAAAACTCTTTCTACATCAATTTTCAGTGTAGGGAGAATGTACTCAATATTCAACAAACCCCTCATTTCTGAACATCTGGTACAAAATAAAGCATCTGCAATAACAGAAACAAATGAAATCCTGTATATTGCTTTAAAATACAGAAAATATTTAACAATTATGATATGTCTTTAAATTCCTTCATCTAGAGCTGCAGGGAGTTTTTCCTCGCAGAAAACTCTCTCATCCAACAGGTGAATGTGTGTGAGATCCTCAGCACTCAATCAATGCTCATGCAGCACTCGCTACAAAATGCGACACGTTCTCCAGCAAACTGCACGCTTGTTTTAAAGGCTTCATATTACAGACACACCGTGAGCAATCACATATGAGCTCGTTGCATTAGTGCAGTCGGGTTTCCAGTGACAGACCGATGCAGTGATACATTACTGCACACAATGTAACCTGATGTCATTCTCATGAGGCTCTGCGGAGACTCTGTCACTCGCTTCAGATGGAGTCTGTGCTGATGGACTTGAGAAGTCAAAGCCCGTCTAACATCAACAGAGATCAATGGGGAGCTGATTGAGAGGCTCTGCGGCGTTTGTTGCGTTCATGCTGGGCTTGTAAACAATGCAACATCCGCGCGAGCGATCAAACAAACCGCATTCACCGCACAAGCATCACATGCATTCATTCTCTGACTTGAAGACGTCAAACACACCCGCGCACACACGCACACACACACAGGCTGATGGTGACTTACCTCATCCCATTTCATAAATCTACTGCCTCGCTTCAGACTCTCGGACACGCGCACCGGCTTGAGTTGAAGCGCATGAACGCCAGGTTGAGCTCCAGCCATTCAAGCTTCAACATTTACACCCAAAGCAGCGCAAAAAAAAAAAATCAAGAGTCTCTCTCTCTTTCTTCTGCGGGAAGAAGCCCAAGCGGAGCGCGCTGGAGGACAGCGGAACAGTTGTGGTGAATGGAAACGCTTCACGCGCTCGGATGGTCATTTAGAAGCGCTCAATTCATGCTGCTTGACCGGACTGAACGCCGCAGATTTGTGGTTGAGAACAGAGGGAGTGATCGAAGACGCGAAGCAAATGAGCAGCGGAGAGAAAGAGCGGTCATAAATGATGGAGAGAGAGAGAGAGAGAGAGAGAGAGAGAGAGAGAGAGAGAGAGAGAGTGTCCTCCGCACACTGACTCATGTGCGCACTGAGATCCAGCGCCTCCTAGCGCGCAACCGGCACAATTAAACATTTCATAACACCTCTGCAAAGAGAACGCAGGCAGGACACATGCTAATTTAGCCCTATAGAAATCAGCATAATCATTTCATCTGTTTTAATAATTACAAATGAATCGAAGTTTAAATGCTGAAATATGTTGCAGTGGGAAATGAAATTAAATTGTATAAAAAGTGTACTAATATATATATATATATATATATATATATATATATATATAATAAATCAAAGTTTAAATACACAATAATATTATGCTACAGGAAATGATAAGAATATACATTTTATATATAAAGAAAAAAGTCTATTTAAAGCCTATTTTCACTAACATTATTATTATTATTTTTTTTAATTTTTATTATTATTTTTTTTTATTTATTTACTTATTTTTTTTGCATTGTGACAATTTTTCATGACAATCAAGTGCCCTTTCCCTTTTAGTAACCTATTGTAATGTGACTAAAATGTGGGGGAAAAAGTTATTTCAATTGTACATAACTTACGTTACAAATTAAAGTTTAAATGCATAATATTATGCCACAGAAGGAAATTAAAATAATATGTACTTTATAAATGCAGACATAAAGAATGAAAAAGGCCCAATTTAAGGTCTAATTATCATCATTCAGGTTTTTTTTTTTTTTTTTTGCCATTGTGATTTTAAATAAATAAAGCATTTATACATCATAGTAGTTTTTTTTTTTTCCTGGGAAAAATGACTTGTGTCCTGACAATATCTTTCTCATTACTTTGAATGAAATTTAGAGCAACAACATAATTATTTGTTATTGACAACATTTCTTTTTTAATGTGATCATCACAATACAGCTCAAACCCAAAATATAATGCATGCTTGAAGCACAAACAGGCATCAAAACATTAAAATCTACAGAGGGAAAGCTGAAGCTGTGTAACTGGCACAGAAGGAAATGCACTGAATGAACTGGACAAAATACACCCTGATACAATCTGCTTCCAGTATTGACCAGTTCAGGCGATAATTAAAACACTCATACACTAATATTGACTGACAAAGACTGGCACGTCTTACGTGGGGGTCTTTCTTTCCTCTTCCACATCTGGAAATCTAAATCCTATACAGTTCAGCCCTGAATGCAGTCTTGCATCTCATATATTAACTTCTCATCTTTCACCTCTTACAAACTAATCTATAAGCTTATTTATCTAAAGCAAAACAATAGAGCATGCACACTCAAAAAAAATGATTCTTTAAACTAACTTAATTCAATTATGGACAGTGGTTCCATCCATTAGTTCTAGTTACTTTAACTAAATAATTTCTATTTAATGTTACTCCCTTCAACAAAGCATTTTTGTGTGTGATGGTCTTGTAATGAGTCATAAAAGACAAGATGTGTCACAAATGATCAAGTGTATTTGTTAAACAAGAGCAAAACATAGTTACATACAGTTAAATACAGTTGAAACCACATTAGACAATTACACAAAATAGTAGAAATATCAAAGTACTGTCCTTTTCTAATTGGCATTTAAAGGTAACCAATCAAACCTTATTCCAGGAACAGGACCTGGCTCCAGAAATAACTTCTGCAGTACTTCAAATGTGTACCTGAAGTCAGGAGGGTTGCTCAAGTTCAGTTCATATATCAGTCCCAGAAACACGGTTTTGCAAAGGGTATACTGCTAGGGTCCTGAAGAACTTTATCTTCCAACCCTCCAACATCTGCTGGGCTGTCTTCAATGTCTGCACCTTCAAATCTTATGACATTAATTCCCATGAGTCTTCTGGACCACCTCCTGAGTGCTGGCAACGTCTGTATCCTAGAGAGGATATTTAAAAGTAAAAATACTCAAATTCTTGTGTATTAACTTTACCACAGCATTTTCATCCTTGAAAATACAAAAAAAAAAAAAAAAAAAAAACAACACTACTCACCATATACTCTATAATAAGACTGTTAGGGTCTTCAATTAGGTACTTCAATGTCATTAGTTTAAAGATGCAAACAACAATGAAATTTATGAGATTTAGCCTTTACATTTTTTAAAAATAAAATTACACATTTGAAAAAAAAACAAAAAACAAAAAAAAACAAAAACAAACAAACAAAAAAAAGTCAGTCAGTCATTCAATTTTTATTCTGTCTGATCATTTCCTTACAGGAAATGCAGGCAAGCAGTCAAGATGTAATTCTAACAAACATTTCAGTGGAAAATGAAACCATAACAGTATTGGGCCAGATCAGCACAGAAAGCCACTGTCCTGCAGAATTCAGCAATATTCCCAATTAAAGTGAAAGTTCACCCAAAAATGAAACTTCTGTCATTAATTACTCACCCTCATGTCGTTGCAAACCCACAAGACCTTCATTCATCTTCGGAACACAAATTAAAATATTTTTGATGAAATCCGAGAGCTCTCTAACCCTGCATAGACAGTAATGCAACTGAAATGTTCCCAGACCCAGAGACGTTGTAAGGACATCAGTAAAACAGTCCATGTTACATGAGTGGTTCAACCATAATTTTACAAAGCAGCAAGAGCACTTTTTGTGAGCAAAGAATCAAAAACAATGACTTTATTCAACAGTTCTTCTCCAAATCGTGTCTTCTGCCATTATCGAGAGTACCTCTGCATGTAAACAACGTACGCGTGTGATTCTGCTGACGTCTGCGTGACTGCTGTGTGTCACTTTACTAGCTTGACCCCCATTTGTGGGTGAACTCTCCCTTTAAACACTCCTGAATCAGCTAATCAAGATTTTTAGGAATTTTCGAGAAAAAAAAAAAAACAACACGTCTTACTAGAAGTTCCTGGCACGTGTGTTGGAGCTAAACTCCACAGAACACTGGCTCTCCAAGAGCAGGTTTGGACACGCCTGCCTTGCCTCAAAATAAATTGTTTTTGGGAGGTTAATGCATTTGTAATATCTGTCACATATTTTGTATTCATTGAATTAATAAACCTAATCTCATTATATCTGACTTTTTTGTTAATACCCATGACCATAACCCTAAAACTCAGTGGCCCGTGAGATAATGTTTTCATACAAGGTTTTGTTGAGTGCAGTTGTTCTTACCTGTGTAGTGGGCACCAAGAGGATTTAATTCTTTGTCCAAGGACCCTTCTTCGATTTGCAAACATCTTCATATGTTTTACAGTGTGGATCCATTTTGGCAAAGACTGTTGACACTAATGGGGCTATCATAATTCTGACTGTCTCAAATTCTGCACAAATCTGTAAACACATGAAGTGCAATTTGTTACAAGAACATCCATACAGTTTAACAGCAAAGAAAAATTCAATGATCGAAAAAAATCAATGATTTATTTGTGTGAGTGATGAATAGTGTCATGTTTATCATTCCAAAAGGCTGGACGTGATTACATATCTGGAGCATATGTATAATGTGAACAGCTCAAAGTACTGTCCGGTTTGAAGTCACTGTATGACCGCTCCGCCATGTTCATAACCAAAACTTCAAACAGGCTAAGCCATGGATTATAACAAAAGTCGACAAAATATTATTACAGGGTATCTGCAGGATTTTTAAAATCAAATTTAAAACTTATAAAGACCTTTTTAAGACCTGGAGCCGGGTGCATAAAAGGTTAAGACTAGTCTTAAAAGTTAGCTAATTTTTTTTCTTTAAAACTGGTCATAATTTTTTTTTTTTTTTTTTAATTGTTATATAAAAAATGTAGACTAGTCCAAGTTGAATCCAAAAAATAAAACTAATTACATTTGGCAAACTGCTAGTTTTTACATTGCTCTAACAAAAACTGAAAATGCAAAATAATTCTCTCTCTGCACTTTTAATATAACGGTTTCCCTGGTAACGGCAGAACACAAAGCAGCACTGCACAGGACTTTGAAACTTGCATCGCTCATGTTTATTCAATGAAATCATAGCCTTTTGAAGTTAAATCGTCACATTAAGCTTTATGGCAATTCTTGTCTTTCTGTCTCCAAATTTAAGACCTCTTGAAATCATAATACTTTCTTGTACCATTTAAGACCTTGTATGGCCTTAAATTTGACAACTAAATTTAAGACATTTCAAGGACCTGCAGAAACCTTTCTTTCTTCTGTTTATAAATGATGAAAAGGTGATACAGCACTTCACTTACCTTTGCCAAAACTCGTCAGTAAAGTTGTGACATTCCTTCATTAGGCAGCGATGAAGTAAGAAAACAGTGATCAAATGCATGCTGTTACAAAAGAGGAATATTAGATAAAATGTTAAAATGTATGCAGAAGTCGAATGTGGCATTATTTGTACTTGAAGAGTTCATTTACAAAAACTGCATTTTATTTTGGATGGCCAAAATAAAATGCACACATAGTTTTAGAGTTCGTACTTGACTAAGTATTTAGTCAGAAATCCCCAGAAATCAGGTTATTATTGCGCATTCCAAGTAATATCAATCAAACTGCAGCTGGGTTGTTTTGATTAAGTAATAATAACTAAACAAATAAGTCAATTTACAAAATTAAATTCACTGAAAGTATGTTTTTGTACATATTAAAAGTTTTAATATGTACTAATATGTAATATTAATATGTAATAATATAGCAAAAGCAGATAACTCCACATTTCATGTTTTAGAGTTAAAAAAAAAAAACACTCATTTAATCTTTGTAATCTCCTCAGATGACAGTGTAGATGCCTGACAAACGTTGTTGTTGTTGTTGTTGTTGTGATCATAGATTTATGGATGTGATTAGACGCAATACACAGAGCTTTTCTCTCATCATTGTAACGCGCTGCTTCTGCAAGCTTCCGTGAAAACGTTTCAGCTTTTATTTTCCTTTTACGCCCTGAAGAAGATATCACAGGTTCATCAAGTTTGTCGAAATTATCCATCCTCCATCACTTTTAGTCAGCTTTGACGAAACTCCTCTCAGCTAGCAGCAGGTCTTTTCAAAGTGAAAGTAGTCTTGTCACCTGACCTGAATACAGCGCGCTGATTCGCTGAAATGGACTTAACGGCTTGTGTTCACAAACATCAACGGCGCTTATCGGCTTCTGCAGTAAAACCTGAAGTCGCGATGCCTTGAAAGTAGACGATACAGGCTTTGACAAAATGTGTTTAGGGTTCAGATCGCGCTATCTGTGGAAAATAACGCGCGGCAATCAGCTCATTTTTTTTGAAAGTGGCGTTTATCGTTTTTTGCAAATGAACTCTTCACTTGCTTCCGTGCTTTAGCTAATGAAGTAGTGTAGAAAGAGCACAGGGAGGTTTTAGTTAACTGCTCATATATCATTAATAAGACGGAAAACCATCTGAATTTGAAAAATCCGCCCCATCGTCTGTTCCACAAGCACACATAACGTTAACGTTACATAAACACTAACGTTACAGTCCAAACAGAAAGACATGCGCTTTCACATCTCCCAACCGCACGAAATCATAACGGCGCGGTAAACAGTTACACAATAACTACTCGACTGCAAAACAAAACACTAACAGAAATGAAAGACTTTGACATAACACAAAGAAAACTAGATTTTCTTACCTGACTGGTTCTTCTAGACGCCATGATGCCCTTCCTTCGCGCTGTCTTCATCAATCTCACTCGAAATCGTCATATCCGGTTTTTTTTTTTTTTTTTTTTTTGAATGGCGAAATTAAACCCTTTACGTTGGTTTAACGATTGATAATTAAGTAAAATGGAAAATCAACCAGTTTAAGTTAAATAAACACAATACAATAGTGTTTTGGAGGAAAATGAAATATATTTGTGTTGTTTTAACAAAAAATGTCTGAGTAAAACGATCAGTGGCACAAAACCATTTTTAAATCCTGCAGGATTTCAGTTTCTAGAAAATGAAATGTAATTTATGCTCAATTAATGAATCTTTCAATCACAGACAAGTGATGATAATTAGGCCTATACTATGCTAATTTTGACAGATACCAATATGATCAATATTTATATTAATATAAGCCACATTCATGCGTCTTTTTTCAGTTCCACTTCTGGGAAACCTATAAGAAAGAAAAACAGCAATTATTTTCATCTTTATTATTATTATTATTATTATTATTATTACTATTATGCGCTGCAGTCACCTTGCAAGTACATAAAGATTAATTTGTCTGTTATATATTGATCTAGAAGTATCAATTTATTCTATCATCTATAGCACAACTGTACATACCACTTATTTATCTTTCAATTTATTTTTTTTCAAATTTTTGTCTATTTGCATTTACATGTGTAATTTTTATTCTCATCGTATTTTTATTGTCTGTGTGCTGTTGTTGTCTCTGTGTACTGGAAGTTTGACACTAAAACAAATTCCTTGTATGCACAAGCATACTCTGCAATAAAGCTCTTTCTGATTATGATTCTTATTCTGAATGTGATCAGGTGTGATTTAATAGAACTGAAAACTGAAACAGAAAAATATAAAACTGATCTTTGATTAGGACAAATCCTCATCTGAGCACTTTTGTTATATATTATTTATGAAGCAGGCATGTTTCCGCGAGTTATACTGTGATGTGTTATGTAAGGCCGCCCCTGAACAGAGCTCACATATACGGAAAATAACATAACTTCATAAAAGCCACCTTTAATTCACAGTGTGTGGGACAGATTAGATCAGTGTCTCCCTTATCTGACACACTCATTTGAGTTCATGGAGCTCTTTCTAAATGAGCTGATGATCTGAATCAGGTGTGTAAATTAGGGAGACATGCAAAATGTGCAGAGCTGTGGGTCCCCAGGAACAAGTTTGAAAACCACTGGATTAGATAACACACCCAAAATAGGAGAATTCTTCAGGAGATTTTACTTATATAGACACATAATCAGCAATATATTATATAAAATAAAAACATACAATTGTAATAATATGTAATATCATAATTTACATATATTTTTTGAAAAATATGTTTTAAAATATTTTATAAGTGTGTGTGTATATATAAATATTTTATTATTATTATTATTATTATTATTATTATGAATTGTATTTTATGTATTGTAAGATTTTTCAATTTAAATATTTAAGATTTTTAAATATATAGATTATACACATCTCACACACAGTGTATTTTTTGTTCTGTTTGTATTGTGCGTTTCTTGCTAATTGACCTTGAGTCTGGAAATAAAGTTGAATGAATGAATTATATACACACACACAATAATAAATGATAATAGTAATAATAAATAAATAAACAAAAATAAATAAACATACACAATGTTCAGTATAATATATATATTTTTTATTTTTTTTATTTTTACAGTTTTTCTCGATTATTAACACACTATAACTGATTCATTTGGCCCGATTTTCCAAACTATTCATACAGTTCTTGAAACAGACACATTTCTCAAAACTTAACACATTTCACCTGTTTGCACACACATTCCAATTTGCTCAGTGTTTACTGCAAAACTCTACACAAAAACACCATCATTTTGCAGAAGTTTAACCATGTTCTCGTTTAGAAAACACAAACACACAATAAAATTAACTCAAGCATCAAAAAATGAACAAACAGCACACATGTATCCATGTGTGAACATTCAGTAGCAAAACTGATGACAGGTCAGAATCTCAGGATGATATGAACAAGAGCACAAGTGATTATGTGTTTTTGAAAATGAATCCTGGTAGTGGGAGACAAAGAGGAATAGGAGGGGGAAATAAAAATGAAGGGGATGAGGTCAAAGGTCATTTGTTCCTGATGAAATATAAAGCACTATAGTTGACCATGTTCTTCTGCATGGACTGACCATGAGGGAAGCTGGACTACAGGCTCATCTACAAGGTTTCAATACTTACACATACAATATAATTACAGTACATAGCAGCAGTACTTCAGATGAAAGAACTTTCACTATTCTATGTACAGTAAATACTGGAGCACATGTTATACACCCTCAAACTCATTACTGTTTACGTAATTGATTTGTAGCCAAGTATTCCTTTCATGTACTCTATTTTTTGCAGAACTGAGAGACGACTGTCCAGGGGAGGCAGAGAAGTCTTTTGTCAGATGACTAAGAAACTGCTATAACAAATAAGGATACTACCAATACTGTAATGCAATTTCACAGAGGATGCTGAATGAATTAATTAATTCATTATTTATTTATTTCTGTAAAGTAATTGATAGTATATTCCAGTGTGCGTTTACTGTATATTCAGTTGTTTGGTCTTTGAACTTTTCGCTATGCTTTTCATCTACTGTAAGATCTCTTTACAGTAGTGTAATGAAAGTAAACTTTTCTTAAAGTTTATTGCTGAATTTGACTGTATCTGCACTCCTCTATTTATGTTGTATACTGTAACAGACATTGACTAGCAAAAGGATTCCTGTTTCCCAAAAGGAGGTTTTAGTAAGAGTGTTTTGAATTGATCTCACTGGTGTTCTCTAGACCAGGGCTATTCAATTGGCGGCCCGCCAATCATCTTCATCCGGCCCGAGGGAGAAGTACACGCAGGTCGCACATATGGCCTGAATTGTTATCGCACTAATTAGTTTGTCCACAAGGTGGCAACACTGGCCCGGGCCAGACGAAAAAGAAAAGAAAGAGACAAGAATAACAACAATCTACCGGAGACCGCAACATCAATAGAGGCAGCGTTGACAAGCGCTTGTATGAGGGAGTTATGAGATATCCACAACTCTAGTTTAACCGAGTATAAAGAGTGTTATCGGTCATAACTTCTGGTGAGAAACTGCGCAAACACTGGACGAAAAGTATTATCAAATGAAGTTGAAAGGCTGCGCGTTCGGCTGTACGCATAAAACTGAGCCTTCAACAGACAAAAACACACACAATTATGACAAACACGCGGTTTTGGCGAGTTACCTCATAAACGTATTCTTAACTGAGTTAAATCTTAAATGGGTTATAAAGTCTTAAATGACCGTAAAGAGTTGGGAGAATCGAATATGTGTCAGTTCTGCTTCATGTATATCAGGTTTTAAAGAGAGCTGTGATTTTAAAGTGAAATCTGCTGAAGTCTGTCTTTGATGGAAATCAAAGAATAAAAGAAAAACAGAAATCATCACTGACTGCTCTAGTCACTGATTAACTTTTGTAGCTTGAATAAGAATAATCTGTTTAGTTTATGCATATACAATTTATAGTTTGTGAAGATTGTTTTAAAATCACAAATTAAAAGTTATATATTTCAGAGCCTATTAAATGTTAAAAATAATGGCTTTTAATTATACTGTGGTATTGAATGGCTATAATTTATAGGTAAAATGCATTTAATAGAGACACTAGTAGCAGTATTGCAGTCAATACTTCATTAATAATAGGCTACTTGGTAAAAAGATGCCATTAAACACATATTTAAAATATACTGTCTTTGTTGTGTATACATTCATTTGGAGGTTCAATGTGAAATTATGATATCAATATATGTAAATATGTGATTAATTGTAGAATTCTATAATCATAGAATTATACGATTAATTACAGAAAAAAATGATTTTTTTTATTGATTCATAGACAGCACTAATGTTAACCTTTTATAGATGTTGGTGTTGGTAATATTAGTTTATTTTACTGGTAAATATGCATTTCAATTTAATTTCTAATTTTATAGGCCCCCCCAGAAAGCGATCGGGACGGCCCCCATCCCCTTGGCCCCCTTCAAATTTTCAGTTCGATAATCCGGCCCTCAAATGAATCTAATTGAATAGCCCTGCTCTAGGCAGTGGAATAGTCTGTGTATCTGACAGCTTTGTGCATCATCTGAGGCCAAAGTTTGATTTTGACTCAAGATAATATGCTTTTGACAAAAATATTTGGTTTTGACCTGGAAGTTTGAGGTTTGTGCAAGCTGGTGTAGCCTATAGTTTTGAGATTGTGATTATAGTTGTGAGAAAATGGTGAATTGTTTCATGAATTGTGTTAGCAATCGAGAAAAACTAATATATTGAGAAAAAAAAATGTTGTACATGATATTTAATATATAATATGTTTTAAATACATGAAAGATACATTGAAGATGACGGTACTAGTAGAGCGTGTTCACAGGCTGCAGAGGTGCTTCCTGCACATCTGTCGAGCTGAGCTCAAAGCGCTGCTGCTGCTGCTGCTGCTGTATTTCCTGCTTGTGTTGAATCATGTGCTCCTGCAGCAGCAGCAATATGGCGGGACTGACACGCGCTGACATGCAGAAATATGGCAGAAGCTCCTGCTGGATCAGTGCTGTGTTCCTGACGCTCGCGGCTGGACTGATCGCTCAGACGGACGCTAGTGATGTGCTGACGGTGACCGACGCCAACTGGACGCTCATCCTGCAGGACGAGTGGATGATCAAATTGTGAGTACAGTATGTGTGATCTGATCACGAGCTGCAGGATTCATGTGTCAAAGATCAGATTAATAGCGCTGCGATTCGATGACGCTTTGATCTGCCGCGCGCTGCAACAATGTAACAACTTACACTGAAACAATATATCGAAATAACAACAATAACAGTGTCTGGTTTGCAGTGACGTGTGTGTGGTGTTGTAACCGGAAGTGTTCACAAATATCTCTTTTTTTGTTGCAATAATGTATATAAATGCACGCAAATCGTCTCAAATCGTCGTGTTATGCAGTAAGCATCTTTATGCACAAATATTGTAGATGTTATTGCGTAAATAATGGCCTACGGTGGACATGTTCGCATCATCAGGGTTACACCCACCTTTACGTTCAGTATGCAGCGAGTTAAATATAATTTTTAAGCATGCATGTAATTGAATCGATCTGTTTGTGTTTTATCAGTTATGCTCCGTGGTGTCCGGCCTGCCAGCATTTACAAACAGACTGGGAGAGTCTTGGAAGACAAAGTAAAAGTCTGGGTATATCAGTGGGCAGAGTCGACGTTACACAACAACCAGGTTTGACCATTGCTTCTTATTGTATGTGATAGTTTGTTTTGAAATTAAAATGCAAATAATTTCAAGTCTTTAAGGATCTATCTATCTCTCGTGTGTGTGTGTGTGTGTGCATATTATATATATATTATATATATATATATATATATATATATATATATACACACACACACACACACACACACACACTGAAAAAAATGACTCATTGAATTTACTACATTTTTTAAGGCAAGTGGTTGCAATCAATTTATTTTAGCTACATTTAAATAAACAAATTTAGTTGAACGTTAGTCAAGTTAGTCAATGAGAAGTTGTAACATTACCAGTAAATTGCCGGAATTCTGCTGTGTGTGAACGCAGAAGGAAAATTACCGGTATGAGCACGTACGAGTTCAGAACACGGTGACGTAAGACGTCTACTCTGGGTCAATCCAGAGCTGTTGAAATTCAAAATTCAATAGCTCTGGGTCAGTCATAACATTCTGATGCAGATGACGCATTTACTCCGCTCTGTGTTTGAAGTCGTGTAATGTCTCTGGGCCAAAAGAAGCAGCATCAATCTGAATGTTTGGCACAAAAATGAAAACATCAAGAAAAGCACTGATTGCGTTTACCCCTCCATGTTTACAAACACAGGTGCAGCCGTTTAGAGGTCATTTCCGTTTTATGATGTCACAGAAGTTACTGATAATTTAAAACCAATGTGTGAATGGTGCTTTACCAGAAAAAAGACGGAATGCCATTGCCTGTGTGAACAGCGCAGTTTTGAATTTACCAGTAAAGTCGTTCTGGTAATTTTACGGCAATTTACTGGTATTACTGTGTGAAAGGGGCTAATGTTAATGTATTTGGTCTTGGCGGAACAGATCTCCTACACTGCTGCTGAATTGCTGCTGCTGTTGGTTATTGCTTTAGTTGTGGATTATTGCTGCTGCTGCTGCAAGCAAGTACAGGAACTTGCTACTGCCAATGCATATGGCGATATGGTGCAGTGAGTATTTAAGACATACTGCTGCTGCACAGATAGCATAAAATAACCTGTAGCAGATCTACACAGGTGGAGCTGGGGAAGGTGGAGAGTTTCAGAGAAACTCTGAAAGTGCGCTGCAAGAATCTCAAGTGAATGCTAGCCAGCCATATAAATGCAAGGCAGCTCATTGGCAGCATATGCAGCATGAACCAATCAGCTTGTGCCAAGTCGTTTAAAGGGCTCCTATTATGCTCTTTTACAAAGTCTTGATTTTGTTTTAGGGGTGTACTAGAACATGCTCTCATGCTTGGTGGTTCGAAAATTGCATTAATTTTCACATAATTTACATTATGACAATACCTTTCTCCCCAGCCTGGCACAAATGGCTCGATTAGTTCCGGGTTTGATGAAGGCCCGCCTTCCGAAAAAACTAAATCTGTTGTGATTGGTTAGCTGTCCCAGTGCGTTGTGATTGGCGAACAGCTTAGACGGCGTTTCAGTACTGCCCCGCCCCTTGCCAAAACAGCAAGTTTGTCAATATTGCCGTATCAATTCAGACCCCGAGAATATTGAACAAGAGGATCGCGCAGAACCTGGGCACGCACGGATATTGCAAGACATATTAAAGTGGTAACTATATTGTTTTTGTTTGGCTAAATGACGTCTTAGATAGGATGTCCGTTTTTTTCTGGCATAAAAACATTCATTTAATTTATCTTTTAATTAATGAAAATTAAACAAATCTTTTTTTCGGAAAATAAAGGGGATTTAATATTACAATTAAAACGCTGAAGACATTTTATGATTATTAAGGTTTTAATCATTTTAGTAGGCTATTACGTACATGCTACTGAACAATAGTAATATATTTCTGCCGCAATGTCTACAATTGAAACCCGAATTTTTATTTTGACGGGTTGCCGTGAATACCTTTACATTTATGTGTGTATATGATATGAGGATAGTTTTACTCAAATGAAACTGTCAAATGCTCATGAAGTGTCTCAGAGCGGTTCTGGTGTTGTTCATGTATTTATGTCCTCATTTAGTGAGGCGGCAGATGTTAATATCACCGCGCGCTTCTGTGTGAGCAGTAAACAAAACCGCGCGTCTGCGCCACTCAGTAACACAGAGACACACAGAATTCATATTTAAATAGTCGTTTTGCGGCTTAATATTTACAAATACTAGAGGGATTGGGCTCACTTGTGTGTGCGCGATACAGAGAGCGCGAATGTAAAGTAGAGATAGAAATAACATGCCCTCGTGTAAATAAAACAAATAACGTAAGGCTATTTAGTTTGTTCTATAGGAAAGGTAACTTTAAATGGCGCTATAGAGAAAATAAAATTAAATAAAATGAACTTGACCTTCAAGGGGGGCGGGGGGTGCCGTTTGATAATGGCAGGGGAAACACGGAGATCTTTTTATGCCCAAACATACACACTGACTAAAATTCAAAACGTGAAAAAGCATAGTAGGACCCCTTTAACTCTCTGAATATCATCAGTTATAGGTTAACAACCCGTCAGCCTGCGCCATCTAGAGTTTCATGAATGAACTATATATTAATAATATCAATACATTTAATAATATTAAATAATATATAAGTATTATTATTATTTGTTTCTTTTTATTTGTACAACAAAATATCACAGTAGTTACTGGTTTATATGTTGTATTTTAAATAATATGGTAATACATATGTTTTGTCAAAGCAAGTGAATGAAATGCTTTTT